>OX578150.1:12357344-12957344 GCA_951213105.1 Amaurobius ferox | reverse complement strand
AATAAAACAAAAAAGCTTATTCCAAATTTAAACGATAAAAAAAGTTATGTAGTTCATTATTTGAACTTACAATTTTATTTAAAACAGGGAATGATTTTAAAACAAATTCATAGAATAGTTTCCTTTCGCCAAACACCATGGTTGAAACCCTATATCGAATTGAATAATAACGAACGCAAGAAGGCGAAAGGAAACTTTTTTTAAAAAATTTTCAAATTAATGAATAACGCATTTTTTGGTCGTACATTATTAAATGTTAGAAAACTAAGAAACGTTTCAATCGGTATTACCGAAAAAGAATGCAAAAAACACTTACAAAGTTCGTGTTTAGATTATTTTCAACCGATTAACGAACATTGTGTTTTATTTAAAAAAAAACGTAGTACTTTATGTTTAAATAAACCGATTTATATTAGATTTACTGTATTGGAATTAAGCAAACTTCACATGCATCGAATTTACTATGAAGTTTTTAAAAAATATTACAATGATAAAGTCACATTATTATATACAGACACTGATAGTCTGTGTTTAGAAATAAAAACTCATGATATTTATGAAGATATGGCAACAGAACTCCCTAATATCTTCGATTTTTCGAATTATGAACAAGATCATTTCTTGTATAATACTGCGAACTATATGCGGTTAGGGTTTTTAAAAGATGAAACAAGAGGTTTAGCGATTAAAGAGTTTTGTGGTTTGAAACCAAAAATGTATTCATATATTTTTGGAACGGAATGTAAAAAAACAGCAAAAGGAATAAAAGCTAGTGTTTTGAAAACTCTTCAACATGATAATTTTATCAAAACATTACGAAATGATGATTTATTACGAAATAAACAATCTCAAATTATTAGTAAAAATCATGAGTTGTGTACTGTTAACCTAAATAAAATTTCGTTAAGTAGTTTTTATGATAAGAAATATATATTAGATGATAAAATTACATGTTTGTCTTATGGATATTATATGATAAAAGGTATAAAACAGGAAGAATAATTTTCAATTAAACTACACGGAATTAAAATACTTGATCTCACACTACATGAGAGAAATACACAAATCATGATTTTTAGTTTTAGTGATAATTTTTATAAATAAATTTTTTTATCTTTTTAAACTATTATGAACATTTTAATAAGAGTATGTGAACATTTTAATAAGAGTATGTGACTGTTTCTACTCAGATGAAAGAAGTCAGAATGTGATGAACTCTTCTAGTCAAATGGAATGACTACATTTTGTATGTTATAAATAATGTGTTAACAAAAAATAAATGGTGTTTTTATTTTATATGGTGTGTAGTGTATATTATTCAAATAATTAAAAGGTTAAAAACTTAACAATTTGAAATGATGTGGTGATAACTTAGACATCAAAATAGAAACACGAAAGGCTGTGCAAATATCAATCTACATGTGAGAGCCTTGGTCGATGACTTCTTTGGTTCTAAAATAATCATTTCCTTTCAGATAACTCGCAGGAAGTTTATGCATACTAACACGAAATTCGTAATCGTATTTCTTCTATGATAAGAATATATCTAAAATTGTATCAGGGTTGTTGAATATAGTTAGAGTGAAACACGAGATTATTTCTGTATTAACAAAAAACACAACTATTTATAAAATGGAAATACATTTCTCTAGAAAACGAGTTATCAAAATACATTATCGATCTGTATATAAGAATTCACTCTTAGTTACCATTTAATCATCATGAATCGACATGGTAGTAGTTGTAGGGAGGCAGATTGGATGATATTCTGCGGGGTATACATTTCACCAAAGTTGTATTAGTGAATGGTTCAGAATAAAATTCAGCTGTCCTGTCTGCAGACGCACACCAATTAATATGATGAGAGGGAGGAGATAGATATATGATTTAAGATGTATGACGATGTATTCAACGAATACATCTAAAAACACAATCATGAGATGTACATTCAGAACATTAAAGGTTAGGGGGTTATAAACTGTTACACGTAGGTTTAAGGACTTCATCTCCTATTAGGTTAAGGGTTATAAATTCTTATACTTTATACCCGTTAACTCTCATACGGTCATATAACACTCATCTGAAGTTAACGGGTATAAAGTATAAGGATTTATTCCAGAAGTGATCAAACACCACTACTAACAACAACCAGACTGGACAAATCAGACTGGAAGATTGCCTGGTATGGGATTCTTCCTCCCCCCCCCCCTGCAGCCTTCTTCATTTGGGCAACGATGATGTATTGGGAATTTCTTATATCCATTGGGCTGGGATGCCTTGAATCGACTAATTCGAGCAAAATACAGTCTATGTGAAATTCTTCAAGAAAAGACGGCATATTGTTTCACCAAAAATCATCATCTCTTTACCTTATGAGTTACAAAACCTAATAGGGACTAAATAGCGAAAAGGTAAAAGAAATCCTTTGTTATTCTTAATTGGCCCTAAATTTGATAATAACATGTATGCTTTTTGTTAAAAGTAATATTATTTGAATAGTCTACTAAAAGAGAATTGCATTTTTTCTGTCCCAGAAAATCGGTTGTATCTAGATGTCCACACTTCAGGGGCACTTCACTCCTACTATTCCCTCTTCACCCTCAATCAAATCATCCTGGAGACTCCCAAGAAAGGGAACTCTTCATCGATAAATAAACCGTAGCTGATTATGTTTTTTTACGCTTCTGGCTTTCTATTGCTGCTATAGCAACCCTCTCATTCTTGCTCTCATATGTTAATGATGTGTTTTTAAAACTGCTGTATAAGATGGTTTTTGCAAGTCTTTGACACCCTGTGTCTGCTTGTCTTCGACACACTTCTCCAACATTGGATGCCGCCAATTTCTTCCTCCTCTCTTCTAGCCACATTCCGCTCATCGACTGATTCACTGTGCGAGTTTTCAGCACTTCTCGCTTTTCTTTAGTGAACAGCAACCAGACTGGACAAATCAGACTGGAAGATTGCCTGGTATGGGATTCTTCCTTCCCCCCCCCCCTGCAGCCTTCTTCATTTGGGCAACGATGATGTATTGGGAATTTCTTATATCCATTGGGCTGGGATGCTTTGAATCGACTAATTCGAGCAAAATACAGTCTATGTGAAATTCTACAAGATAAGACGGCATATTGTTTCACCAAAAATCATCTCTTTACCTTATGAGTTACAAAACCTAATAGGGACTAAATAGCGAAAAGGTAAAAGAACTTCTTTGCTATTCTTAATTGGGCCTAAATTTGATAATAACATGTATGCTTTTTGTTAAAAGTAATATTATTTGAATAGTCTACTAAAAGAGAATTGCATTTTTTCTGTCCCAGAAAATCGGTTTTATCTAGATGTCCACACTTCAGGGGCACTTCACTCCTACTATTCCCTCTTCACCCTCAATCAAATCATCCTGGAGACTCCCAAGAAAGGGAACTCTTCATCGATAAATAAACCGTAGCTGATTATGTTTTTTTACGCTTCTGGCTTTCTATTGCTGCTATAGCAACCCTCTCATTCTTGCTCTCATATGTTAATGATGTGTTTTTAAAACTGCTGTATAAGATGGTTTTTACAAGTCTTTGACACCCTGTGTCTGCTTGTCTTCGACACACTTCTCCAACATTGGATGCCGCCAATTTCTTCCTCCTCTCTTCTAGCCACGTTCCGCTCATCGACTGATTCACTGTGCGAGTTTTCAGCACTTCTCGCTTTTCTTTAGTGAACAGCAACCAGACTGGACAAATCAGACTGGAAGATTGCCTGGTATGGGATTCTTCCTTCCCCCCCCCCTGCAGCCTTCTTCATTTGGGCAACGATGATGTATTGGGAATTTCTTTTATCCATTGGGCTGGGATGCCTTGAATCGACTAATTCGAGCAAAATACAGTCTATGTGAAATTCTACAAGATAAGACGGCATATTGTTTCACCAAAAATCTTCATCTCTTTACCTTATGAGTTACAAAACCTAATAGGGACTAAATAGCGAAAAGGTAAAAGAACTCCTTTGCTATTCTTAATTGGGCCTAAATTTGATAATAACATGTATGCTTTTTGTTAAAAGTAATATTATTTGAATAGTCTACCAAAAGAGAATTGCATTTTTTCTGTCCCAAAAAATCGGTTGTATCTAGATGTCCACACTTCAGGGGCACTTCACTCCTACTATTCCCTCTTCACCCTCAATCAAATCATCCTGGAGGCTCCCAAGAAAGGGAACTCTTCATCGATAAATAAACCGTAGCTGATTATGTTTTTTTACGCTTCTGGCTTTCTATTGCTGCTATAGCAACCCTCTCATTCTTGCTCTCATATGTTAATGATGTGTTTTTAAAACTGCTGTATAAGATGGTTTTTACAAGTCTTTGACCCCCTGTGTCTGCTTGCCCAATTTGCTGCTCAAGTCTTCGGACGAGCCGGTCGTTCTGGGTTTTCGACCCTGTGTCTGCTTGTCTTCGACACACTTCTCCAACATTGGATGCCGCCAGTTTCTTCCTCCTCTCTTCTAGCCACATTCCGCTCATCGACTGATTCACTGTGCGAGTTTTCAGCACTTCTCGCTTTTCTTTAGTGAACAGCAACCAGACTGGACAAATCAGACTGGAAGATTGCCTGGTATGGGATTCTTCCTTCCCCCCCCCCTGCAGCCTTCTTCATTTGGGCAACGATGATGTATTGGGAATTTCTTATATCCATTGGGCTGGGATGCCTTGAATCGACTAATTTGAGCAAAATACAGTCTAAGTGAAATTCTTCAAGAAAAGACGGCATATTGTTTCACCAAAAATCATCTCTTTACCTTATGAGTTACAAAACCTAATAGGGACTAAATAGCGAAAAGGTAAAAGAACTCCTTTGCTATTCTTAATTGGCCCTAAATTTGATAATAACATGTATGCTTTTTGTTAAAAGTAATATTATTTGAATAGTTTACCAAAAGAGAATTGCATTTTTTCTGTCCCAGAAAATCGGTTGTATCTAGATGTCCACAATTCAGGGGCACTTCACTCCTACTATTCCCTCTTCACCCTCAATCAAATCATCCTGGAGGCTCCCAAGAAAGGGAACTCTTCATCGATAAATAAACCGTAGCTGATTATGTTTTTTTACGCTTCTGGCTTTCTATTGCTGCTATAGCAACCCTCTCATTCTTGCTCTCATATGTTAATGATGTGTTTTTAAAACTGCTGTATAAGATGGTTTTTACAAGTCTTTGACACCCTGTGTCTGCTTGTCTTCGACACACTTCTCCAACTTTGGATGCCGCCAGTTTCTTCCTCCTCTCTTCTAGCCACATTCCGCTCATCGACTGATTCACTGTGCGAGTTTTCAGCACTTCTCGCTTTTCTTTAGTGAACAGCAACCAGACTGGACAAATCAGACTGGAAGATTGCCTGGTATGGGATTCTTCCTCCCCCCCCCCCCTGCAGCCTTCTTCATTTGGGCAACGATGATGTATTGGGAATTTCTTATATCCATTGGGCTGGGATGCCTTGAATCGACTAATTCGAGCAAAATACAGTCTATGTGAAATTCTACAGGATAAGACGGGATATTGTTTCACCAAAAATCATCATCTCTTTACCTTATGAGTTACAAAACCTAATAGGGACTAAATAGCGAAAAGGTAAAAGAACTCCTTTGCTATTCTTAATTGGCCCTAAATTTGATAATAACATGTATGCTTTTTGTTAAAAGTAATATTATTTGAATAGTCTACCAAAAGAGAATTGCATTTTTTCTGTCCCAAAAAATCGGTTGTATCTAGATGTCCACACTTCAGGGGCACTTCACTCCTACTATTCCCTCTTCACCCTCAATTAAATCATCCTGGAGGCTCCCAAGAGAGGGAACTCTTCATCGATAAATTAACCGTAGCTGATAATGTTTTTTACGCTTCTGGCTTTCTATTGCTGCTATAGCAACCCTCTCATTCTTGCTCTTATATGTTAATGATGTGTTTTTAAAACTGCTGTATAAGATGGTATTTACAAGTCTTTGACACCCTGTGTTGCTTGTCTTCGACACACTTCTCCAACATTGGATGCCGCCAGTTTCTTCCTCCTCTCTTCTAGCCACATTCCGCTCATCGACTGATTCACTGTGCGAGTTTTCAGCACTTCTCGCTTTTCTTTAGTGAACAACAACCAGACTGGACAAATCAGACTGGAAGATTGCATGGTATGGGATTCTTCCTCCCCTCCCCCCTGCAGCCTTCTTCATTTGGGCAACGATGATGTATTGGGAATTTCTTATATCCATTGGGCTGGGATGCCTTGAATCGACTAATTCGAGCAAAATACAGTCTATGTGAAATTCTACAAGATAAGACGGCATATTGTGTTGTGATACAACCATTCAAAGGACTTAATTAAAATAAAATCAATTGAACGATCATATCTCAACACCTGATTGGGTCGGACACTCACATACAATTAAAAGGGAAATTAATTAATTAAAAATTAGTTACTTAATGGAAGGGGATCATATAGTGGGAAATAGAATTTAGAATATCAATAATAATTGCTTTGTGTTTTTTTAAATATTAACCATTTGTATGTGAACGCCTAAAAAATTATAATACATAAGAAATACAATATACATTAACTTTAACTACCATTTAACATTTTAAAAAGAAAAAATACCTGTATTCAGGACCTATACTTTAATAAAAAAGAAATAATTATAAAATGAATTGTGTAAAAATGATGTTCCTCAAGATTTGTTATAATTCATGTTCTTAAATTACAGCACTGTTGAAGTCAATGTTCTTCCTCTTTAGACTACAGGTATTTTAGCAGTTTCTTAATTGTTAACTACGGCACAATTTTTTTTCTTGATTTATATAGTGAATTGAATAGTTAATATATATATATTTATATATATAAAAATCATCTCTAAAAAAAATCATTATAAATTAATTCTTTTATTTCAATAAGAATTCAAACATTTCAAATGCATGTATGCCATCACAACAGTTTCTTTCTTCATATTTTTTATAAAAAATCATTATTTGATATGGATTTTACCCTTGCACAATTCTTTTCAATGAAATGTTAATTTTCAAGAAAGACACAGAAGCTTGTCACATGCAAAATCACAATGCATTAAAATTTACTTGCAATCGATAATGAATTTTATTTTCATACAAAGAGCACGTGGTATTATTATCTTCACAGACTTTTATCTTTCATAAAAACAGAAAAGAAATTTAATACATATCACAACATTGATTATCTTCATCAATCAGCAAGAATGCAGTGCTACAAGACAAGGCTCACAATTAAATAAATTTTAGCAATCAATTCCATATTTAGCAAAGAAAAAAAAATGGTCAAGCAAGGGGCACGAGGCACCCCCCTAAAAGGGGACCCCACCTATATATCACAACCTACACGTAACGTATCTTTTAGAGAAGAGAGTGCATCAGCACTTTTCACATAAGGGAAAATCTCCCGCCTAACTTGGCACGCTGTGATTGGCTGAAGCCACACACACAGTTGCCATGCCAAGAAAAAAAAACTCCTGCTCAACCAGGGAGATCAACAATTGAGAGGCAGAAGAAAACAAGTTTCCATATCTCGCCTGAAACGAGATCTACTAACTGTCGAAAGAGGATGTCATTTTACCACAGTAAGAAAGAGGATGTCATACACCATACATAAGAATATGAATACTGCAGCACACTATAATTAAAATTAATAAAAAAGACAATTGGCCTATTAATGAGTATATAAAATAAAAGCAATTTTGAATAGAATAATTTTGAATAATAATAAAGTAAAATAAAGTATTTAATGATTTATAAAAAAAATGTTAATTTGGAATAATAAAATAAAAAAGTGTTGTGACGTGTCACAACATATTGTTTCACCAAAAATCATCATCTCTTTACCTTATGAGTTACAAAACCTAATAGGGACTAAATAGCGAAAAGGTAAAAGAACTCCTTTGCTATTCTTAATTGGCCCTAAATTTGATAATAACATGTATGCTTTTTGTTAAAAGTAATATTATTTGAATTGTCTACCAAAAGAGAATTGCATTTTTTCTGTCCCAGAAAATCGGTTGTATCTAGATGTCCACACTTCAGGGGCACTTCACTCCTACTATTCCCTCTTCACCCTCAATCAAATCATCCTGGAGACTCCCAAGAAAGGGAACTCTTCATCGATAAATAAACCGTAGCTGATTATGTTTTTTTACGCTTCTGGCTTTCTATTGCTGCTATAGCAACCCTCTCATTCTTGCTCTCATATGTTAATGATGTGTTTTTAAAACTGCTGTATAAGATGGTTTTTACAAGTCTTTGACACCCTGTGTCTGCTTGTCTTCGACACACTTCTCCAACATTGGATGCCGCCAGTTTCTTCCTCCTCTCTTCTAGCCACATTCCGCTCATCGACTGATTCACTGTGCGAGTTTTCAGCACTTCTCGCTTTTCTTTAGTGAACAGCTCTAGAAGTTTCAAGCATTTGGACTTTTTTTCGACAAATCTCCTCTGCTAAAGTCCGGTTTCTCAACTAGAGACCTAAAAATATTCGGATCTGCTTTTTTAATTAGGTAAAAAGTTTCTTCTCCTCGATCTTCTGCGGCTCCGTGAACTTGTCATTTGTAATTTGCTGTTTCGTCTCTTTTCCTTTTGTTTGGTAAATATCCGAGGAATGCAATTGGTCATGAGTTTATGCATGGCATAGTGTGGACATTCGTTGTTATAGGTGACCACCGCCTCGTTGCATCGAATTTGATAGGATCCTCTGAGACAATAGTTGATTCCTTTCCCTCCACTATATTAGCAATTTGAGAATTTAGATGCTCGACAGAAGTATTATTTGCAGGGCCGCTTATAAGCTGTCTGTATTATTCTCAATGACTTGAAGACACTCTCTTATTTTATAAAAAAAAATGCCATCTTTTTTCATCAGTTCCACCATGTTACCGATATCAGTCGTTTATTTCAAGCAAAAATAGCTATGATAATCCTTGTAAGATCCAAACACATGGCTAGGAGCATTTACAATGTCTGGTTTCTGTATTTCCCTATTTGCGGAGATGTTTATTACTTTTGTTTCTACAGTCGAGAAAGACATTTCCTATTTTGCTCTCCATTCTTTAATTTTCAGAATTGTGTTTTGGAGTTTTGCTAGACAAATGGATTTTCTTTACTCTTTACTATCAGGGTGGTTATAGTCTGCCGTATTCTTCTATTTCTTATCCGATGGTCAGACGTGTAGATGTTAAATAAGAACGGGGAAAGCACTGATCCATTGAGAAGTCCAGTGGATATTCTTGATATCCGATTCTTTGCCTCTCCATCTTTTTAGCTTTTCTATGTTGATGTTGTCAAACACGATTTTAATGTCTATTGAGAGCATTATAGTGTAGCTGTTGTTTGCTCTAGAACTTCGGATTTCCTAGCATATGTTGAAGAGGGTTTTTTCGAACTCTGTTCCTGGACGAAATCTGTAGATGTAGTTGGGGAAAGATTTTCTTTTTGTTAGCCCACTACAAGTCTTTAAGAACATCTTGAATATAGAGCAAAAATGCCATTTTCTTCAGATGCAACAAATATGCCAGAAACATGATGAATATTACTTCATTTTTTTCCCCGAAAGCAAAAAACAGCCGTCTTTCGGACAAGCAACAAGCGTAACCTCACTTAGTGTCAGTTTCATCAACCTCAGACTAATCTCGAATCAACTGAACTCTATCAAAGTTAGTCAGCTGAGTTGATCTCGGTTTTGAAATTAGATTCTTAACAATTTTGAGTTTCACCAGTCTCAAAACGAGTCAACTTGACTAAAATTAGTTGATCGGGAACTTGAATGTAAGGTTTGGTTAATTTTACCATCATCATTGATATCCGCCTAGCAAAGATTTATTTGATATTTATTTGAGAGGGAGAATATAGTGAAAAACTAAACGTGTACAAAGTTCGAACATCACTAGTAAAGAAAATGATGAAACTAATCTCGGAAAAAGGTATATTATAAAATGTACACATATGGATTATTTTACGATTAACGATATAAATGCTGAGTGGGCAAACTTAACAGTAAATTTTAATGCGATGGCCAGTAAGCATATAACACCCCCCCCCCCTCCCTAAATATTACAATGTTGAATAATTTCATCACTTGAAGTATATTCGTTGTTATATTTTTTCTACCGTTACATAGTCCGCATATTGTAAAAATAGTGGTTATTTCTTATGCATGAATTCTTTAGGTCGTAGTTTAGCTTAAAATATTGAATCTATTGAAAATATTTGCTTTAAAAATACTATCCTCCACCCCGTGCAATAAAGTTAGTAATCGATATCTTAGACCGATAAATTTTAAACTTTTCATAAACAACAAGTGGTAATATCTAAAATCTACCTTCTGAATTTTTGAAGACATGTACTTGAATTTGCACTTTTGAAGTAAAAAATTTTCTTCTGTATGATCGCTTCCCTCTAGTTTCTCTGTCTTGTATCGCAAACTCTATAGCATACCAAAGTATGAAATTTGGTGCATTTGTAAAGAAAAGGTATGGAAACGTGTTGAAATAAACCGTTTTTAATTTAAACTTGAATTTGACTTGAAACAGATGGCTAAGCGAGCTCAGCAAATGCCAACGAGTAGAAAGAAGTTGCAGCCTTTCGACTAGTGTAGAGGTCGTGGTTCGTGGTATATTTAAAAAATCAGACTGGAAGATTACCTGCTATGGGATTCATCCTTTTTATCCCTCTGCAGCCTTCTTCATTTGGACATTGATGATGTATTGCGAATTTCTTATATCCATTGGTTTGGGATGTCTTTAATTGACTAATTCGAGCAAAATACAGTCTCTGTGAAACTTTACTAGATGAGGCTGCATAATTTCTGCAGCCTTCCGACTCGTGTATAGGTCCTAGTATATTTAAAAAAGTCAGACTGGAAGATTGCCTGGTATGAGATTCTTCCTTTTTCCCCCCTGCAGCCTTCTTCATTTGGGCAACAATGATGTATTGGGAATTTCTTATATCCATTGGTCTGGGTTGCCTTGAATCGACTAATTCGAGCAAAATACAGTCTATGTGAAACTCTACAAGATAAGACGGCATATTGTCTCTCAAAAATCATCATCTCTTACTACCTTATGATATGTTACAATACCTAATGGGGACCAAATAGCGAAAAGGGAAAAGAACTCATTTGCTATTCTTAATTGGCCCTGAATTTGATAGTAACATGTATGCCTTTTGTTAAAATCATATTATTTGAACAGTCTACTAAAAGAGAATTGAATTTTTTCTGTCCCAGAAAATCGGTTGTATCTAGATGTTCACACTTCAAGGGACACTTCACTCCTACTATTCCTTCTTCACCCTCAATCAAACCATTCGGGAGGCTCCCATGAAAGGGGATATATAAATCCCCTTTCATGGGAGATATGGGAAAGGGGATATATAAATCCCCTTTCATGGGAAAGGGGATATATAAATCCCCTTTCATCCCCCTTCATCGATATATAAACCGTAGCTGATTATGTTTTTTACGCTTCTGGCTCTCTATTGCTGCTATAGCAAACCTCTCATTGTTGCTCTCATATGTTAATGATGTGTTTTTAAAACTGCTGTATAAGAGGGTTTATACAAGTCTTTCACACCCTGTGTCTGCTTATCTTCGACACACTTCTCCAACGTTGGATGCCGTCAGTTTCTTCCACCTCTCTTCTAGCCACATTCCGCTCATCGACTGATTCACTGTGAGAGTTTGCAGCTCTTCTCGCTTTTTTTTAGTGAGCTCTAGAAGTTTCAAGAATTTGGACTTTTTTTCGACAAATCTCCTCTGCAGCAAAGTCCGGTTTCTCAACTAGAGACCCATAAAATTTCGGATCTGCTTTTTCATTAGGTAAAAAGTTTCTTCTCCTCGATCTTTTGCGGCCCCATGAACTTGCCATTTTTAATTTGCTGCTTCGTCTCTTTTCCTTTTGTTTGGTAAATATCCGAGGAATGCAACTGGTCATGAGTTTATGCATGGCAGAGTGAAGGCATTCGTTGTTATAGGTGACCACTTCTTCGTTGCATCGAATTTAATAGGATCCTCTGAGATAATAGTTGATTCCTTTCCCTCCACTAAATTAGCAATTTGAGAATTTAGATGCTCGACAGCAGTATTATTTGCAGGGTATCATAATCTGTCTGTATTATTCTCCATGACTTGAAGACACTCTCTTATTTTATAAAAAAAAAAATGCCATCTTTTTTCATCAGTTCCACCATGTTGCCGATGTCAGTCGTTTATTTCAAGCAAAAATAGCTATGATAATCCTTGTAGGATCCAAACACACGGCTAGAAGAATTTACAATGTCTCTCCTCAGATTCTTAATCTGCTCCTTCCTAAATATATTTTCTTTCTTCCACTGTATTTCAGATTTCTGGATAGCAGTACGTAGACGGAGCACACTTGCACCTAGCATTTTTCTCATTTTTACTTTGAAACCGCTCTTGATATCTTTAGCAACATCTTGAGTAACAAGGAACCTGCTTTTTTTTTTTTAGAAATGGCTCGCAAAAATCATCAAAATCTAAAACAAAAAGACTGCATATGCTCAAATATATCAATTAAATTCTTGTTTCATAACATAATTTTAACGATGAAAATAATAAGACCAATGCCATTACTCTAGCACTAGCCGTTCTCGAGATATTTTGGATTTTTCACATTTTTACTACGCCACGTTTGAAAATAAGTCCAGTTACCAAATGAAAACGACAATTAAATTCATTAAAAGTTGTAACTTTAAACAATTATGGATGTTATTTTGTGCAATTAAACTCAATGAATTATTATTGACGAAATAAAGAAAACTTGAATAAGTCTGCTGGAAATGTTATGTGCTGCTAACATCAGTTTTTTTTTTATTGGGGCGTATTCTGCATAACAATATTGCTGTAACCTGTCTTTCTCAAGGAAATTTTTAACTGGAGCTACATATTTGAAATGTTCCTTATAATAGTTATTCTGCATGTAGTCTGTTCTCAGTGACATTGCATTACAGAAAGAAAATATATTTAATTCCTCATCGAAAAGGTCATCATAATTCAGAGATCGTGACTAGAAAGCCAGTTTTTCCTTTAGTTTACTTTTAACATGATTAATACCAGTAATCTGTAATACTTTTATTTCATCAGTAATGAGTTGAATTGTTATTGATGGTACAAAATGCTGTTGTGACTGAAGCTTTAAATAGAGTAAAGCGAAATTCCTTACAAAATATTTGGAGTCTAGGGCAAAAGTTGAATTTATATTACTTAAACTTGAAGCTGTTAAGTAAATAGCACTGCTGGTAGAAGTACTAGATAAGGGAACATCGACTGAAGCTTTAATTATAGAGTAAAGCGAAATTCCTTACAAAATATTTGGAGTCTAGGGCAAAAGTTAAATTTATATTACTTAAACTTGAAGCTGTTAAGTAAATAGCACTGCTGGTAGAAGTACTAGATAAGGGAACATCGACTGAAGCTTTAATTATAGAGTAAAGCGAAATTCCTTACAAAATATTTGGAGTCTAGTGCAAAAGTTGAATGTATATTACTTAAACTTGAAGCTGTTAAGTAAATAGCACTGCTGGTAGAAGTACTAGATAAGGGAACATCGACTGAAGCTTTAATTATAGAGTAAAGCGAAATTCCTTACAAAATATTTGGAGTCTAGTGCAAAAGTTGAATGTATATTACTTAAACTTGAAGCTGTTAAGTAAATAGCACTGCTGGTAGAAGTACTAGATAAGGGAACATCGACTGAAGCTTTAATTATAGAGTAAAGCGAAATTCCTTACAAAATATTTGGAGTCTAGGGCAAAAGTTGAATTTATATTACTTAAACTTGAAGCTGTTAAGTAAATAGCACTGCTGGTAGAAGTACTAGATAAGGGAACATCGACTGAAGCTTTAATTATAGAGTAAAGCGAAATTCCTTACAAAATATTTGGAGTCTAGTGCAAAAGTTGAATGTATATTACTTAAACTTGAAGCTGTTAAGTAAATAGCACTGCTGGTAGAAGTACTAGATAAGGGAACATCGACTGAAGCTTTAATTATAGAGTAAAGCGAAATTCCTTACAAAATATTTGGAGTCTAGGGCAAAAGTTGAATTTATATTACTTAAACTTGAAGCTGTTAAGTAAATAGCTGGTAGAAGTACTAGATAAGGGAACATCGACTGAAGTTTTAATTAGAGTAAAGCCAAATTCCTTACAAAATATTTGGAGTCTAGGACAAAAGTTGAATTTATATTACTTAAACTTGAAGCTGTTAAGTAAATAGCACTGCTGGTAGAAGTACTAGATAAGGGAACATCGACTGAAGAAGCAATTTAAAGATTGGCACTGCTGACTGAATGTAAAGATTCAAAGTCACTTTTAACGTCTATTAAGTAAGAAGTATTAACTCCGAAATTTTTATTTTTATGATTTCTATGTAAATGACTATCCAAACTCCAAACTTGATTTGTTCTTGAATAACAAAGTGCAACCTAAAAATGAATATTTCATTACCAGTATTAATACGTGATTTTATATGCAAAAGAAAAGTAGATAAGTTCTTAAACGCTTTATGGCAGTGTTCACATACCAGTGACATTTCCTTGTATGAAGTGCTTTTTACAGCTGAATGATTTCGAAGAACATGAGATTTAAACGTATTGTAACTTCGAAAATATCTGCTACAACGAGCCACAATACTCTGAAATTCTATATTACACACATTTTCCTGTGAATAGCGAAGTGTCTTGCATATTCTAGGGAAACTACATCCTTGAAAAACTATAATGTGCACAGGCAAACATCAGAAATATATACCATAATCATTCTGATTATTTTTGCACTATACCTACAAAATGAACAATGATCAATAGTATAAACCAAGAGCATCTTCCTTCTTCTAGGTTTCGGCTAAAACCGGTGATTTACTTCAGCACTGCTCACAATGGGCAAATAGCTGCCCGTATCTACTTGAGTTTTCTGAAAAGGGGCTGGTATCCAGCCTGTGGGAGAATTCGTTGCTTTACGAGTTCTCTTAGAATGTAAGACGTTGCTGGTCTAGTTCAGTCTGATCCCTTTAATGTCAGCTCTATGGTATAATGCAGGGGTGCACAACCTTTTAACACCTGCGGGCCAATTTCACATAGACTAAGCAACGGCGGGCTGCAAGAGAGGGGGGGGGGACGCAGCAATATATTTTTAGTAAATACCGAAACAAAAAATTAAAAGTGAAAATTAAAAATAAATACAGACATGAAAAAAAAACTCACTTGCTTCAAAAACGTACAGATATCGCCAAAATCCTTTTACTTTTTGTAGAGCTAGTGGGAAATTTGACATTGTTTGGTTTTCATTATTCTTTCAATATCTGGTTCAGTGTTGGATACAGCGATCCGTAGGTTTCCCTCCAAGTGTTCATCAGTTAGAAGAGAACGACCTTTTGATTTCACATGTTTCATTAATGAAAATGATTGTTCACATAAGTAGGTGCTCCCGAATAATGTTATTGTTTTTTGAGTGTGAATTTTCAATTTTTCCATTTCACAAGGCAAGTAATTTCTGTAAAATTCTAGCAAAGAAACTTCGGAAAATTTAGCTTTCAATTCGGAGTTACTCGGAATTTCGATAAGTTCCATCTGAAAATTGACGGGCACTGTTTCAATATTTGTCGCGAATGGTATTGCAAACACTTCCAAAGATTTCTTAAGTTTTCTGATATCTTGAAATCGACGACTGAACTTATTTTGCAGATTTTCTACTAGTGAAGCGTATTTAGTAATGTTGATGGGATCGTCTGCACAACTTGAAATAAAATTACTCATTGTTGGAAAATTCAACAATTAACCAGACTTGAGTTGATAATTCCATAATGTTAACTTAAACTCAAATGACTTGATTTAGTAAAATAGGTTGTGCATCAGGTTATTTTTCCCCTGAAGCTTCGTATTTAGCTCATTCAGATATTGTGTCATATCAACCATAAAAGATAAATCACATAGCCATTCCTTGTCTTCAAAGTCTGCCACCAGATTATGATCACGACTTTTGAAAAAAGTAATGATCTCCTCACGCAAGTCATACACTCGCTTCAGCATTTTTCCAGCACTTAGCCAACGAACTTGTGTAAAATAAATGACATCATCATACTGAGAATCTAACTGGCATAGGAAATCTCGGAACTGACGATGAACAACTCCTCTGGAACGAATAAATTTTATTACTTTAAAAATTATTTTCATTACATGTTCCATTTTAATAATTTTTGCACAAAGGTTCTCTTGGTGTAAAAGGCAATGGCATACTACGATTTCATTCCCCCACGACCTTGCTATCTGTTGCCAAATAATTTACTAATCCTTGGTTTTTTCCTACCATAGCTGGCGCGCTATCGGTTGAAATACCATGTAACATTTTTAAGTCCAAATTATACTTTTCCAAGACTTTCTTAACTTCTTGATAAATGTCTGCTCCTTTTGTTGTATTTTTCATTGGAAGTAACGCCAGTAACTCCTCCGTAACATTGAAATTACAGTCAATGCCACGAATAAAAATTGACAGCTGTGCAGTGTCAGTGACGTCTGTGCTTTTATCTATGGCCAATGAAAACCATGTGAATTCAGAAATTTTCTCTTTTAATGTTTTTTCAATATCTAATGCCATTTCTTCTGATCTTCTTGTTACCGTCATACGATTAAGGCTTATCTTCGGAATAATACCTTTTTTCTCCGGAAACGCTATATTTGCCACTTCTTCCAAGCATTCTTTAACCAACTCTCCATCTTTCTACGGTTTCAGTTTTTTAACTAAAATTTTCGACACAACAAAACTTGCCTTGACTGCAATTTCCGAATCATCAATCACTCTTTTGAAAATATTTTGTTGGTTTGTAAACTTATGTTGCAAATCTTTAATTTTATCCTTTCTCATTTGTCCCGATAAATCCTTGTATTTGTCAACAGGTTTTGTATCGTTATGTCTCTTCATATTATACTCCTTCATACAACAATAGTTTCTTGGCATGTTAAACATGTTACTTTGCTTTTGTTCTCTACGAAAAATAACTCTCACCCCATTTCTCCTGAAATGCACGATTCTCATCACCGACTTTACGCTTTTTAGACATAGTCACAGAAGTTATAACATAAATAGTATCAAACCAAAACGCTTTATTTATCGACCTCCAACTACTCTTTGACTTTCAGTTTTTGACTATACTCGGGAAAATGTTAACCGGAAACAAAAACAAATTCCCCTCTTACAACAAACACATTCCAGTTTCCGGTGTAAGTTTGCCGTACGGAAAATTCTCGCCAACAGAAAGCCAACGAAGGACTACCATGGCAGGGTATGAATTCAAACATTCCACTTCTCATTGTAAGAAATAGACAATTTTTAATTTAAAGCTGTTTGATTTGCTCTTTTTATTTGTTTTGTAGTCGAAATCGTAAAGAAAATTTGATATAAAAAATAATTTTTTATAAAATTTTATGATGTAGTTTTTCTTTTTTTTTTGCGAAAGTCTTTGAATTTTTTTTTATGTGCTCGCCAAGCTGAGGATGGCGGCGGGCCGCACGCGATTAGGCCGCGGGTTGTGCACGAATGGTATAATGGATAGTTACCAAGTGGTAATCAGTGCCATGCCTCCGACTTTACGTGTTCAAAAGTTTTTAAACACCGCTGCTAAATAGAAGGAGTAGTGAAACTTATGCAAATTAGGCCAGCTATAAAACTTCCATGTTCTATTGACGGAGATCAATCAGTACGCAGCGAGCCTCCTAGGTGTATGGTAGCCTTTCAGCATAAGATACAATACTCACGGCAGCATGGGTGGGTTCCACGTACATTTCCAGATCTAAGAGTTCTATTAGGTTTTTCACCGTTTGCTTTTGGATTTATGTCCAGCATTTGTCTCTTCCTTTTTTGTATTTTGGACAATGTGTGACGATGTGTTCTAATGTTTCCGGTCTATTACAGTTGGGGCAGTTTAGGTTTGTGCTTTTATCACATTTCGCCTTTTATCATTTCGCAGTGGGAGTTTTAGTCCGTGATTTCATGAGGATCGTGGCTTTTCTCCGGTATTTTGCAAGTTTGTAACCTTAAGTATTGTAAGGGCTGAAGAAGTTAGGGAAGTGTTGGGATTGTTTCCGCCTCTTGTCCATGCTTTTCATTCTAACTCTTACTCATTTCTTTATCTCCATAAGTGCATACGCTGTAAGTAAGGCAAGTTTTATTATTGGTGGCATATTTTGCTTTTTCCGTCCTCCTTATTCTGTGTGATTTCTTTGTATCCTGGTATCCATACGATCTTTATCTGGGTTTTCTCTGTATCTGCTGTCAGTTTGTCGTATGTGTATTTTAAAAGTTCTTGTTATTTTCGATTTGCGTTCTTGACGGCTTTAATGACACTTGAACTGTCTGAAAGAATTGTGCACTTCTTTAAGTGGCTCTTAATGAGGAAGTCAACCGTCTACGTGAGGGCTGCCAGTTCAACAGTGAAGATTGAAACGAAGTTCGGGAATCTTATACTGCGCGCCGTTGTGTTTTCCCCCCGTAGATTCCACACCCCACTCCGTTTTTATTCTTCGACACATCTATTCCAATTCATATTTCCTGCGGGTTAGCTTTCATGTAGTTGTTAAATAGTAAGGAGATTTCCTGGGGTAGGGCGTTTTGAAAGTCAAGGCCCTTTTCATGTAGTTGTCAAATAGTAGGGGGATTTCCTAGGGTAGGACGTTTTCAGGTAGGGTAAGAGATCAAAAGACCAGAATGCCGCTGTTGACAGTATTCTAGAGAGTGGACGTTATCGCCGTTCGTGACGTCACTGGTTTAGAAGGAAAAGTGCCAGTTTCTCCGAGTAGCATTCAGTTCTATGGGAAAACATAGACTGTGTCAGTCGTTGTTTTAATATAATTTGTGATTCTATCGTAAAAGTGAAGTTTGTTTGAAGTAAAAGTGTAAATTTGTGTATTATGGATGTATATATATTAGTATTTTCACGTATATAATGTATAATTTTGATTAAATGTTGTATATAAATTGTGTTTTGTGAGCGCAAAAATGCCTGGTTGCTGCGCGGTTGCTTTGTGTTCAAATTATTATAAGAAGTCAATGGTATCTATCAGTTTTCATAGATTTCCAAAAGATCCTATACTCCAAAAATTATGGATCGTGAAGTGCAAAAGAGAGGATAAAATAACCATTGCTAACGCAACTGCCTGTTCGAGTCACTTTTCTGATGGAAGATTTTGAAGAAGATTTTTGGGCTAAATTTTTGAATTTGAAGCCGGCTAAACGATTAAAACAAGGAGTTGTTCCTCATCTTAATTTGCCATCATCTGTAAATAATCAAAATGTGAAAAGTGAACGATCAGAAAGATTAAAAAATCGGAAAATAGAAGCAGAAACTATGACGAAGAAAAAGCTTAGAACAGACTGTGGAGTACCTGTAATTGAAGTTTCTGAATATAAAATTTCTGCCAATAGCTCAATAAATGGCGATGGAAACGAGAGCATAATTTATATGAAAATGATGAAGAAAATCAAACTATGAATGGTTTGAAACCTCATGATCATATTAAAAATATAAAGGATTTAAATGAAGAGATAAATTTCCTAAGAAATGAAAATATCCAGTTAAAAGAAAAAGTGAGAACTCTAGAGAATGACACAAATTTATAGAAAGAAAATCAAAAGTATAGTGCAAAATACATCAAGGCATTACTGCTTCAAATTAAGCAATCGAAAAATTGCTGTTTGCATGTCGAATAAAGCAAAGTTAAATATGCGCGGAGTGAGGTTATCAATGAATTATCCTCATTTTTTAATGAAGGACAAATACGCAGAATCCTTAGAAAGAATAAAAATTTGCCATGGACAGATTCGGACATAACAGCTGCTTTAGCATTACGATGTGTGTCAAAAAAAGCTTATGTATTTTTGAAGGAGAAAATGAATTGGCCTCTTCCTTCAATTTCATCCTTAAAATCTTGGACCAAAAATTTTACATGTAATCCTGGAATCCAAAAAACTGTTTTTGAGATATTAAAAGAAAAAGCTCAAACTATGGATGAGTTTTCCAGATGTTCAGTTATATTGATGGACGAAATGAATATTGATTCAAAAATGTGTCACGATATGCGAGATGATCAAGTTTTAGGACCACATAAAAATGTCCAAGTTGTAATGCTAAGAGGACTGTTTCGGCCATGGAAACAACCCATATATTTCGATTTCGACCAGCGCATGACAGTCGAATTGCTAAATGAGCTCATTTTAAAATCTGAGGAAAATGGTTATGAAATCATGGCAGTAGTGTCCGACATGGGAGGTGGTAATCAAAGACTGTGGAGAGATCTCGGTATATCCGAAACAAACACCACCTTTAAAAATCCTTTTTACCCCCAAAAATGTATAGCTGTATTTGCTGATGTGCCACATCTTCTGAAACTTTTGCGCAATCATCTATTGGACCAAGACTTCATTCTCTCTACTGGAGAAAATGTTTGTAAAACTATTGGAAACGATCATAAAATTGAATGAAAGCGAAATAAATATTGCCCACAAATTATCATATAGGCATATAAATGTTAAAGGAAATGAAAGGCAGAATGTACGATTAGCGGCTCAGCGTTTTTCCCATACAGTGGCAGCATCCATATCTTCCTTTTTACCGGAGAAAAGAAATATTGTTTCCATTTTCGAATTAGTCAACAACTTTTTTGATGTTATGAACTCCCACATTCTAAAATATGGTTCTGCACCCCTAAAATCAGCACTAGGGATGAACAGAGACTCTCAATTGCAGGTACTGCATGATATGGAAAAAGAAATAAGACTTCTGAAAGTGTACAATTCAAAAAGACAGGCACTCTATCCATTCCAAGTGGGGTTTATAATTACTATAAATTCAATCAAAATATTATTTCAAAACGTTGAAGAACGTGGTATTAAATATCTCCTCACGTGTCGTCTTAACCAAGATGCGCTGGAAAAAAATTTCAGTCAAATCAGAGGTATGGGAAACTTTTACGACCACCCTACACCAGTGGAATTCAAATACAGACTCAGACTTTCAGTCCTTGGAAAATGCAATTTTAATTTGCCATCTGGATGCAGTGTGACAGAAAAGGAATCTACAGATGTACGAACTTCAGAAGTCTTTAAATTTTTAAAAAGTCACGATTTAAACAGTGTACAACCAAACAAAGACAGTCATGAAACTCAAACTATATTAACGAATATAGAAGAAAACAATATAGTTGAAAAGGAGGGTTTACATTACATTGCAGGCTACATTGCAAAAAAAAGCGGACAAATCTTTGGGAGAAATAGCGAAATTTGTGCCAGAAAAAGAAAATGGTTGGATTGAGGCTCTATCAAAAGGCGGTCTTTTAAAGCCCACGACACATTTTTCCGAAGAAATAAAAAAGTGGGAGCATGCTTTCTTAGAAATGCATGGCGCATATATATCAAAAGAAAAATGCGTCAAGAACTTGCAGTCAAAGTTAGCAAACATTTCACCTTCTATATCTCTAAAAGCCATAACTTTGTTTTCACGAACCAGAACATTCATTCGCATTAAACACTTAAAAAAGTCTTTCATGCAACAATTAGTAGAGAGAAAAAAGCAAAGAAAAGCCTCTAAATGGTGTAAAAGCAGTATCATGGCATAAAAATGGTATGTATTGATTTATTATTTATGATCCATGTGAACATTGCTTTAAAATTTTAGAACTGTACATAGTTTATATTTAAAACTGTATAAAGTTTAATAACATCAATTTTGCATGCTTACAATATCTTTGTGAAAACTGACTTATCCAGTGGCTTAGCCAAGAGTCATAATATTCCACTAGCCCACAAAATGCATCGTCTCTTTGTTGGGAAAATAAAATAAATCTACTGCCATTGACCATCCATTCGACCGTCAACTCCCCCCTTTTCTCAAGATCCGATCTACGCTTTTTAATATAATATATAGTTATGTAACTACTAGATTGGTGATATTTCATAGTCGTCAATATATGTTATATGTATGTGGGATTTTTTACGCAATTAGATATTTTTGAAATGCATATTTATATTATATGTAGAAAGTATTATCAATATTTAAGATAATGGATACTATATTTTTTAAAATCCGGTGATTAGATATTTATTCATATCTGTATTAAAACACTTGAAATATAATTTTTATATTTACTACACTTTTCACGATATATTTCAGATTTTATTATAAATAATATATGTATTATAATATTTTAATGATAGCAATATGCATGTATGAGTAGAATCGTTTAATTTCATTTTTCTAAGATTTTATTACGAATGATCTTATCTCCTTTTCGAATTATAAACGCGAACTTTCTAAACTTTATACACGTATCTCTATGTCCCCTATTCTTGACTTGTAAGTCAGTGACGTCACACTTCAAGTTGCTTTCCCGGTCGAAAAGCAACCCTCTTTCAGGTCGGGGGTGCGTTTCTGGAGCGCCTGGTCAAATATGACCGTATCTCCGGGCTGTGAGTGTACATCATGATCAATGAAATTACATGAATTGATCCAAAAATTTGGGGGGTCAGATTGAAAATACTCCGAAGAGTATAGAAATGGTGGTAAAGTGGATTCACGGAAAAAAAAGGGGGGGGCTCTTTTTTTTTTAAGGGTTGAAAAGGAAAAAATTACTTTGCTGCTGTGACATGCCATGTGGTTCTGAATTTTTAGTAGTTGTTCAAAAACGAGTTCATTTTATGGACAAAAAAGTCCTGATTCCTCATGAGACCGGGTTGTGAGCGTTCACAATTTGCTGAGATTTTTCTATTATTCTATTTATCAAATATACAGAGATGACTTTAGTTAAGGTTTCAAAGTGATTTCAAAGTTAAAGTATTGTGGACGCTCTGGGTCTCTTCCAAAACTTCCATTGATGGGGGTCGTACTCCGGTAAGTTGCAGATTTCTTCGTTAAGTATTTTATTTAAATTTTGAAAAATTCTTAT
This sequence comes from Amaurobius ferox, assembly GCA_951213105.1. Classification (NCBI taxonomy): domain Eukaryota; kingdom Metazoa; phylum Arthropoda; class Arachnida; order Araneae; family Amaurobiidae; genus Amaurobius; species Amaurobius ferox. The sequence continues at coordinate 12,934,350 of OX578150.1, read as the reverse complement.
AGCTAATGATTTGTTTGTTAATGTTTGTTACACCGAAGTCGTTGTGGATGATATCGTTTCTGAGGAACCTAGGGGCTTTTCTGATTACTGTAAGTGTTTTGTTTTGGGCTGTTTGTAGTTTCCTAATATGATCTTTTGCTGCGAATCCCCATACAGCCGAGCCGTACAGAAGGATGGGTCTAAGTACCGTTTTGTAAAGGAGGACTTTATTATTATAACTCGCGTGGGGGGAGTGGAGAATGGCCGATAGTTGGCCTCTGGCCGAGTGAAATTTTTTAATGGCGTTTTTAATTTGCGGCTTCCAATTCAATTTGGAATCAAATATGATACCCAAATACTTAGCATTTTCCACATAAGGGATGTTAATTTTATTGATTTGAATGGGGCTCGGCTTCTTTTTCTTTTTGACTTTTGAAAAAAGGATGCAGTTTGTTTGTTTTTTTCGTTGATTTTTATTTTCCATTTCCGAAACCAGGCGCAAATAGTGTTTATGTGCTTTTGAAGCCTGGAGCAAATAAGATTTTTGGAGCTCCTGGTGTAAATGGCTGTGTCGTCCGCATACATTGCAAGGTGTGTGTTTGGAGCTCTGGTTATGTCATTTATGAATAGATTAAACAGGGTTGGGGCCAATTGCGAGCCTTGTGGGACCCCGGACCTGAGTGGTTTGTGCGTGGAGTGGGCCTGTTTGTAGCGGACGATGAAAGATCTATTTCGAAGGTAGGATTTAATTAAGTGGATTAGTGTGTTTGGCATGTTGAGCTGAATTAATTTGTATATTAATGCGTCATGTCAGACCTTATCAAAGGCCTTCGAAATGTCCATAAGTAGAAAGCCAGTTAAAAGGCCGATTTCAAGTCCTTCGGAGATGAGTTCGGTAACCCTTATCAACTGGTGTGTTGTAGAGTGCAGAGAGCGGAAGCCAAATTGTTCTGGTTTTAAGATGTTGTGTTGATCAATGAATTGTTTTAACCGCGTGTGTATTATTCGCTCCGAGAGTTTGCTCAATGTACCAAGAAGTCTAATAGGTCTGAAATTTTGGGGGAGGGTGTGGTCTTCGCCTGGTTTCGGTATTCCAATGATTATGGCCGTTTTCCATTTTTTTGGAAATGGTGAAGTTTTAGCATAACATTTATGATAATGGTTAAATAGTACACAATGTTGATAGGGAGGGATTTAATAGCTTTGTTGGTAATTAAGTCGTTGCCTGGGGCTTTTCTATTTTTAAGGTTCCTAATTTCTCTAAGTATTTCAGAGAGGGGGGGGGGCTGTTAAAGAAGGTGCAGAGGGAGTTCGCCACTTCGTCTTCCGTCTCCGAATAGTTTAAGTTTTGATTTTCTGTAAATTGCATATCCTAATTGTCCGCGAGGGCATTGGCTATTTTAGTCTCTGATTCGGCTATTCCGCAGTTCGTTTTTAAGTGCTTGATTCTACTTCCTGGTTTTTTGATTTTCTTCATAAATTCCCATAGTGAATTGTCAGTGGGGGCCAGCGATTCGATAAACCTTTTCCACTGATGTTGTTTATGCGCATAGAGTTTGTATTTTACTTGATTGCTGAGACTGTTGAGCAGAGTTTTATGGGGGGGGGGGGGAATCTGGTGCTTTGCCAGAGCTATCTGGTGCGGTTTCTTTGTTTTATTAAATTTTTATATGGAAGGGAAGTTTGTGATGCGTGGGGGGCGGGGGAGTTAAATGTGGTGGCCTTTGCAAGTGCTGATTTGATTTCGTGAGTTAGTTTGTCTAACACAATTGTCTAAGTCTGTTTCGTTATGGATGTTTGTGTACAGCAAGGGGGATTCTATGAGCGTATGAGTAAACTTTTTCCAATTGGTGGACCTAATGGAGGGGGGATAGGCAGATTTGAGTCTAAATATAACATAAGCTTTACCGGGAAGTGATCAGAGTTTAATTCGTTGATGGTGCAGATTTCATGAGGGGAGGGAATGTTGTTCAGGAGGGCAAAATTGATGATTGATTTATTTCTGTCGTTAAACCTAGTCGTGGTATTCGGGTGTAAGTGTCTAATATTGTTATTTGTAATATATGTGTTGAGGTCTTTGCCATATCGATTTCTTCCCGGACAGCCCCAATTTGGGTGGTGGGCGTTGAAGTCACCCATCAATATAGCTTTGCTCTAGAGGCCAAAGAACGCGGAAAGGTCATCTTGAATGTTAAGTGCAGAGTTTTGCTTAGCATAGCACGAACCAATCAATATGTGGTGTGAGTTCGGGATATTAAGTTTTACTAGGGTATGTTCTATTATGTTTGTACTAATAACGTTAAGTTCTTTGAAGTCTAACTGTTTTTTTATGTAGATGGCGGTGCCTCCATGGGGAGTGTTTGTGTTGGGGCGCGAGGTGTGTAGAATTGTGTAATTCGGAATTTTTATTCTGTTCGGGGGGCCATTTACTTTTGTTTCCTGAATTAATATTATGTGTGGGTGCTGCTCTTCAGCAAAGTCCCTTAGCTCTTGCATTTTGTTGGTTAGGCCGTTTGCGTTCCAAGAGATAATTGTAAAGGCATTGGGGGGGAGGGGGGGCATGACACTAGTTTAAATTTTGATTGAAGTGCTGGTCAAGGAGAACTAAAATTTTCAGTCCCTTGTCAACGATGGGGGTGTTTTCTGTGAATATGCTGCTTAGTTCCTTTAATAATGATATGATTTTATTCAAATTTAATGTTTTAAAGATTTCTGCTACTTTATTATACATGCTTATTGCATCAGCTATGGGTGACTGTTTGTCCTCAGATGAATTCGGGTTGGTGTTATTTAGGTTTGGGAGTGTACTTTTTTGTAGCTTCTTGTTGTTTTATGCTTGTAACCTGGGGGGGGGGGCAAATCCCTTCCGTTTACGTGTCCCTCCGAGATTTCTACGCTTTCAACATTGACAATAATTTCAGCATTTCTACTTTCCAAGATTTTTCCGTCCTTATTACCAGTTCTCGAATCTATTTCTGTTACCTCTTTCGAGGGGGGGGGGGGCATCTTTCATGTTCTTTGACGGCGGAAGTATTTTCTTCTGCGGTGCTGTCTTGTGCGTCACTCCAGTTACCTCTTACTCTCGGGATATCCCTGCAAGCCATGTGCCAAGCATTTGGGGGGGGGAACTTTCTAGGCGAGAGGGGTTGGGCTCTCGAGAGGGGCATGTTTTTGTTATTTGTGCATTGTGCATGAGCTGGAGAAGTGTTCCTAGAGTTTGGTACCGAGCTAAATGGGGTTTTCTGGTTATTTTCTCTTTGGCGAGGGGGGGGGGGTTCTCTGTTTGACGGATTTACCGGGCAGGCTGGGTAGTTGGCCGGGTGGGGGTCACCGCAGTTGGCACAAGTGGCGGCGATGGATCTGGGTTTAGTACATTCTCTTGTGGGATGTTGGCCAGCACACTTAAGACATCTATAAGCATGGCTACATTGTTCGGAGGAGTGTTGCCACCCCTGGCAACGATAGCACTGGGCATATCCCTTGGATATGAAGGGGACAACCTTTGCGAATATAAAATTAACCCCCTTTCTCTGACCTACCTTATGTTTAAAGTACCTTGGGATGTTTTGAAAGTCGAGGTCCTTTTCATGTAGTAGTCAAATAGTAGGGGGGATTTCCTGGGGTAGGGCGTTTTCATTGATTTTGCGGTCTTTTCACGGTGGAGCTTCATTGGAATTTAGATTATACAAGGCCCCAAGTTTCCCATTCTTAATAACTTTGGCTATATTAGTAACCTTGTTTAATACCCAGCCGATCTCCTTTTCTTATTTTCTTCAATTTTTCTAGTTTTTTGGGCGTAACCTTTACCGCCTCTAGCTATTTCTTGTTTAAGGGGACACACTACACTAAGAATTGTCAAAATGCAAATTTTCTGTTTTATTGGCTCAAATTATAACTGTAACATTTCTAAATATGTAGGTGAAATTTCAAAGCTGTATCTTCATAATTTAATAAAATTTTAATGTTTTGCTGCACGATGGCAGAATAGAAACAGCACACAAATGAAAGCTTTAAATTGTTATTTGTTTTTCTTCGTGTTCATTTTTGACCGACATTAGTGTTTTTAAAATGCTAAAGGTTTTTTTTTTTGGAAGTTAGATAGTTTCTAAATTTTTTGTGCATATTTTTTACTTTTTATTTGATGAAATAGTGCATTGAATTAACATTAAAATTTGTAGTTAATTTAAAAAAAATGTCAAACTAAGGACAGTTTAAATTTTGTTTTCGTTTTTCCACTATACACGACAGTAAAAAAAATATATATTAAATCTAATATCAGGAACATCTAAAAATACATGTATAATCATGCGTAGTTATTCCAAGGAATGCAAATGAAAAATTTGGAACGAAAATATTAACATTTGAAAAAATAGTAGAAATTTTAAAAACATTAAATTTCTCTAAAGAAATTTTAATTAAGCATGCAGTTCAACAAGATATTTTTTGTCAAATTTTGTTTTTAATTTAATGTTAAAATATAATTCAACCAGAATTTTCACTATAATATTTCAAATTAAAAAAAAATGTTGACCGGGTACTGTGTTTCTTTAAAATGGTTCTTTCAAGTGTTTCTATATTATGCAGCTCGTATTCAGGAATATTGCTTTCAATTCTTATAGCTTCCACGGTGGTGTATTTCGGCACTCTTAAAGCGAGTCGGATTGCTACATTTTCTAATATCTTGCATTTGCTCATATTTGTTACGGTTTCTTCCAATCTGGCAACGCTCGCGTAGTCGATTTGTGCCGCCACAACTTGCCTGACAATTAATATCAGGATTTTTCTTTGGAGACCTCAGTTTGGGCTAGCTAACATTTAGTGTTCCGATGGCTTTATCTGCCTTTTTTGTGATTTATTCTTGGTGCCTGTTGGACTTCCATTTCTCTGTGTTCGTAATGTCTAAAATCTTCATTTTGCGAACCCAGTCGATAGATTTCCCCGAAATTGTTATGTTTGGTTTCTGTACTCTCCTATTTGTGGAGATATTTATTACGTTTGTTTTCACAGTCGAGAAAGACATTTCCCATTTTGCTCCCTATTCTTTAATTTTCATAATTGCGTTTTGGAGTTTTGCTAGGCAAATGGATTTTTCTTTACCTTTTACTATCAGGGTGGTTATAGCCTGCCGTATTCTTTTATTTCTTATCCAATGTCTGACGTGTAGATGTTAAATAAGAACGGGGAAAGCACTGATCCATGGAGAAGTCCAGTATTAATATTCTTGATATCCGATTCTTTGCCTCTCCATTTGTTTAGCTTTTCTATATTGATGTTGTCATACGCTATTTTAATGTCTATTGAGAGCATTGTAGTGTAGCTGTTTGCTCTAAAACTTCGGATTTCCTAGCATATGTCGAAGAGGGTTTTTTTGGCCTCTGTTCCTGGATGAAATCTGTAGATGTAGTTGGGGGAAGATTTTCTTTTTGGTAGACTACTATTGAAGCCTTTAAGAACATCTTTAATATACAGCAAAAATGCCATTTTCTTCAGATGCAACAAGTATGCTAGAAATATGATAAATATATGTTGCTTGATTTTTTTTTTTTTTCGGAAGCAAAAAACAGCCATCTTTCGGACAAGCAACAAGGGTAACCTCATTTGGGTTACTTTCATCAACCTCACACTAATCTCGAATCAACTGAACTCTATGAAAGTTAGTAAGCTGAGTTGACCTCGGTTTTGAAATTAGATTCTTATCAATTTTGAGTTTCACCAGCCTCAAAACGAGGTAACGACTAAAATTAGTTGATCGAGAACTTGAATGCAAGCTTTGGTTAATTTTACTATTATCATTGATATCCGCCTAGCAAGGATTTATTTACTATTTATTTGAGAGGGAGAATATAGTTAAAAACTAAACGTGTACAAAGTTCGAACTTCACTAGTGAAGAAAATGATGGAACTAATCTCGGGGAAAAAAGATATTATAGAATATAGAAATGCGGATTATTTTACAATTAACGATAAAAATGGTGAGTGGGCAAACTTAACAGTAAATTTTAATGCGATGGCCAGTAAGCATATAATACACACACCCCTCCCCTTAATATTACAATGTTGAATAATTTCATCACGTGAAGTATATTCGTTTTTACTTTTCCTACCGTTGTATAGTCTGCATATTGTGAACATAGTGGCTATTTTTTATGCATGAATTCTTTAGGTCGTAGTTTAGCTCAAAATATTGAATCTATTGAATATATTTGCCTTAAAAAATACAAGCCTCCACCCCGTACAATAAAGTTAGTAATCGAAATCTTAGACCGATAAATTTTAAACTTTTCATAAGCAACCAGTGGTAATATCTAAAATCTACCGTCTGAATTTTTGAAGATATGTACTTGAATTTTTGCAAAACTGTTTTTTTTTTCCCCTATGTAGATTATGAGTTATTCTACTTTTTATGCACTTTTGAAGTACAAAATTATCTTCTGTATGATCGCTTCCCTCGAGTTTCTCTGTCTTGTATAGCAAAATCTATAGCATACCAAACTACGAAATTTGGTGCATTTGTAAAGAAAACGTATGGAAACGTGTTGAAATAAACCGTTTTTAATTTAAACTTGAGTATGGTTTGAAACAGATGGCTAAGCGAACTCAGCAAATGCCAACGAGTAGAAGTTACAGATTTCCGACTCGTGTAGGGGTCCTAGTATATTTAAAAAATCAGACTAGAAGATTGTCTAGCATGGGATTCTTCCTTTTTCCTCCCTGCAGCCTTCTTCATTTGGACGTCGATGATGTATTGGAAATTTCTTATATCGATTGGTCTGGGATGTCTTGAATCGACTAATTCGAGCAAAATACAGTCTGCGTAAAACTTTACAAGCTGAAGCTGCATAATTTCTGCAGCTTTCCGACTCGTGTAGAGGTCCTAGTATATTTAAAAAAGTCAGACTGGAAGATTGCCTGGCATGGGATTCTTCTTCCCCCCCCCCCCCTGCAGCCTTTTCATTTGGACATCGATGATATGTTGGGAATTTCTTATATCCATTGGTCTGGGATTTCTTGAATCGACTAATTCTAGCAAAATACAGTCTGTGTAAAACTTTACAAGATGAGGCTGCATAATTTCTGCAGCCTTCCGACTCGTGTAGAGGTCCTAGTATATTTAAAAGATCAAACTGGAAGATTGTCTGGTATGGTATTCTTCCTTTTCCCCTTCTGCAGCCTTCTTCATTTGGACATCGATGATGTATGTCGAATTTCTTATATCCATTGGTCTGGGATGTCTTGAAACGACTAATTCCAGCAAAATATAGTCTGTTGTTGTTGAGACCCAGACCGTCCGACCTACCAGAAAGGTGTAAGGTAGCTGTTTGGACGGCCGGGAATTACCACCCAATTTAGACCGGAACCCAGTGGGGGAGGCATCCACAGGGACCGTACCCTCCTTCCTCTGCTACCAACCTCTCGAAAGGACTTACGAATCCACATGTTTAACGTGATCGTACTCCGCATGAACACGGCGGCAGTTGTGGCAGCGTGCAAATAAAATATAGTTTGTGTAAAACTTTATGCGAACTCAGCAAATGCCAACGAGTAAAAGTTGCGGACTTCCGAGTCGTGTAGGGGTCCTAGTATATTTAAAAAATCAGACTAGAAGATTGTCTAGCATGGGATTCTTCCTTTTTCCTCCCTGCGGCCTGTTTCATTTGGACGTCGATGATGTATTGGACATTTCTTATATCGATTGGTCTGGGATGTCTTGAATCAACTAATTTGAGCAAAATACAGTCTGCGTAAAACTTTACAAGATGAGGCTGCATAATTTATGCTGCCTTTCGACTCGTGTAGAGGTCCTAGTATATTTAAAAAATCAGACTGGAAGATTGCCTGGTATGGGATTCTTTCTTGTACCCCCCTGCAGCCTTATTCATTTGGACATCGATGATGTATTGAGAATTTCTTATATCCTATTGGTCTGGGATGTCTTGAATTGACTAATTCGAGCAAAATACAGTCTGTGTAAAACTTTACAAGATGAGGCTGCATAATTTCTCACCAAAAATCATCATCTCTTATTACCTTATGTGTGACAATACCTAATGGGGACCAAATAGCGAAAAGACAAAAGAACTCCTTTGCTATTCTTAATTGTCCCTGAATTTGATAATAACATGTATGCTTTTTGTTGATAATATTTTTTGAACAGTCTAGCAAAATAGAATTGCATTTTTTCTGTCCTAGAAAATCGGTTGTATCTAGATGTTCACACTTCAAGGGACACTTCACTCCTATTATTCCCTCTTCACCCTCAATCAAACCATTCGGGAGGCTCCCATGAAAGGGAACTCTTCATCGATAAATAAACCGTAGCTGATTATGTTTTTTACGCTTCTGGCTTTCTATTGCTGCTATAGCAAACCTCTCATTGTTGCTCTCATATGTTAATGATGTGTTTTTAAAACTGCTGTATAAGAAGGTTTTTACAAGTCTTTGACACCCTGTGTCTGCTTATCTTCGACACACTTCTCCGTTGGATGCCGTCAGTTTCTTCCTCCTTTCTTCTAGCCGCATTCTGCTCATCGACTGATTCACTGTGCGAGTTTGCAGCTCTTCTCGCTTTTCTTTAGTGAGCTCTAGAAGTTTCAAGAATTTGGACTTTTTCTCGACAAATCTCCTCTGGAGCAAAGTCCGGTTTCTCAACTAAAGACCCATAAAATTTCGGATCTGCTTTTTGATTAGGTTAGAAGTTTCTTCTCCTCGATCTTTTGCGGCCCTGTGAACATGCCATTTGTAATTTGCTGCTTCGTGTCTTTTCCTTTTGTTTGGTAAATATCCGAGGAATGCAATTGGTCATGAGTTTATGCATGGCAGAGTGAGGGCATTCGTTGTTATAGGTGACCACCGCCTCGTTACATCGAATTTGATAGGATCCTCTGAGATAATAGTTGATTCCTTTCCCTCCACTAAATTAGCAATTTGAGAATTTAGATGCTCGACAGCAGTATTATTTGCTGGGTATAATAAGCTGTCTGTATTATTCTCAATGGCTTGAAGACACTCTCTTATTTTATAAAAAAAAATGCCAATTTCTTTCATCAGTTCCACCATGTTGCCAATGTCGTTTATTTCAAGCAAAATAGCTATAGCAATCTTTGTAGGATCCAAACACATGTCAAGGAGCATTTACAATGTCTCTCCTCAGATTCTTAATCTGCTCTCCCTCCTAGATATTCTACCACTGTATTGCAGATTTCTGGATACCAGTACGTAGACGGAGCACACTTGCACCTAGCATTTTTCACATTTTTACTTTGAAACCGCTGTTGCCATCTTTAGCAACATCTGTGAGCCTTAGATTAGTAATCTGCTCCGTTCTAGATATACTTTTTTTCTGCCAATGTATTTCAGATTTCTGGATAGCAGTACGTAGACGGAGCACACTTGCACCTAGCATTTTTCTCATTCTTACTTTGAAACCGCTATTGCCATCTTTAGCAACATCCGTGAGCCTTAGATTAGTAATCTGCTCCGTCCTAGATATATTTTCTTTCTGCCAATGTATTGCAGATTTCTGGATAGCAGTACGTAGACGGAACACACTTGCACCTAGCATTTTTCACATTTTTACTTTGAAACCGCTGTTGCCATCTTTAGCAACATCCGTGAGCCTTAGATTAGTAATCTGCTCCGTCCTAGATATATTTTCTTTCTGCCAATGTATTGCAGATTTCTGGATAGCAGTGCGTAGACGGAGCACACTTGCACCTAGCATTTTTCTCATTCTTACTTTGAAACCGCTGTTGCCATCTTTAGCAACATCTGTGAGCCTTAGATTAATAATCTGCTCCGTCCTCGATATTTTTTTTTCTGCCAATGTATTGCAGATTTCTGGATAGAGTACGTAGACGGAGCACACTTTCACCTACCATTTTTCTCATTTTTACTTTGTAACTGCTCTTGCCATCTTTAGCAACATCTGTGAGCCTGTTACGAAGGTTTCTCTAAAGGTCATTGGAGCATTCAATGTTTTCAATAGTGATGTTGTCAGTAGGCCTATTTTCCAATACCTTGATGAAAACATTACTGTCTTCATCGGCAATCGTGCGGACGTACTTTGGACCAGTGCTTCCCAACATTTTTCACGTCACGGCACACCTCACAAGCATAAATAATTTCACGACACACCATGAAGGAACAGTTTTTTATTAACATGATTAATTTCTATATCATACAATTCCTAAGATCTTTCTTTAAAATATTTTTGCGTTGTAATACATAAACATTCCAGCTAGGCATTCGTTTCAGATAAGTCTTCTTATGCAGTCATAAGCACAAAATAAACGAAACAAATGGAACGAAAATACCTAATCCATACATCCTCAGTGGTTGATATTTGACATAATTTTTATATCACACCTATGAAATAAATTGTCAGATTTGACTGAGTGAAACTGTGATTAAATTTTTAGAACACTTATTTTATAAAATTATGATGTGAAAATACAAAAGTAGAATTCATTATACACAAAAGAATTACTGACTATGTATAAATTTGCTAATATTAATAATTTAATGATAAAATACACATTTTAAATATTAATTTAAATATCTACAAAATCCTTAAGCAGCAGTTAATACATATATTACCTTCTTATTTCAGTGAGATACTTGGACTTGTTTCTGTGAACACAACTATTTTATATCTGGATCTATGGTTGAAAGAGCTACAACATTCAATTCATGATCAAGATTTTTCAATGATGATCTCTTTACATTCTTGATAGTGAGCATAGAAGAGAAACATTGTTCACACATGCCAAGCCAAGCCAAGACGCATCATTTCGGGGTACCTGTGCAGTAGCACTAAACCCCACATCGAATGTATTTAGTGCTACAGCACAGGTACCTCGGGGTACCTGTGCTGTAGCACTAAACCCCACATCGAATGTATAGCAAATGCGTTAACCTTTCTAAGTGTATAGCATATACAGGGTGCTCACTTATATCCGTTACACCCCCCTTAACTTCTAAACGGTGACAGCTTAAGCCATAAATTTGATGTCTAGGTATAGTAAAAATGCTATGCGCTACTCAATTAGACAAGTTACAACGCCATCTATCACCAAATTTTGGAATAAGCGGTCCTATCTCGTAAACAGTGAAAGATACGTGAAAAAAGTCAATTAGAATATTGTAGAGCACTCTCGATTTAGTACGAAAAGATACCTTGCGCACATTAATACTCAAAACAGAATGCAAAAAATGAACATTTGTTTGGTCACGATTTCGAAAATTGTCATGTAATAAAAAGTGGAAGAAAGAAACTGAGACACTTCCCTGTCTTCAGGATCATTTATTTACAATAGTGTATCGCTCAAAATGCTCTCAGTCACTATACACATTTGCACTCTGGACTGGATTTCTTTCTGCACATTGTGCAGCATGACAGGTGTTACGGACGCACAAGCATCAGTAATGCGTCGTCGAAGATCCTGCAATGTTGGCGGAGGGGTCGCATATACCTGCCCTTTTATGTGTCCCCATAAGAAGAAGTCCAATGGGGTCAATCTGACCCTTCTCTGACACCTACTGAGGTGAAGCAAGGGTCTAGGTTGTAATTGTTCACAACTCTCTGGAAAAGCCTGTTCCATGTCTTGGCGGAACACTATCGTATTATTTTCCGGAACATGTAATATTTTACGCGAGAAATCGCAGATTACTTCATTAGTTATGTAAGGTTCTGGAATGCTTTTAAAGATCTTTTGAAAGGAGATGATGGATTTGGCAGATTGGTCAGGAAATTTCCGTTTATGTCTCTTGTAAAGAAGAATAACGAACGCCCAGAGTACCATCAGTATTCTCCTTCTTTTATGCTGACCTATACGGTCAGCATAAAAGAAGGAAATGTATAACTTGTCGACTACATTTAAAATCTCCTCGCTGTTAATGATTCCAAATAACCTCAATACTGAGCCACTAAAAAGAGAAATAATGTAAATTTATATAATTAATTTCTAAATTAAGAATTAAATAGAAACATGAATTGAAATGTATCAGCCAAATCACGAAAACGCCTTCAAGGTGTGTACTTCATTTTACATCTTTGAGATGGCTCAGTCCTTCCACGTCACCATAAATTTTCTTGCTATACTATTAAATTGCGTATAGGTGATGAACCTAAACCTATCTGTGACCAGAAGCTCAAAAAGATATGCAATTCGCTTCAGACTTCAAAAGCACATCAACACAATTTCCGCCTGGTTTCGAGACTGGAAAATAAAAATTAATGAAAATAAAACAAAGTGTATCCTTTTTCCAAATAAGCATAAAAAGCCCAACGAAATAAAAATTAATGAAAATCCTATTCCCTACGTAAATACCGCCAAATACCTCGGACTAACCTTCGACTCCAAAATGACTTGGAGTAGATAGTAGATGCCGGTCCTAGCGCAACCCTGTTTATACCCCCCCCCCCGAGTCCCCATTGTTTGCTAACATGTTTATGGGATCCCCGAAGCCCATTAAAACGGGTTCTAGCGCACCCACTTTTAGAAAAGTGATGGCTCTATTGTATCCATACCAATTAAATTAAACAATGGTATCAAAACCCCCCATAAAAAATCGCAACCTAGCGCACCCACTTTTAGAAAAATGATGGCTCTATTTTAACCATACCAATTAAATTAAACAATGGTGTATCAAAAACTGCCATAAAAAATATATCCCCTTTCGAGAAAGTGATGGCTCTATTTCATCCATACCAATTTTTCCCCCCGAGCGAGCAAAAAGTCGCTGAGACGGAAGGGTACCCCCTTCGCAAGGCCCCCCCTTTTAGAAACAATGATCTGTGGGTCCGAGTCCCATTAAAAATGAAGTAGGGGCTCAGAATATTTTTCATTTAAAGAAAAGAATTCTTATATAAAAAAATGGAATTGTTAAATAAACTAAACGCATTTAGTTCATTGGAAGGAAGTTATAAGAAGATGAATGAGCTCATTATCGGAGAAAAATACCCTGTCATGGAAATAAAACAGATAATCACTAAATATGGAGATAAATTTGTTGTGCAGTTAGAAGATGGCTCTAGTTTGTATTTACCGAAGCGATGTGATGAAAAAGCGTCAGATTATTTAAAGTTTAATGAGATTGAACCTCTTTTTTTTGTATATTTGGGAACTAAAGATGTCGGGAAATCACTACCAGCGCAAACGTTTAAATTTGAACAGTAAATTTTATTTTTAATGGCACTCGAAATTTCTCCCTGGCCGTTTCAACAAAATTATGACTGACAAGCATTTAAGCTTAATGATTTTATTTTTAATGATTGAAAATATTCATTAAAAATTTATGCAAACAACATATAAGACATAAAGGACAACACTGTTTAACAATGTCAAAAAACAAACATAAAAAACACTTTCAGAGGTGGTACAGCCAGACTGTACCACCTTTTGAAGATCCGCCAAGACGCCTTGGCTGACCAGTCTGATCCACCAGCTCCACGATTTTTAAAAACTGGGACTTTCTGTTGAATGGGAACATCGCAATCTTAAAGTAGCCACCGTCAATACCCCACGAGCTGCCCCAACTATTGCGGCAGTACCAGTATGGAACGTCTGCATAGTCGTTCGGCCCGTTGTCAACTTTGATATGCTTTTCAATCCCCTAGCCCATCACAGCAGTTGCATGGCCACCTGCAAACTGAGAGCAATCAGTGTTTAAAGTATAAACTGTTAAGCGACAAAGATAAATTATTAAAAGAGAAGGAAGATCGACTGTTAGAGAGTATGTATCTACTCGCGATTAAAGACGAGGAGGGTGTTCAGACGCGGTCAATGCTGAAGCGACGAGAGGAACAACTCGAGGAAGAGGAACAACTCGAGGAAGAGCGTAGGGCAAGAGAGGAAGAGCGTAGGGCAAGAGAGGAAGCCCAGCTACAGAAGGAGGCGGAGCGCCAAGCAAGGGAAGAGGCTGAGAGCCTGAGGGAACGTGCAGAGAAGCAGCGTGACAAAAATGAAGTAGGGGCTCAGAATATTTTTCATTTAAAGAAAATAATTCTTATGTATATATAAATATAAAATGTCAGAACTAGACAGAATGATATTCGTTCAATCCGAAGACGGAGAGCGAAAAGAAATAAATGAGCTCAGTGTTAAAGAGCTCCGACAACTTTGTAGAAATGAGGGAAATAGAGGGTACTCCAGGTCTAAGAAGAAGGAAGTTATAGAGCTCATCAAGCGTGAACGAGAAAAAGTGAAGTGCCCTAAATGTGGTAAGAGGGTGCGTCGTTATCGCCTGACAGCCCATCTTCGAGAGCACAAGCATCCCTTCCGATTCCAAAAGGATATATTTACGGCTCCTCGGAAGCCGAGGGAAAAATAATAAAATGTGCAGGATGCGGAGATTACTTTGCGCCCTCCGAACAACATATCCATCCTGATGAAACTCCAAGGCTTCCAAATACATTACAGGGTCTTAAAACTCTCAGCAGAAATATGGGGCTCAAGGGGTATTCTAAACTACGAAAATCCGAACTGGTCAATAAAATAGCAGAAAAGATAGTAACCCAGGCCCTCCCCCAGTTCGATCAGGATATTTTTACTCCCTCCTTCGCAAATTAGAAATCATTACACCACACTCCTTATAGCCTACTTCCAACATTTCTCTTTACTCTATAACAGGTATTCCCCCCATTCATTTTGTCATTAATACACAATTTAAAAAATATGCCTTCTGGAAACTCAGAACAAATCATTTTACCAACCCGTCTCTTCCCTCTCCCCCTAACTTTGACTTCAATCGCCCTTCTTCTTCTATCCCCCCTTCCCTTCGTATCGCCTATCTGGCTCCCTTCGACCCCTCAATTTTTTCAGACATAAATATTTACACTGATGGCTCTGCCATTGACGACAAAGTGGGTTACGCCATTTGCATATACAGGGGGGATAAACTTCAAAACATATATACTTTCAAACTCAACCTTGGGAACACAGTTTTTCAAGCTGAAATAGCAGCAATACACTTTGCTATCAACTGGGCTTCTACAAATAATTTAAAAATAAATATTTTTTCAGATAGTCAATCCTCCATTTCGGCCCTTAACTCCATTAGAAACAAATCTGACTATCTTTCCAAAATTAAACTAGATGCAAATTTAAACAAGCATTTAATAAACCTCTGTTGGGTTAAAGCCCATTCTGACATCTCGGGCAACGAGGCCGCCGATGAAAATGCAAAACTTGCTACCTCTTCAGGTACCCCATCTCCTTTACCTTTTCCCTACTCTCTGTTAAAAAAGCATTGTAAACTAGATATCTTAAACGCCTGGCAATCTTATCTAAACAACTACATTTCCCCTCGCACCCATGACCCGGCCAGAATTTTAAACTTTCTTCCCCACGTAAACTTTAATTTCCTTTTAATGAACAAATATCTTATTTATTTTATCACGGGCCACGGCCCATTTTTGGATTACCTTTACTTTTTTAAATTTAAATCAACCTCTTGCTGTTCCTGCGGTTCCTTTGGAGATGCAGACCACTACGTCTTTGCTTGCCCCCACTCTAAACCTTTTCATCTTTCTAAACCTTCCCCCGCTAATTCCGCGGCCTGGTTCTCGAGTGTCTGCTCGAATAAAACTTCAATTAACAAAATTAAAAACTGTGTTCTCATAGCGAGAGAAATATCCAACAAAATCACTTGAATAGCCTGAGAGCCATTGCTGCTTTTAACTTTTTCTCTGGTTGTTGATCCCCTTGGTTTTTGCTTGCTCCTCCCCGGTGGTGCCGCCTTCCCTTTTATTTTGGTTTGCTGTGTTGTTTTGGTGTTGTGTTTTGTTTTTGATTACTGCTTTGTTTGTTTGCTGTTTTGTTTAGTTGTGTTTTTTCTGGTGTTGTCGCCGGATATCTTCCCGGCCGTCCAATTAGATACTCAAGTCCTCTGGATGAGTCGGACGGTCTGGGTCTTCACACTCACACACTCCTTATAGCCACGTCCCACGAATCGAGGTTAAGAACGTGGCTAATTTCCAACATACACGACATCAAAATTCCGCGATATTTCCTGGAGAACGTTGAAAGACTCGTCAGCAGTCTAATAAAGCAAAGTTTAAGTACACAAAAGGCTCTCAAAATAAATTTCATGTTCCTTTGTGATTTTCGTAAAGGTGATGAGGAGATGGAGTATAACTTCAAAACTCAAAATGAGGTAATCACTATGGCCACGGACCTTGGCAAATTTTATCGGAGGGTAACAGATAAAATTATCACAGAAATGGGTGAGTTCCAGGGCAGGGGCTCCGGATGGGCTTTAATACGAGTTAAGAGCCTGGAATTACGAATCAATAAATATAATCCCCTGAGAGGTGCCTCTTACGTCAATCTCCCCAAATGGATCAAAGATAAAGAGGCAGTGATCAATGTAAAACATGAAGACAATGAATGTTTTCGTTGGGCTGTTTTGTCAGCACTTTATCCAGCTGATAAGGACCCTCAAAGAGTCTCTAAATACAAGACCTTTGAGAACACCCTGCACTCTGAGGGGATTTCATTTCCAGCTCTCATCAAGACATTCCCAAATTCGAGAAACAGAACGATATCTCTATAAATGTCTATGGGTATGAGGATAAAAACATTTACCCATTAAGAATCACAAATCAAAAAAGTGAGAAGCATGTCAATTTGATTCATCTAAAAGCTGTTGACGAGGATCAGTATTGCTGGATCAAGGACTTCTCGAAGTTAACATCCTCACTGTACAGCAAGCATGAGCATAAGACCTTTGTGTGTGAGTTGTGCTTGACCCGCTATAACGCAGAATGGAGGCTCAAAAAGCATAAAGAGCATTGTGGTGAAGGCGTGCGGTCGGACATGCCAAAAGCCAAAAAGTTGTGGCCCTGCAAAGGTTGCTCCAGAATCATGAACAGCGATAAAGACTGCGCGAAACACACATGCGAAAAAATGTCGAAAGCCAAAAAGGTGTGGTGCTGTAAAATATGCTCCGCAATCCTGAGCAGCGAGGATGAGTGCGGGAAACACATGTGCCCCTTAGAAGAGGAGATGGATGAGATATATGTACTGGAAATGATAGATGAGATGGGTTTTGAGGAGAAGTGGGAGGGCCTTGAAGAGGAGTATGAGGAGCCGGTGGTAGCATTTAAGAATGCTAAGCATTCCATGAGAGTCCCCTTTGTGATTTACGCGGACTTCGAGTCCGCAAGATCCAAACCACCCAACCCGAGGACTCCAAATCCTACACCAAAAAATACCAAAAACACGAGCCGTTGAGCTTTTGCTACCACGTGGTATACGATCACGGGGATTATAAAGCTCCGGTTGTGTACAGAGGTCCCGACGCCCCCGCCAAATTCATAGAGATATTGAGAGAAGAAGTGAAGGAGATCGAGGCTCTCTATGATAACATAGAACCCCTCGAAATGACGCAAGAAGAAGAAGAGCATTTCCAATGTACGGAAGACTGTCACATCTGCGGCCTTCCGATATGTGTAGAACCGCTCGAAATGACGGAAGAAGAAGAAGAGCATGTCCAATTTACGGAGGAGAAAGTCCGAGACCACGACCATCACACTGGATAATACAGAGGTCCTGCGCACCGGGTCTGTAACCTTCAGTACCAACTTCCAAACTTCATACCAGTCTTCATCCATAACCTGACTGGATACGACGCTCATCTGTTTGTCCGGGAGTTGGG
The DNA here is from genome assembly GCA_951213105.1 of Amaurobius ferox. Lineage (NCBI taxonomy): Eukaryota > Metazoa > Arthropoda > Arachnida > Araneae > Amaurobiidae > Amaurobius > Amaurobius ferox. The sequence continues at coordinate 12,916,713 of OX578150.1, read as the reverse complement.
GAAATACGAGGAGACAATCGACGGGCTTTCCTGCACTGAGGAGAAATACATTAGTTTCGGACAAAAAGTGAGTCATAATGATGGGGAACTGAGGTTCATTAAAAAGGTTGATAAAGAGGACGATTAAAAGAAAAAGCCATGTCTGAAACTGAGGTTCTTAGATAGCTTCAGGTTTATGGCATCAAGTTTAGATTCTCTGGCAAAGAACCTGGATAAAGAGCAGTTTAGGGAGATCTCTAAATTCTTTCCTCCAGAAAAATTAGACCTAATTATGCGAAAGGGCGTATACCCCTATGACTGCATGGATTCATGGAGTAAATGCAACGAAAATCAGCTACCACCCAAAGAGGCCTTTTACTCCAAACTGACCAAAAGCGACATCGAATACGACAATTATGAGCACGAGCAGAAGGTTTGGGACCATTTTGGTATAAAGAACTTAGGAGATTACTCAGACCTATACGTGAAGACAGATGCTCTTATATTAGCAGATATCTTCGAGAACTTCAGAGACGTCTGTATAAAAACTTATGGACTCGATCCAGCGTGGTACTACACAGCTCCAGGCCTCCGGCCATCCAAATAGCTGCTCTAAGTCTACGGACGAGTCGGATGGTCTGGGCTTTCGACAGCTCCAGGCCTCAGCTGGGACGCCATGCTGAAGATAACCGGAGTCGAACTTGACCTTATTAAGGATTATGATATGTTTTTGATGATAGAAAAAGGAATTCGGGGAGGAATAACCCAGTGTGTTCATCGGTACGCTAAAGCCAATAATAAGTACATGGGTGAAAAATACGAGCCCTCTCAACCCAGCAACTATCTGCAGTACCTGGATGCCAATAATCAGTACGGTTGGGCTATGACTCAATATTTACCAACTGGGGGGTTTCAATGGGTCCCTAAGAGAAAATTCCCTAAGCTTGATAAAATTAATAGCCCAGTGGATATTATTACTGATGATGACCCCAAGGGATATATACGAGGCATGTTTTTTATGTAAGTACCGTTTTGCGATTCCGCCGCCGCAGCGCTACGGTTGGCGCTCCGCGCATGCGCGCTGGTTACCTACATCTCTTGTCTACGCACTGACGCCATTACAGTCTGATTCTTCATTGTATACGTTGTTTACTGAGTGTTTAAGATGCCTCCGACAATCATGAGTCCCGCCGATTGTGAAGTACGGGCTGTTATACGATTTCTTAGTGCTAAAGGCGTAAAACCGATCGATATTCATCGTGAGATCTGTGAAGTTTACGGACAAAACATTATGAGTGATGGAATGGTAAGGAAATGGGTGAGAGCATTTAAAGATGGCCGCACAAATGTGCATGATGAAGAACGGAGTGGGCGTCCTTCGGTCTTTAATGAAGATTTGGTGCAGAAAGTGGAAGAAAAGGTGAGAGAAAACAGACGCTTTACAATTTCATCAATGTGCGACTGGTTTCCTCAATATTCTCGTAGTGTTTTGTATCGCATTGTGACCGAGAACTTGCATTACCGGAAATTGTGTTCACGTTGGGTTCCAAAAATGTTGACGGATTTGCACAAAACCCAACGTTTAGGCAGTGCATTGACTTTCCTTGAGCGGTACCACAATGAAGGTGAAGATTTTTTAGACCAAATTGTTACTGGTGACGAAACATGGGTGGCCTACGTCACACCAGAATCAAAACAACAATCCATGGAATGGCGACATTCATCATCACCCAAAAGAGTGAAGTTTAAGCAAACAATTTCTGCCCGGAAAATCATGTGCACAGTTTTTTGGGACAAAAAAGGAGTATTGCTAGTGGAGTTTCTGCCTCGTAATGAGACAATCAATGCAGCGTCTTATTGTGAGACATTGAACAATCTGCGTCGTGCAATCCAGAACAAAAGACGTGGCAAGTTGAGTAAGGGTATCGTTTTGCTGCATGACAATGCACGTCCACATGTGGCTAATCGGACCAAAGATCTCATCAAATCTTTTAAATGGGAAACTCTAGATCATCCTCCATACAGCCCTGATCTGGCGCCCAGCGACTACCATTTGTTCCTGCACTTGAAGAAACACCTGGGTGGTCAGCGTCTTCAAGACGATAACGAAATCAAAACAGTTGTGATACAGTGGTTAACAAGTCAGGCGGCAGAATTTTATGAGGAGGGTATTCAAAAACTGGTGCCACGTTATGACAAGTGCCTCAATATTCACGGAAATTATGTAGAAAAGTAGATTAAGGTACAGGCTTTCATGTAGAAATAAAATTATTGTGATATCTTTGCACGTCTTTTTTTAATTCCAAAACGGTACTTACTTAAAAAACATGCCTCGTATATGAAGTGGACCTAGAATACCCCCAGGAAATTCATTCTAAGCATTCAGACTTACCCGCTGCCCCCGAAATTAGAAAACCTCCCGAATCAAAAGAGCCCAAACTATTAACAACATTATTTGATAAGGAAAAGTATGTGATTCATATGAGCGCTTTAAACATGTATAAGAAGATGGGGCTTAAAATTAAAAAGATCCACAGGATACTTGCGTTCGAGCAATCGCTTTGGATGAAAAAATACATTGATAGTAGTAGAAGAAGGAGTGTTCACCAACAGAGGCGGTATGCGGTATGGCCGCCATCTTGAATTCCGTAATCCTGGACGGGGGTGTAAAAGGGGGGGAAAATGAGAAAAGGTGGGGGTAAAAATTTTGGAGAAACTTTTTTTCGGGTGGCAACGATTTTGTAGTCTTGTACGAGGGGTTGAGGGGGAAATTAATTTTTGGAATGAGATTTTTCTAAGTACGGAAGAAACTTTTTTCGAGGTGGCAACACCATCGGAGGCGGTATGGAACCATCAGCGCCTCCTAGCGACGAAAATTGGAACTATCGGGGATGGAACTTAGAAATATTTTTTGTTTGGGTTGCCATAGCAATACCTGTAGGGGAGAAACTTTTTTCGAGGTGGCAACACCATCGGAGGCGGTATGGAACCATAACCGCCTCCTAGCGACGAAAAGTGGAACTTTCAAGGATGGAACTTAGAAATATTTTTTTTTGTTTGGGTTGCCATAGCAACATCTGTAAGGGAGAAACTTTTTGGGGGTGGCAAAACCTCCGCCTCTGCGACAGAGACGGTATGGAACCATCAGCGCCCCCTAGAGGTAGAAAGGAGAATTAAAATTGGGATTTTTCTACCCTAATGGGATTTTTTTTTCTTTTTAAATGAGAATAATGAAATAAAGTGATTAAGTATATCAAGGTCTATGTTATTGCATGCTAGCAGCGTGCCAAGAACATATTATTACATGCTAGAAGCGTGCCAAGGGTGTACCAAGGTCATGTCAATATCCCTCCGTCTTCTAAGAAAAGAGTGCTTGTCCTATTCGTAGGTTAAGGGATATACCAAGAGCATGCTAAGGTCCTTACAATACCCCTCCGCTATATCGCGGTTACGAAATGAACTGTGAATACTTAACTGTGAGAATCTTGTATGATGAAGGGAAATAACATTTCGGGAAATAATATATCTGTACTTACTTGAATTTTACAGGTTTATAATTTTTTTTTTAAATGTGGTAATGGCAAAAATTAACATTTTGTTAAAATGTTCCAAAACCGTAAAAAAGTAACAAAAAATGTGGTAATGGCCAAAATTAACATTTTGCGACTTTTTTTTGAAAATGTTAATTTCTCTATGGGAATTAACATGGGTTTTCACACTTTTGTCTTTTTTTTTCAAAAAATGTGGTAATGGGAAAAATTAACATTTTGCACAAAATGTTTCAAAAACGTAAAAAGTAACAAAAAATGTGGTAATGGGCAAAATTAACATTTTCCGATTTTTTTTCAAAATGCCAATTTCTCTATGGGAATTAACATGGGTTTTCGCACTTTTGTAATTTTTTTACAAAAAAATGTGCGTTTTTACAAAAATGCTACTAAAAATGTGGTAATGGACAAAATTAACATTTCGCACAAAATGTTGCAAAAACGTAAAAAAACAACAAAAATGTTTTTTTTTTTACAAAAATGTGATAAAAAAGTGTGTTTTCAAAGTAGCAGAATCGCATGAATTGGGTGTATAGGAGGGGGGGGGGGTTTCCCCAACCAGTCTTGGAGTTTAAAAAAATAAATATTTGTAAAAATTAATATTCCCCAAAATAAATATTTTTAAATAATCGTGAAAGTGTGCTTATGTCCAAAATACTTGAGTGTTATGAATCGTGCAAGTTAATGAAAGGATGCGATTAAGTCTTGGAGTTTAAATAATAGCAGATACCAATGTCTGTATGCATATGTTTTTACATGTGTATACTACCATAGGAGTTTCTTTAAACCAACATGGTTTAATACGTGTGCTATTTTATGCATGTGTTATTTCTTTAAACCAACATGGTTTAATACGTGTGCTATTTCACAAGTGTACTACTACCACGAAGGCCTAGTGTAGCAAAGTGTGTGGTTGGTTAGTGTAATGTGTGTAAGTGAATTATTTTATTTTTTAATTGTGGCCCCACCTCCACCCGCCAATTTAAACTGGATAAAAAAAAACAAGTGTTTAATATCCAATGTAATTCGACGCCACAATTTAACTATGATTCTCAAATGAATGAGAATCTTTTTCCAACTTCTCATCTTAAGAGCATCTTCTATTTAAAAGACATTTTTCTTCTATTTTCTTCAAAGTATCCAATATTTCTTGAAAGTGTAGGCCCACCACCAATCCCGATGTATATAAAATACATCCCTACACTTTATCTTACTGATCTTCTATTTAAAAGTTATTAATCTTCTATTCTGGGAATATTAAAGTGTCCATATGCCAAGCTACTGAGACCATCTTCTAAAATGTAGCGTTTTTCGTCGAAGGGTGATAGGGCTATTTTGTTGATTTCTATGGTATATAACTTGTGATTGTCATGATTAATTCTTGTTTGTTTTTCCCGGGTTGTTTTAAGGTTAAAAAGGCAGTCTCGATAATCTTCGTGTCTTATTTTCTTTTGGACAGCGCTTTTAGAAACACCTTTGGCCGTCTTCTTTTCCATACAAGAAGTCTTCAGACTATACATCTTCGCCCGAAGTCCAACGAATTTCATGGCAGGGATGCTATTCAGTTCGTCCTTCATCTTCCCGATAACTTTCTTGTTCGTTGTAGAATGGAGGGGGTGTGCCGGAGGATAATCGGAAAAATCATAAAAGTCTCTGTGCTGGTGCATGTCTTCGTAAATATCAGGGGTCTGGATCTCATAACAAAGGGAATCTGTGTCGGTGAAGAGGAGTGTGGCTTTTTCTTTATATTGCTTCTTTATGTGATTGTAGTGAAAGTCGTACATCAGGAGTTTAGATAGCTCGAGGATGGCAAAGCCTGCGTAGATGGGTCTATTCAGTAGGAGTGTGCTCTTGCATCTTTTAACGGCCACCAGTTCATTATCAAAAATTTTGCATGAGTCGAATCGGGGGTCTGCAACTAATTTCTGGGCTCTTGTTTCAGTATTGACTAGCTCAATATCTACTCGATTTCTCAAGTTCTCCATTGTTTTACCAAACACAGCATTATTAAGCAGTTTAAAAAAGTCTTTCTCAAAGTTGTTCTGGGCCTTCTTTCTTTGCTCTGTATTAAATTGGATGTATTTCTGCAGCCATGGCTTCTGAGAAAATTCAATCATCTGGTGAACTTTAGTTAATTTCAATCCCAATGCTAGATATAGTTTAAGGTTACGATAGTGAATAATGTACTTGGTCTTGGTGTTTAAATTAGGTACTAGCTTTTCAGAGGATATGAAGTGTGGATTGAAGGTTGCTTCTAGCATTTTCTGAGCATAGGGAGATAGATGGGATTGTGTAATCTTCACCCTTTCAGGGGCTAGAGGGTAGTCATTATGTAAATTATGGAGGTGTTGTGGATATTCCAGATCTACTTCTAAAATGTATCCTTTGGGTCCATCATCGGGTATAGAGCAGATCCAATCTTGTGTAGCGTGTGAGGTAGGGATCCATTTGAAATCGGCATAAGGGAGTGGCTGTGACATGGCCCATCCGTATAAGTTATTGGCATCCAGGTACATTATTTAAGAGCTTGGCTTGCTTGAATCAAAATCAGGGAGATATTTGTTGTTTGCTTTGCTATGGCGATGTGAAATCATAGAAATTCCACCTCTGATTCCTCGTTCGATGAAAAGATGCATATCTACATCCGTCAGTAATTCTAGAGGCTGATCCAACATTTTTAAAGAGGTTTGCCAGGCCAGTCCAAGGGCAGTCATCATATGAGCAGCATCCAAATCATAGTTCTTCTTGCAAATTCTTCGAAAATTCTCGAATACATCGGCCAGTTGTAAAACATCTGTCTTGACATACAAGTCGTGGTACTCTCCTAAATTTTTTATATTAAAAGTGTTCCATACTGTTTGGGCATGTTGATAATCTTCATCAGATATGGATTCATTGCATAATGTATTGTAAAAAGCAGAAGGGGGTGGTAGAGTGGTGTCCTGGAATTTTTCAAAATTGTTTAAATATTCGTAGGGGTAGATCCCTTTTTGGAGAAGCAGTTGTGTGTGTTGAGGGATATTTTCTTTCAGCATATAAAATTTATCTTCATCCAAATTACTGACTAATTTTTCCAGGGATGTCATCATAAATTGGTAGCTGTCAATAAATTGTAAGGAAATGGCTATTTCGTTAAAATGTCTTCCAATCATGAAGGATATGTACTTTTCCATGTTGGTGGCAATTACATTCAGAGAATGGTCTTTTACTTTTCCAAGTCCTTGCATGATATGGTGGGCATCGTAATTTTTAAGATTGTGGAACACCACTGAAATAATCTTGGCGAGCTTAAATTGTAGATTACATTTATTGTGGAGAGCACCTCTAAATTGACCGGTAATATGGCAATGATCTTTCACTTTATCTCCATTCAGTTCTTTATGACATGCATTACAATGAGTGGCGGATTCGAAGGCTTCATGATCTTCGTTAGTCATGAAAATGGGGGTTATACTGGTTAGCTCTTCCCCAATCCAGCTCATTTCTTCTAAAATATTTATAATAAAGTGATTGATGGTATCAGGACCTCTATATACAGAGATGGGCTTCACACTTTTTCCATCAGGCCCCACTATTAAATAGGCATATCCACAAGCTTCATGTACGGCCAATTTCTCCATATAAGCTAAGTGAGTGTCGGGTTGGCAGCTGGGCATTTCTACTATTAAAGCTTCAAAATCAGCATAGATAATGTAAGGGATATTGTGCTGGTAATTAATATTGGTAAACTGGAGGTACTTCTGATCTTCTGAGGGCATCTTGATATGTTGTGGGCTGTGTTCTTTGCAGTGAGGAATATGTTCTTTTAAATTTTGTTCTCTCTGGAATCGGTGAAGACATCTATAGCATATGTGAGTCTTTTCATGATGATTTGTAATATCTCCCAGCAAGCGTGACATATTTCTTATGAGGGTATAATGTTGCTTATCTTCATCTGTAATGAGCAGTAAATTAATACAGTCTTCATCTTCACGCTCGGATATATGAAGTGGATATATTTCATATTTATCCTGTCCATACACATTTATTCGTAAATTGTTCAATTTTTCAATTTCCGCAATTTTAGATATGGGTACTGGACACTGAATGCTTCCGAGTTTGATCTCATCTTCATGAGTTTGATAATGGGATACTCGATGGGGTTGATCTGACCAGTGGATATTATATTTGTGGGCTAGTAAGCACCATACTAAGCATTTATTATCTTCATTCTGTATATTCAAAATGGCTTTCTTGGCTGCTAGTTTCTTGGGTAAGGGGATATAAGACTTGCCTTTAAAAGGATTATATCGGCCAACATGAGCATCCATTTCACGAATTCTATCCATCATCCATCCAGATCCTCGGTGTGTAAATTCATCGAAATGTGTGTCTAACAGATTAAATGCATCATCGATTTGGGATGGTAGTTGCTCTTCTCGCAGACACTTGACCGTCTTGCTTCTGAAGTGGTGCAAGATTCTTTCAGTTTGACCACTCTGCGACATTCGGGCCAAATACAAAGTGGCCACGATATTCCATTTAATTTGGCGAAACTCATCCATTTTCCCTTGTAGATACTCCATTAATTCTTCTCGTGTTTCTTTAAAGAACAGCAATAAATCCTGATGGTTTTCAACGGTGGGATAAAAAGATGTCTCCTCAAAAGTATCTAAAGCTCCAACAGTGTCTCTATCATACTTTGGGGCTCTATTACTCCTTCTCCTTCTAGATGTGGAGGGAGTAGGTGGGTGCACCACACGTTTATGTTGGAGTAGATGAGACTTATAAGAAAAGGATTTGTTGCAGTCTTCGCATGTATGCAGAGATGTATGCCTGGTCATGTGTCTTCTTAAATTATCCATTCTTGTGAATACAGCATTACATTTTTGACATTGCAAGTTTGGCTTCTTAGAAGGGCCTGCTTGCCCGGGCATGTTTTCATGGGTCTTAGCATGTCGATTTAAATCTGATTTTCGTGTAAATCCTTTATCGCATACTTCACAGGTAAAAGGCTTTTCTCCAGAATGTACTTTTAGATGTCTGGTTAGAGTATATTTCTGAGTGAAAGTCTTGGCACAGAGGGTGCAGGTCTGTCAAAAGACAAGAATTAGAATCACGCTATATTCCATACATTTTACATAAAGTATTTACAAGAACGCATACGCTTAGAGTCAAACTTATTCGTTCGATATCGCCTATTCGTTCGATATCGCTACAATCAGGTTCATTCACCAAAATGAAATCTAATTCATAAACTAATTCGTCTATCTTAATTATGCATTCTCTTGGATAAAATCAGCATCCTAAGCTAACATTGAATCTCAAGCTAACGGCATTTCTTAAATCTTGAACGAACTAACAGCATTGCTAAAATCTTGAACAAACTAACACTTTAATCGTAAAAAACCGCCTCACTCTATTTAAAAAAATACCTATCTCCTACCTAAAAGAAATCAATAAATAATACTTACATGGGCAGTCTTTCCAACAGCTCTCTTTTTCTCTGTAGAAACCATCGGTTGTGCGTCAGCATCATCTACCTGTAAATAGAACAAAACAACTCGCATAAATATAAGTTTGCTAAAAACATTTAAAGTATTTCTCCCCATGTAAAAACATTACATTAAAAGATTATTCTTAAATAAAAGAACATTTAAAGTATTTATCCCCATGTAAAAGCATAGAATGCAAAATTATTTCTTCTTCTTTTCTTAAAACGATCTTTGTAAAAGATCACTTTCCCTTTCTTTTCTCCCCGTATTTTTAAAAGCCCTAAAACTATTTGGGGTTCCAACAGATACTCTAGCGAGGGAACTACGTGCATGAGAAGTCATAGGCAATACCTTTTCAATATTCTCAACAGCTAATCCATCACTTCTAGGGGGTGGGGATGTCGTTGCTTGTGTGAAATCCATTCTTTCCCAATCGCTTTGTCGTTCTACAATTTGCACCACTTGTTCTTCCAGAGGTAACTCCATGATATTCTGGAACTCGTCTTGGGAGAGGCCAAAGTCCACGAAACCCTATATTAAAAGATAGAAAAATAAATAAATGTTATTTCTCATATACGCAGTACGCTCTATAAAAACTATACTTACATTGCTAGTAGAATCCATTTCAGATGCAATCGGTGAAACTTCTACGGATAAAAAATAAACGAGTTTCAAGCTAAAAAACAGCTAAGTCGATAAAACAAGTCTAAGCAGGATTCCTTCTAAAGGCAGGGAGAGTCCTTCTCAGAAGGTCGGTTAAAAGAAAGTGAGAACGAAGCCGCCGTACATAATGTGAACTATTGTGAGGAGCCCCTAGTCGATAAGACTTCAATCTCCGGTATCAAACTTTGTCTCAAATGCATGACATAAGTTGAGCAGAATCAGTATCAAAGTAATAGGTGAGTGCTGCAGCTCAAGTGCTGCCATCTATGAAGTACCAGTATCATTAAAGGGTGGGTAGAATTTGGAAAATGCCAGAGAGATGGAAAGCAGATTAAGGATTAAGAGTTAAAAATAAAATTAGATATTAAGTTTAGGATATGGAAGGCAAGAGAGTTACAATGCTCAGGGGGGGTCGGAGAGGATGGCTCGAGGGCGCTTTCGATGCCTTCGAGGGTCGTAGTCTGATAGGTTGAACAGTGTTTCGTTTGGAATGGTCGGAATATTGTCGAAAAATTTAGAGGAAGTTTTGCGGATCTAAAATTTAATTGTTTTAATGTTAAAGTCTTTCCTAATGACATCGTTTCTTAGGAATCTTGGTGCCCTGCGGATGGTCCTGAGAATTTTGTTCTGTTCGATTTGGACTTTGTTCAAATTCGTCTTGCAGGCAAAACCCCAAATTGGGCAGGCATAGAGAAGGATGGGGAGCATAATTGATTTGTAAAGTAGAATTTTATTTTTAAGGTCTAAATGTTCTGAATAAAGTAGGTGGTTAAGGGATCCGGCAAGCATTTTAGATTTTTTAGTTATGTAATTAATATGGTCGATCCAGGTTAGTCAGCTGTCGAAGTGGACTCCAAGATATTCGGCAGTGCGCTGAAAGCAAACTGGCTGATCGTTAATGGTGAGGGGGGGGGGGAACCTTTTCCATGAAAAGAAGATGGCTTGAGATTTATTTGCGTTAATTTTAATTCTCCATTTTTTATAGTAGGTTTCAAGGAGGGAGATGTGATTTTGGAGATTTTTATGGAGGTAGTTAACATTGTGATGTGCGGCAATGATACATGTATCATCGGCGTACATACACAGGGTGGAGTGGGGCTCACGGGGGGTGTCATTTACAAAAATATTAAAGAGAAGGGGGGCAAGGATGGAACCTTGGGGGACTCCTGCTTTAAACGGTTTTTTGGAAGAGAAGGTATTGAGTACACGAACGTGGAAGCATCTATTTTGGAGATACGAGTTGATAATTAAGATGAGGGGGGGGGCGTTTAATTGAATTAGTTTATAAATAAGTCCTGAATGCCACGTCCGGTCAAAGGCCTTTTCCACGTCCAGCATAAGCGCACCAGCCGATTGCTTGTTGTGAAAAGCGTCAGAGACGAATTCCACAACACACAACAGCTGATGGGTAGTGGAGTGGGATGAGAATGAAGCCCACCACCACCGTTGTGTGAACACACGTTTTCGGAGCTCCTAGCCCACTGGGCTGCATCTCCTGTAAGGATATATCAAATGAAAATAACATTACTTCATGCTCCCTAAGGACGGATGAATATGTAGGAGGTTGTAGTACAGCAAGGCTGTAAGAAAAAGTCCCTTTTCAGGGCCGGTGGAGAGTGGTCAAAAGAGGAGGCTGTATAAGCTTTCTTATTGGCTCTCCCAGAATCCCAGTAGTTTTGCATTAGAGTATTTCTTTCATAGTTAATAAAGTGGACAGACTGGATAGGAAAGTTAAGGAATGGAAAGATACTAAACGAGTCGGGGAGGAAGAAGAGCTCGCGCAAACCCAGCCGTTAGCTAAAACGGGTGATAAAAAACAGAAAACTATCGAGTTCCAAAAGGACACTCACAAAAAAGTGCAAACCGCGGTTGAGGCTGAGGAAATGGAAGCGGAGACTGAACAGGCTGATAAATCTGATGCTGAAAAGATGGAGGATATCCTCGACCTCATCAGAGGATTTATCAGCATGTTTAATCTAGACGACATAAAACGTCTGTTGATGCAGTTCGCAGAGTTGGTGCAAAAAAAGAGCGATCCAATGGTAATGGTCTTTGAGGCCCTTAAAATAATCGCGGACTTTAAAAGTAACAGTGAGAATCAAACCCGTCATGGCTAGGTCCCAAAAGGAGTCAATAAAAATAATATTCTGGAATGCGAACGGCATATCTCCAAGAATAAATGAACTTAGGAACTATGTAAATGAAAATGACGTAGACGCCTTACTAATTCAGGAAACTAGAGTTAGAGAAAGTAAAAAACTAAACATAGCCAACTACTCAGGTTATCATAATCTTAGCTCAAATACTAATGCTAGAACGCCCCATGGAAGAACAGCAATATACATCAAAAGAAATATTCCCCACGAGGAACTAAAAAGCATAAATCTTCAAAGTATAGAAAATACTAGCATAAAAATTAAAAATAATAATACTAGCCCGTTTATCCTAACCTCAACATATGTCAAAAATATGAGTAGAGTAGACGTAGCTGCGCAGCTGGAACTGCTTTTCTCGCGATATCCCAACACGATACTCGCAGGCGACTTCAACGCACATCACCGAGCGTGGGGCTGTAGGAGAGCCAATGCACGCGGTACACAGATACATAGACTGCTGAACACCACAAATACTAACATCATTGCTCCGACGACACCAACCTGCTTCTCAGGCGCCAGCGGCACATTCATAGACTTTGTCCTAACTCGAAACATAGACTACGCTCACACTATTAGCACCCTGGATGAATTCGACTCGGATCATCTGCCGGTACTGGTGACATTTGACCTGAACACACCTCTTCCAGCCTCTTTGGGACAAGAGAGGGTCAACTGGGAAGTATTCAAAAGAGCACTCTTCGAGCCGCACTTAGCAGTACCTAACATTATGAGCACGGCGGATATTGACTCTGCCACGCACACACTCACAACAGAAATCAAGAGAGCAATTGCCTCTGCCACAACACACCGTGAGTCTCCAAAATTACCCACACTTTCCCACCATGTCAAACAATTAGTCAGGCAAAGGAATAGATTACGTAAGACATGGCAGGCTAACAGAGATCCCGCCCTTAAAAGGGAGCTTAACAGACTCACGTGTAAAGTCAGGGGGAAAATTGTCGCAGAAAAGCAGCAACAGTATAAAGAATTAATCGAATCCCTTAACCCAGAAGATGTATCGCTCTGGCAATTCGCAAAAAGACTCAGGAAACCTCAAATTAAGCTCCCGCCACTAATGGATGGCGCTAAAATCGCGTACTCAGACGAGGAAAAAGCCGAGGCGCTCGCAAGTCATTATGAAAAACAATTCCAACCAAACCACGATCTAATGTGTCAGAATACCCTAAGAATGGTTAGCCAAACTTTAAATAACTTCAGGAATTCCCCGGTAACGGCTGAGATTAACCCAGCCACCCCGCAGGAGATAGTAGAAATTATCAAAAATTATCAAAAATCGTAAAAGCCCAGGGCACGACAAAATCAGAAATATTGCGGTTAAAAACCTGCCCCTAAACGTAATATGTTACTTGACTATCTTAATAAATAAAATATTAAAACTTAACTACTTTCCCAAAGAATGGAAGGAAGCGATAATCATAACAATCCCCAAACCAGGTGAGGATGCCACAATTCCAGCCAACTACAGACCAATTAGCCTGCTACCGACACTTAGTAAAATTACTGAGAAAATAATTCTTAAGAGACTGAACACGCACCTTAGTGAGAATGACATCCTCATTCCGGAACAGTTTGGATTTCGGCCAAAGCACTCCACCACTCATCAATTGCTGAGAGTGGTAGAGTACATATCTTCTGGACTTAATAGTAAGACACCCACAGCTGCGATTTTTCTGGACATACAAAAAGCCTTTGATAAAGTATGGCACTGTGGATTAGCGTACAAATTGATCACTTTAAAAGTCCCTGACGCTCTTGTCAAACTTTTAATCTCATACTTAAATAACAGACACTTTCAAGTCAGAGTAGGAGGTAACTTATCAACACCCAAGCTCATTAAAAGTAGTGTACCGCAAGGTTCTATCCTGGGTCCGACACTCTTTAACATATACCTGAACGACATCCCCAGGACTCCAAACACAGAGCTGGCACTCTATGCAGACGACAGTGCGATACTTGCAAAACACCCATATGTCTCAGTAATGCACAGACAGCTACAACAACACTTAGACATACTCCAAACATGGCTGGAAAAATGGCGAATAAAATTAAACCCCAACAAATGTCATTGGATCTATTTCTCGAGTAAAAACAAACCGCCGCCGCCACTGTATGTAAACAATCATGCCTTACGCGCGGAAAAATCTACTAAATACCTAGGTGTAACGATAGATTCCCACCTAACCTGGAAACAGCACGTAACGAACTTAATCAAAAAAGCGTATATAACTACAGGAGCCTTATATCCAATGATAGGAAACGGAAATCTCAGTCATCAAAACAAACTGCTAATTTATAAATCGGTCATCCGCCCGGGAATGCTGTATGCAGCACCCGTATGGGGATATGCCTGTAAAACTACGATAGACCTCCTAGAGACAAAACAAAACAAAATCCTACGGATTATCAGGAAAGCTCCCAGGTATTTAAGGAACTCGGTAATTAGGAATGACTTCAAAATAAAAACTGTTAGAGCCCAAATTAAAAAGCTAGCGCTTAAATTTTACAAAAATTTGCCATCCGTTCCAAATGAACTGTTATTCAATCTGCAGGATTATGATCATCGCAAGGCCAAATCTCGTAAGAGACCCCGCGCTGTTCTAAACATCGATAATCGGAATTAAAAGATCCCACCCCAAACATCTGATATCAAATTAAACTCGCGACTAGTGTTTAAAACTCTAAGCTGTTAAAATGCTAGGTAACCCTCAGATCTGCATCAACCTCCCAAACTGCTTAAACTCTAAATGTGCAACAAACTGCCACAATAAGAGCTAGGATAAATAATAAAAAAAGTAGTAAATAAAAACCTCGAACCTCCTGTTAGGGTCACTGAATTAATGTCACAGTATGACGATAAGAACCACATTTTGAAATTGGAGACTAAAGGCGCTTCGCGCCTGGTGCTCTGTTTTGTACGACACTCGACTTCATTAATAAAGTGTATGCATAATAACATAAAAGTTTTGATTTTACAAGAGTAGGAAATTTGTAATACAAGGGTGATGATTTTAGATATTATTAAATTTATAATTTGAATAAGATAATTACTTTATTAGTTTTTGGCATTATAATTAATTGTATAGGCTAAGTTAGTATTGTGGTAGCTCACGGTCGCTTCTTGAAATTCCATTGGTGGGGGTCATATATTTTAATTTTCTCAAGTTCAGAATTTTGAATAGTGGGGATGTTGCTATAGAATTTTAAAGCTAGATTTTTAATTTCTTCATTTATGGTTTTAACTCCGAAATCTCGGTGGATGATGTCGTTTCTTAGGTACCGCGGGGGATTTCTAATTTTTCTCAGCATTACGTTTTGGATAGTTTGCAATTTATTTAGGTTGGTTTTAGACGTGAAACCCCAGACGACGGCTCCATATAGTAGAATGGGTCTTAGCACAGTTTTGTATAAAAGAATTTTGTTTTTGTAATTTATGAAGTTTGAGTGCAGTATGGTATAAAGTTTGGCTCTGGCAATGTGGTATTTCTTAATTGTGTTGGTTATGTGTTTGCAAAAGTTTAGTGTTTTATCGAAGTTTACTCCTAAGTATTTACAGTTGTCTGTGTATTGTATGGGTGTGTTGTTTACGATTATGGGGGGGGGGGATTTCTTTCTTTTAGTGAATAGGATACAGCTTGTTTTATTAGGGTTGATCTTAATTTTCCATTCCTGGAACCAGGTGGAAAGGGTGTTGATGTGCTTTTGTAGTCGAGCGCGTACGAATTTGAAGTTGGATGATCGTGTATATATGGCTGTGTCGTCCGCGTAAAGTGCAATGTGTGTGTATGGGGATTTGGGAATGTCGTTTATGTATATGTTAAATAGTGTCGGGGCCAATTGGGACCCCTGTGGGACCCCGGCACTGATAGGTCTGTGAGTGGAGTAAGTGTTGTTTATGCGGACTGTGAAAGATCTGTTGCGAAGGTAGGAATGTATTAGTTGTATGAGTGCATCTGGGAAATTAAGCTTAATTAGTTTGTATATAAGGGCTTCAAACCAGATACGATCAAAGGCCTTCGCAACGTCGATAAGTATGGCTCCAGTTGTTAGGCCCTTATTCATTCCTTCGGATATGAATTCGGTTACGCGTAACAACTGGTGTGTTGTAGAGTGTTGAGGGCGGAAGCCAAATTGCTGTGGTATGATAATGTTGTTCTCAGATATGAAGTGCTTGATACGCGTGTGTATGATGCGCTCAGCAAGTTTGCTAATGGATGAGAGGAGTGTAATGGGCCTGTAGCTCTGCGGGAGGGTCGGGCTTTCACCTGGTGTCAGGATTGGAATGATAACACCAATTTTCCATTGCTCCGGGAAGTGTTTGTATTTTAGGATGGCATTAAAAAGAAGTGTGATAAAATAAATGATATTGATGGGTAAGGATTTAAGTGCTTTATTGTTTATATTGTCTATTCCCGGAGCTTTTCTGTTTTTCAGTTTCTTGATTTCATGTATGATTTCAGATGGCGAGGAAGGATTGATAATGTGTGTGGTAGGGGTCTCCTGGAAGTTTTTGAGAGTTTCTGCTATTTTTATTTCGTTTTCGGGGCAATTAAGATCTTTATTAATAGTGAATTGGGATTGATAATTGTCTGCAAGTGTGTTAGTGATGTCTGTGTTATTGCCAGAGAGTCCGTTTGGTGTTTGGATTTGTGTTGTGTGTTTCTTTTTATTTTTGAGAATTTTGCAAAAGTGCCAAAGAGAGTTGTCCTGAGGAGCTAGCGAGTTAATATAATTTTTCCAATTGTTTTGTTTGTGGGTGGTGATTTTTTGTTTAATTAATTTATTTAGTGTGTTAAGTTGGGTTTTTGTATGAGGGTGTCTAGTGATTTGCCAGGTTTTTCTAGTGTGGTTACGTTCTTTAATAATTTTCCTAATGTTAAGGGGGAGCTTGTTATACGACGTGGAAGGTGGGTTGTAGGTTGTGGCATTGGCTATGGCGTCTTTAATTTGATTGGTTAGCGTGGCGGCGTTAGTTTCAATGTCTTGTGTACTGTTGTAATTTGCGTAGATTAAGTTGGAGTTTTCTAGATGTTTTATGAAGTTTGACCAATTTATAAATTTATTTGAGGGGGTGATAGGAATGTTCTGAGTTAGTAAGAGAGTAAGTTTAACTGGGAGGTGGTCGGAGCTAAGGTCGTTTATTGTTGATATTTCATGTGGATAAGGGATATTATTAATTAAGGCGAAATCAATTGTGGAATCGTATGTATTGACATTTAGGTGCGTGTGGGTGGGTGGGAATATGTGTCTGATATTATTGCTATTTATGTATTCGTTGATCTCTCTACCATATTTATTTATCTTCCTGCCGTTCCAATTCTTATGGTGTGCATTAAAATCACCCATAAGAATGACGCAATCGTGTAAATTAAATAGGGAGGAGAGATCATTTTTAATGTCCTGAGAGCAGTGTTGTTTGGCGTATATGGAGCTGATGAGTATACTGGGTGTGTGGGGAATTTTAAATTTTACAATGGTGTGTTCTATTATGTTTGTGCTGATTTTATCGATGTGTGTGTGATCAATTATGTTTTGTATATAGATAGCGGTTCCGCCACGCGGTCTATTTAGTGTCTCTCTAGGTGTGTGGTACAGTCTGTAATTTGGAATATTAATGTTGGTTTGTGGATTTACCATTGTCTCTTGTACGAGGATTAAATGTGGTTTTTGGTCCTGTGCCAAGTCCCGAAGTTCGTCTATTTTGGGGCCGACGCCATTGGCGTTCCACGATATGATATTAAGAGCATTTGGTGGGGGGGGGGGGGGGGGTACATCACTCAGGTATATTGAATTGATTGAAATATTTGTCGATAAGGATGAGGATATCCAAACCCTTATCGACAATGGATTTGTTGCTGATGAAAATTCTTTGTAGGTCTTTTAGTATATTTAATATAAATTTTAGATTTATCACCTTTAGGGCATTTTTGATTTCGTTGAAAATTTGGAGGAGGTCTTTGAATGCGAAAGGGTTGTCATTTGATTCTGATTCCTGTCTCGTCTGAGGGGATTCAATTTCAATTTCGGGTGTTTTCGGAGCAGTTTGTTGATTTCTATTTATTTGTGGGGGGGGGGGGGGGGTTACTTTCGGTTCTGTTTATGATTTCGATTTCAGGGGTGGGTCTGGGGGTGTTGCTATTTGTTGTGGTATTTTGAATGCTTTGACTGGATTCCTGTGCCTTTGCTGCAGTCAGGTTCTGGTTGTTTGAGGCTCGCTGAGGTTTGGGAGGGGGGGGGGGGAGTAGATTCGGAATTTGCTAGATTTTGGGTTGTGTTACTATTAGGTTCTGAGTCTGAAATGATTTTGGGTGGCTGTGGGCGTTTAATTGTTTCATCTAGTTGTATTTTGGTTCTAGGGGTATTAGATTGAAGGTTTGGGTAATTACTGGCGGGTATGGGGTAGTTTGAGTTTATTGAATTTTCTCTTACAGAGGGGATATCCTGACATCTTACGTTGGAGAGTTGGCGGTTTGTCCAGGCATTGCCTGCGGCTGGGTTAAAGGTGCGGGGCGGGGAGGTTTGATTCCTGCTGGTGCTGGGCTGGTTGATTTGTCTTCTGTCGGCTCTCGGTGAGGGGGGGGGGGTTCTATTTAAATTTATGTTTTGAGTTTTTTGGTCGAACAGATATGGGTTTTTGGGGCAGTTTCTGTAGTTGGCAGGGTGGGGTCCTGAGCAATTGACGCATTTTGCAGGGGTGGTTAGTGGCTTAGTGCATTCTTTAGTGGGGTGATTTCCTGCGCATTTAAGGCATTTGTGGTCTCTCGTGCACCCGAGGCTGGAGTGTTGCCATTTTTGGCACCTGTAACATTGTTTAAATTGTCTGGATACAAAGGGGGTAATTATTGCATAAATGTAGTTTATGTGATTTAATTTATAAATTTGTTCAAGATTGGATTTGGGTGGGAGGGTAACAAGAAAGTTTGGGAGGGGCTGTTTGTTTACTAGGCTCTTCATGGGTGACACTCTAATTACAGGGAATCCCTGTGATTCTAAAAATTCCTTTATCTCTTCGGGTGGGTAGGTGGGAGGGAGTCCTTTAACGACGACTTTTTGGTGCCTGTCTGCTTTGAGATTTATCGAGTGAAATTTGAATTTTTGCTCAGTTAGGTATTTTTGGACTATTCTATAATTATCATCTGTGGTGGTGAAGACCCTAAGCATTTCGCCGGCGAATTTCGCTCGTGCATCATTTTTTGTTAATGTGGCTAGATCCAACATCATTTTCTTTGGATCTTCGTCAATTTCGACGAAGAACGGTTCTGGGTATGCTGATCTGTGAATTAATCTGGTTTCCGGCTGTCCAGTTCTCTCATTTAAGGGGGGGGGGAGGGGGGGCATCATCCTGGATGAGTGGTCGGATTCTTGATTCAAGTATTCGTATTCAGTATTTTCGCTAGCCGAGATTTCGGAGTTTGGTTTTTTATTGGAAGTGCTGGGGGTGGGCGATGTTATTCCAATGGAATTTCTGAGCTTCTGCTTTGAGGATCGACTTTTTGTTTTTACTGTTTGAAAACCTGCATCACTGTCAATTGCGGATTGGATGTCGGAGTGGTCCGCATCATTTCCTTTTTCTGTTTCTATTTCAAGATTTGGGTAGCTACTAGGTCTATCATTGTTTAATTGGTCAGTTAAGTAATTTTCAATTTGGGTTTCTACAATCATTAATTCCTCTTCACTATTTAAATTTTCATTGGCTAGATTGGTTTCCTTATTGCTTTTGCTTACATCAACACTTGATTTAGCTTTTCCTGATTTTTTGTTTGATTTACTAATTTCCTTTTTCTGATTTGGAATATCTTGGTTGTTATTTAAATTTTGGTTTTTATCATCCTCAGAGAGGTACAGGTTTGTGAGGTCTCCTAGCTTCTTTATTGACCTGATATCTTTCTCGATTGAGTTGAGCATGGGGGGGGGGGGGGAGCATGAGAGTAATGATAAATCATTCAACATACCTCTGATGTCGTTGACAACACGAGATTTGGCGTCTGCATCCATCCTGGTTGCGAGCTGATACTTTAAGGCGTTTGTGGCTATTCCTTTGATAGTTGCCGCCATCTCCACTGATCTGATCTGTTCTGGGGCTAAGTCCGGTGTCGGCAGGTATTCCTTGACCAGAAGTTGGAGCTCGAAAATTCGATATGGTGTGGATTCCAGCGGTATGCCATTTAGTAGGTCGTAAATCTGATCATTCATTCTGACGTGTGTTGCTGAACCATAGGCTGTGTTGTGAACCGTTCTGACGTGTGTTGTGAACTGTTCTGACGTGTGTTGCTGAACCCGTGCGGTGGCCCCTTTATGTAGCACAATGGGGTTACCACATATGTGTGGCGAGATATGAAGTCATATTATGAATGGGAGTGGGGAAAAGGTTACCATATTTGTGGTCTTATCGCGTTATCATTATTTAGTAATAATTAAATACACTGCTTTCTTTCCTTGAGGGTATTACTATTTATAAGATTGGATATTCATTAAAATATATTCACGCTATTTCTATTGTCATTACCTTCATAAATATTGCAGTCCATTCATAAGTATTATCAAAACGTTGATACCCTTGTTTTACAGAATGTTTTCATTTAATGTACGTTATCCATACATAAATACTTTTTAAAGAGTCATGTGACTCTTTTGGCGAGATTACAGCTCGTCACGTGATATTCATGGCGATATTTTAGTGTATATAAGTGTATTAAGTCTAAAATGAGGTATTCACTCTGTATAGCTAGCTATTTGCACTCCATCGATTAAGCACTTGTTATTTCGTATCAGTCTTCAATAGTACTATTTTAACCTTAAACGTATTTTTATGAATAATCTAGAGATGTCTAGTCTCATCCTGCCTATTAAGCGCAAAGATGTGTTTTATGCGTCAAATCCCTGCAAAAAGCTTTGCATAGACATGTCCGAAGATGTCTGTATGGACCTCGCACCTGCATCCAGCGAGACAATGCCCCATCTTGTGGAATCTGCCCAGACATGCCCAGACGATTCTTTGTTGGATAATCCTGAAGATTGTGATAATTCCCTTCCTAATTCTGCTATATGTAACATGATGCTTGGATTAAGTATTACTGAACCCATCTCGCCTATTAGTGATTCGCCTAAATGTTCTACTACGACAGAGCCTATGACAGATTCAGCTAAGTGTTCTACTACAGCAAAGCCTAATCACTGCTATCTCAGTATGCAGCTTGGAGGTAATATTTTAGTTTCTGTAAAAACATTTAATAACTAAGTGAAGGTGCACATAAGACACTATGCTGAGAATTCCGAGTGTATTTTAAGTCCTACAACGAAAGGAGTTGTTATGTCACCCGCTACATGGGCTAGTTTTTTGCAGAAAATATCAGCTTTTAATGCAACTCGATCAGAAACCGCTTTTATTTGCAATAATTCTATATTAGTGATTTCAGATTTAGCAAATGTCCATTTCCAACAACTTGTGCAAAGTGAAAGATGTGGAGCGTATCATTTAAAATTTACCTTTATTAGACTCACTTTAGAACAATTGGAACGTTTAAAAGGACTTACTTATGAAATTTCAACCTGTTTGTTGGAAGGATTGTATCAGGAAAATAAAGTATGATGCTTCCTGATATCTCTATATATAGTTTTATAATACCACAATAAATACACTCATTTGTGGGGATACCAATAATTTATTTATTTTAAAACATGTCAATTAAATTCATTATATCAAGCATTAAACACTATTATTTTTGTTACCATCCATTATTGCAAACCTAGTAAACATCATCATATTGTTATCTTTTCTCAAAGAATCAAATTCAGCAAAGTGTTATTTCTAGCTATTTACACACACACCCCAATTATATAAATTCAAAATTATCAAAACCCTCTTTCTTAAATAATACAATCTCTTATTATTCACTTTATTCAATTCCAGCCAAGTGTACACCTTATTCTAAATTCATCAATTTTCATTTATGTGTTGGGATTTTCATTTTATACTAACTCATTGTATCAAAATATCTTATTATTATTATTATTTAATTTGAAATCATTCTACTTGCTTTTTCAAAATTCTCTTAGTAATCATGTGTATATTCTCTTAAATACTTTCAATACAATTTCTCTAGGGATTCCAAACTCATATGTAGCAATTAAATCCAAATTAACAAGGTAATTCTAATTATGCCGAATT
This sequence comes from Amaurobius ferox, assembly GCA_951213105.1. Classification (NCBI taxonomy): domain Eukaryota; kingdom Metazoa; phylum Arthropoda; class Arachnida; order Araneae; family Amaurobiidae; genus Amaurobius; species Amaurobius ferox. Next base: position 12,894,707 of record OX578150.1, on the reverse strand, counting down.
TCAGAGTACTTTAGAATGTCCTAATCCAAGGCGATCACCTGTTTCTTCTGCGGACAATGAATGTTATGTTAAATTTTTAAAATTCCATCGATACTTTTTGAGTTTAGATATTTAAGTCATCAAAGAGTGAAATTAGTGTTTTAAGCCAATATATTCCTAATTATAGTGAGCGGCTATAATTACTTAATTCTATCAGGACTTGCCCTGATGAAGATTTTGCAATTGCAAAACAAAGGAATGTATATTTACTTTCACTTAGTTCACACTTATACACTTATTTCCCTTCATGCAAATTTCCACTTCTATACAAAATCATATTCATGTGTACTTTTCAAATCTGATTCTTAATCTAATTTTCGTATTATCAGTATTTGTCTTAAAGTAACTTATATTAGGTGTGTTGTGTTAATTAGCTTATTATCAACATGTACTTCAATCTACTTATGTGTATTAAATTGTTAAATATGTATGATTACATTTTATCCTTAATTTTGATCATCTTTTCATTATTCAAATATTCTACTTCATAAATGTGAGATTATTATACATATATATACATTTCAACACGTTTATCAAATTAACCATCTATACTTCATCATTAGATATTACCATTTTAAAGTTTGGTTGCTCAATATATATAATTACTAAATTTAAACATAGCATTAAGCTTTAAACAATTATTACCAATTATTCACATTTCGATAATTATGCTTGATTCATACACTAAAAATTATCTTACACTATTCTATTAGACACGTTGTTAAATATATATATATATATATACACCCTTTCTTTCTCAAACTGATCCTTCGATTCTCAAATCGTATTCTTTTCGTGTCGATATGCATCAATTAAAATAGTTTTGCTTTTCAAAATGTATTTCATTTTAAAGTACTCGCCAGTATTTCTTTTTACAACGTATTCGTGCACTTAATATATTGTAATCATCATACTTATCGTTGGATTTTTCAATCACTTTTTGAGATAACTTGAGCACACAATATCACTATTTTTTTTGCACTAACTGATACACTTATGCTGTATTTTTGGTTTTGCACTATTTCGATCACCATTTGCTGCAAACTTCTTATACGCAGTTGATTCATCATCACCGACGTCTTAGCCGAAAATGCATTCACAAGCACAGATCTATTCATCATCTAGGGTCACGTTGCAGAAGTAATTATTCATAATCTGGACATTATTAGAGTCATTTTCCTTCTCAGCAATGCCTCGAGCACCTGTAAGAAGGGGAGATGGATTTCCCGTTCTTTTAGGCCGGCAAACTGCTGTAACAGTTCAAAATGTACTTGCATCAGGGAACAACGTGTCGGATGACATATTGCCATTTTTGGCTATCCTCTTACATCATCACAAATAAAAAATGCACAACTTCGTCTTTTCTATAATAGTAAAGTTCTATGCATGATTTACCTTTGTCGTAGGTTATTTGACCATAGTTGTCGAATACAATATCGAGAAAAGCTTCCATACTCACATCGGCGGGAAAACGGGGCCAGAGCCGCCGCTCCACCGTTACAGTTTGATTCTTATGCGACCTAGCTGTAGCGAGTCCGTGTATCGAGAGAGTTAGAGTCGTCTTAACCTCTCCGTTGCCGGGTCATAGGTCGCACCTGATTGGCTACCTCTCTTCTCACTTTGACCTCTGTTGACAACCTTGGGTGGTCAAGAACGTTCTAGAATGTTCTGGAAGAAAAGGGGGTCTCGAAAAGAGCCGCACCTTTTTGCACGACGGCACTATTCGAAAGATGATCTTTTTTTTAAAAATAAATGTCTGATAATTCTTATCATGACAGATTGTTTCAACGAATCTCACTTCACGAATTAAATGCATTAGAAAATAGCGAATGTGTTTCATCTACGCTATCCGAGGACTGTTTATATGATGAGTTTATGTCTGTGGTTCGAGAGGATTTAGGATTTCAAATCAGAAATCTCTATACCTGTAATGGTTGTGCAGCTAATTCATATGCACAATTAAATCATGACTGTTTATACAAGACGGATATGGAGAAGTTACGTACAATGGAAGATGAGATATTTCTAAGATTGGATATGCATGAAATTGCTCTCTCTTTAAGCCGATTCAAGAATAACTCTTATTTTATATCACTCGCACGGAATATATGCATGGAAACTGTAGAAAGCAGTGTTGTAGCCTTAATGGAAAATGAAACGGCTGTGTAAATGTATTACAAGTTGTTTAATAAATTATATTTTTTATTTAAACCCTGTATCATTATTAATATTTTATTAAGCTTAGTATTATTTAATTTACCACTGTATACAATATTTTACTACAATTTTATTCATAAAGTATACTCCGCATTGAACATAGAGACAGTTATATAGAAAGTGCCAGGAATAGACATGAAACGTGACTTCCTCTAAAACATCTAGTTCTCCCAAGGTACTTTAAACATAGTTCTCCCCCACAACAAGGTATGCCCCTCAGGTGTAAGAATGGCAAGTTATGTCAGGGGTGTGAGAGTATTCTCAAGTTGTCGGAATCACACACATGGTGAAAATCATGTGTTAAGTCGCTTTCCTATTATTGAATTGGGGATGTTTAACGTTAATTGTAACGCTCATGAAGTATTATATCAATAACGTTTAATGGGTTTCTGCGGTTGAGGTAAGAACCTGAGGAGGGTTGTAAAATGATTCGCTTCAATACCGGCTGCATGCGTGCATATTGCCTTAAGCATTTGTTTATTCATGTTTTGTAATATAGCAGGTGCTACTCGTTTAACAGAATGCAATAACCTCCTAAAGTGCTATTCGGAGGTGTATAGGGTATGTGTTCGGTATCCATCACACATTCTTACTCGGATACAAAGAGATGTTAGATATATAGCACCCGGCCGCACTCATCGTTAGAGTTAGATCAATAATAGTAATTCAATCATTTAAGCGCCATAGGTACCGCTTTTTACTCACAATATAGTTAATAGTTTTTTCATGCTATTTCCACCTGATTCTTAATAAATACACCTGCTCTGCTCCAAAGCACTAGCGATCCTATAGTGCTACATTTAGTTTGTTAAAATGCCGACACCATTATTAAATTGAATTGCTTTTCTCACAAAACAGCTAGGACTCTTTCTAGAGTTGCTCGCATGCAATTCGCTGTTTTAGAGATACATAGCTTCGTTATCCTTCAGCGAATAGTCAAGATGTTTCTACAATGATCGGTTTTTTCAACCAGTGGGGTTGGCTGCTTTTAACATACGTACTATCCTAGTATTGTTAACTCTTAGCGAATGACAGAAATATCTTAAGTACACGCTACCTATATAAGCGATACTTTAAAAAATTTACAATTTACTTGCTCCTTTTCTAACCATACATTTACTCGATTAGATTTGCTGCTGCTAGTTATATTTATCACGGATAAATGGATTACGCTGCGTACTACAATCGCTCAGACTACGGAAGCCTTAGTGACAGTTTTAACAGCGCTTTTGATGATCCTGACTGGATATTAGAGATTGATGTTCCAAATGAGGAGGGAGGCTTCTGGCGCCAACGGAGAATACGTGAATGGGTTAACGCCATAGGCAACGGTAGAGCTCCTCCACTACAGGCTGACTTATCAAGCATATTGAAGCCCATAGGGTTCCATACTACAGTTACAGAAATTATAAAATAAGTGTTTAAAATAAATACTTTATATAAAAAAAAGAAGTTTCAATTAGAATATTGTATAACTTAGCTCGCACAAGTTTGCTTCAGTACCGGGTATCCAATTATTTATTAGCCATTGTTTTCTTCTTTCTTAGTTTCTAGGAAAGTGAAATAACCCAAAACCATTTCTAGAATGATTAGAACAGTTAGGTGCAGAACAACCACCCATAATTATTTCAATTATACTTCCTAAAGTGAAAATACGAATAGAGCTAATGCTAATAAATTGTGCTTCCAACTATGGTGGGCTTCAATATGTCTGATGAGTCAGCTCGTATATAGAGGAGCCTTAGGCAACGGCGCGGATGACGTTTATATACCGCATAATTTCGAAAACGAGTTCTACCTCGCACGCTCGCCATCAGTGGTGTCGGAGGCTCCGACATCAATTAGCCGAATGGATTATTATGATTTGATGGAGGAGTGTCCGATGCACATCTCCGATGATGAGGAGGTGCAGATGCACAGGGCAGATGCTGTTATCATTGAAGATTGGTACCCCATTCGCGGTTGCATATTGTTAAATGGGCCGGCTATGGGGTGTGGATGCATCAACGAGGCAGAAGAATGCTGGGATGAGGGCAATGTGTATAAACATTCCTGCCCCAACAGTGGTGGAACCACAGTTTTTGTGTGCGGATGTACAATACATGAGGAGTGTTCTTATAATACTAATATATTGTACTGCCCTTATGGGCTCATCGATAGCCAGACAATGACCTATATTTAAATGCATATATTACCCTATCATATTAATAAACGGATGTTTTTTTCTAACCTTGACTTGTTCTTGGAAACTACAGACACACCTTTCAGGTATTCGTAAAAACTCGATAAAAAAAAAAATTTCTTTTTTCGACTATTAGCAGGAAATTTAGCGTAAAAGGAATCCTTATTCCAGGTAATTCTATTTTTTAACTAATATTTCTTTTTTTTTTCATGTGCTTTTATTTATTTATTTATGTACTTTTATTTTTCAGGAATTATTAAGAAGTTAACAAAAATGAAGGGATGTTCAGAAGATGAGAAGTTGGAAAAAGATTCTCATTCACTTGAGAATCACAGTTAAATTGTGGCGTCGATTTACATTGGATATTAAACACTTGTTGTTTTTTATCCAGTTTAAATTGACGGGTGGAGGTGGGACCACAATTAAAAATTAAAATAATTCACTTACACACATTACACTAACCAGCCACACACTTTGCTACACTAGGCCTTCGGGTCTGTCGTGCGGTTTTTAAAATAACACACATATTAAACCATGTTAAGATTGAAAGGTACCCCTATGGTAGCCTATGGTAGTAGTACACTTGTAAAATGGTACACGTATTAAAACATGTAGGTTTAAAGGAATAACACTCAAGTATTTTGCACACTTTCACGATTATTTATTTAAAATATTTATTGAAAATATTTATTTTCACAAATATTTGAACTCCAAGACTGGTTGGGGAAACACACCCCCTCCCATACACCCAATTCATGCGATTCTGCTACTTTAAAACACCAATTCACGCGATTCTGCTACTTCAAAAACGCGTTTTTGTTAGTTTTTTACAAGTAAAAAGTATGTTTTTGTGAAAAAAAGTTAAAAAATAGCACAAGTGTGAAAACCTATGTTAATTTCCATAGAGAAAACGGCACAAGTGGGGTTTTTGAAAAGTAAAAAACTTACATTTGCGAAAAAATATAAGAAAAAAACTCGCATTTACGAAATTTTGTTAGTAAAAAGTATGTTTTTGTGAAAAAACGTTAAAAAATAGCACAAGTGCGAAAACCTATGTTAATTTCCATAGAGAAAACGGCACAAGTGTGGTTTTTGAAAAGTAAAAAACTTACATTTGCGAAAAAATATAAGAAAAAAAACTTGCATTTACGAAATTTTGTTAGTAAAAAGTAAAATTCTTACAGTTCACCTCGTAACCACGATATAGCGCAGGGATAGTGTAGGAACGATGGTCTTGGCATACCCCTTAACCTACGAATAGGGCAAGCACTCTTTTCTTAGAAGGCGGAGGGATATTGATATGACCTCGGTACACCCTTGGTATACCGTTGGCATGCTTTTGGCACGCTCCTAGCATGCGGATAACATGTTCTTGGCATGTTATCCGCATGGCATGCTCATTTCTTGGCATGTTCTTCTCCTAGCATGCAATAACATAGACCTTGATATACTTAATCACTTTATTTCATTATTCTCATTTAAAAAGAAAAAAAAATCCCATTAGGATAGAAAAATCCCAATTTTAATTCTCCTTTCTACCGCTAGGGGGCGCTGATTGTTCCATACCGCCTCTGTCGCAGAGGCGGAGGTGTTGCCACCCCCAAAAAGTTTCTCCCTTACAGATGTTGCTATGGCAACCTAAACAAAAAAAATATTTCTAAGTTCCATCCTTGAAAGTTCCACTTTTCGTCGCTAGGAGGCGGTTATGGTTCCATACCGCCTCCGATGGTGTTGCCACCTCGAAAAAAAGTTTCTCCCCTACAGGTATTGCTATGGCAACCCAAACAAAAAATATTTCTAAGTTCCATCCCCGATAGTTCCAATTTTCGTCGCTAGGAGGCGCTGATGGTTCCATACCGCCTCCGATGGTGTTGCCACCTCGTAAAAAGTTTCTTCCGTACTTAGAAAAATCTCATTCCAAAAATTTATTTCCCCCTCAACCCCTCGTACAAGACTACAAAATCGTTGCCACCCGAAAAAAAGTTTCTCCAAAATTTTTACCCCCACCTTTTCTCATTTTCCCCCTCTTTTACACCCCCGTCCAGGATTACGGAGTTCAAGATGGCGGCCATACCGCATACCGCACATACCGCCTCTGTTGGTGAACACCCCTTCTTCTACTACTATTGATCTTAATACAATATTAAGGCAAAATGCCACCAATGCTTTTGAAAAAAATTTTTACAAATTGATGAACCTTGCTCCCTATGGAAAGACAATCGAAAATATTAAAAAGCGTCAGGATATACAGTTAGTTAACAGTGTCGAGACGCTTGAAAAATTAATTGCAAAACCCAATTTTAAAGACAGGACCATTTTCGATGAAAATTTAGCGGCAGTCCACATGCAAAAAACAAAATGCGTCTTTAATAAACTCATCTACGTGGGCATGAGTATCCTGGACTTGAGTAAAACTTTAATGTATAAATTTCATTATGGAGTCATGGTTCCTAAATATGGGACGAACTTGAAGCTGCTGTACATGGACACGGACAGCTTTATCTATGACATCAAAACAGAAGACTTCTACCAGGATGTAAAGGGTATGATTGACCATTTCGACACCTCGGATTTATCAGAAAAATTTGGATTACCGAAGATAAATAAGAAAGTTTTGGGGAAATTTAAGGACGAAAATCCTCAACACCCCATGATTGAATTTGTGGGTCTTAGGGCGAAGATGTATGCCTGAAGACAAACGAGAGTGATGAGATCAAGAACTGTGAGGGGAGAATAAAGTGTAAAAAGTGCAATCAATGCAAAGAAAGCAAAAAGGCCAAAGGAGTTAAAAAGTACGTCGTCGAGAAGGGGATCACTTTCGACGACTATAAAAAATGTTTAGAGTCAGGCAAAAAGGAGAAACCGCAGTACCAGAAGATGAACATGATCCGGAGGAGTTCGGGGCATGATATCTATACCATCGAGGTCAACAAGATCGCTCTGAGTTCCAATGACGATAAAAGAGAAATCCAAGAAGACGGAATCTCTACACTTCCGTGGGGATACCAAGGGGCTAAAAAATAAATAAAAGAAAGATGGAGCATAAATATGTAATACAAAATGATGATGGTTGGTACGTTTGCCATACATGTCACAAAGAGCTGAGGTATGACCCCAATAAGTGAGCAGTTGCATTATAATTTTTAATAGCTTTTGTCGGCTATTAAAAATAAACTAAATCTTTTTTATCAATCCAGCTAGTCTCAGGATAGCCTAACCATTTTACTAGGTATTTGTTTCCTGACTTTTTGATGACTTTTTCGATCTTGTAAATATTATCTTTCTTATCATATTTTACCAATTCATTTTCATAAAATGTACCTTTAACCTCTTCATTATTTAAATCCTGAACTCTATAAGTGATTGGGTCGGTTTCTAATACTTCAGAGATGATAAATGTTTCTTCTGTAAAGGTAGCTTGATAACCTCTTCTGAAGGTAGACTTATATATTGATATTCTTACTTTATCTCCTACCTGATATTTAGGTTTACGTATGACCTTTTCTTTAAACAAATTGCGGTAGACTTCACCACTGTTTTCTTCTAGACTGGCTTCAACAGGAGTCATTTTTATACTTCTGTGGTATGAGTTGTTGTAATTCTTCACTAATTGATCCAATACATCTATGTATCTTTCAGTGTTATTTGCACACAAGTAGAGCTTTATTTTATTACCAAGAGTGAGATTAAATCTTTCAACCATAGCCGCTTTTATTTCAACATTTTCTGTTGTGAACCATTGGATATTATTTTTTTAAAATAAAATTTGAGTTGTTTTTCCGACGAACTCTAAACCCTTATCAGTTTGAATCCTTTCAGGAATTCTTTCTTTGAAGATCTTTTTAAATGCTTGAGTCACTTCATCTGCTGATTTATCTTTTAGAGGAAGAGCCCATGCATATTTACTGAAACAGTCAACAGCTGTTAATAAGTACTTGGTGCCATCATTATACTTACTTCTCGCAAATTTATAGACAAACAGTAAATCAGCTTGCCATTGGTGGTCGATATGTGACACGTAAATTCTCCTTCTTTTGAACTTTCGGATGAGTGGTTTATGCTTTGTGTATACATCCTGTCGGTGTAAAAAATCCGAGACTTCTTTTCGACTTAAATCAGTTTTTCTGCTCAGTTCATTTATGCCACAAAATCCTGTTTCGGGATCGTAATAAACCTTTTCGGGGCAACTCTTCTCAGTTACCCCTTCAGCGGTAAAAAACGGCACTTCTTAGAACCACAACCCACACAAATTCCTTTCATCATAGGTCTACCGTTTTTAGAGGTGACATGCTGTTCATCTTTAGTGTCGGTGTGTGTTTTACATTTGAGACAATATATTTTTGAGCCCATTCCAAATGTCTTCTTTGCTTTGATAATGGGCTTCACAACAGCTCTATCTAGCCTTTCACGAAAACTTGGATTGGGAATGTCGTCCAATTCTTTTATCATGTTTGAGTCACACACTTCGTTTCTGGTTTCGGTATCTTTGTTTTTAATGTAGCACACGTCATGTTTATAGGCACTTTCATCAACCGTATTAATAGGTTTACTCCATTCTTTGTATGTTAAATCGGGGTTCAGTCTAGTTTTTCCTCTGAGCAGTTGAGTTCCTGGTCCTGTAAATTGATGCCCTGGCAGATGCATTTCAAACGGTAAATTATTAATTGCTGCGTTAACAACACCTTTTCCTTTCTTTTTTTCGCACATTTATTTATATAAAACATTATTTATTCACATATTGGTATCCGTTCAGTTGGGTTTGCTTCATGTATTTTTCCCTTGGTAGGTGGACTAAGTTGTTGACGAAATCTATCTCTCGCTTGTACACCTCTTCCGATATCGCGCTAGATTTGTATGAATTAAGCAGCTGTTTGTAAAGCTTGTAAGACTGTTTGTACTCTTCTTTCCTTTCCGTAATATTCAAAGATCTATCAATAACTTCAAGTATAACGGCGCTTAAGCTGAGAGCACCCAGGGGAACCATTACAAAAGCTGATAGACCCAATGAACTTAAAACGAACTTACTAACTGTCATAGTGATGTTAATTTTATGGTAGTGGTGGTAACTCTTTCTGTATACGTAAATTTTCTTCAGTAAGTACTCTTCCATCTTTATTTATAGGGATGAAATATTTTTTCCGATACCTCAAAGCTGGGTTTACTAAATCAAGCATAAAAAAATCATACAGCTGTTGCATACACTTTTTGTACAACCTACTAAACTCTTCCTTTGTCAAACTATCATCTATCTCTCTTATGATCTGTTGAATCTCCCTCTGTTGGAGGTTAAAAAATATTAAATAATTGCAGTTTCTCCTGATAACTATGGGTGTTCTGTAATATGATTGAGAAAGGTATATGATTGAGGCGTTTTTCTTCCTACCTCTGATGAAGAAATCTTCTATGCTCTTCTGATCCTTGTCAGTCATGCAGTCATCAAAGACAACAACATTTTTGCAAGACGGATCTAAGTCATCTACTGTTATAAATTCTTTAGTATCAAAGGAGAATAAAGTTCCTTTCTTACCAAATTTTTCATATAACTCCAGCATAATTTTCTTCTTCTGTTTGGGATACTTTATCGAGTCAATATCCACACCATCAAACATAGTGTACTTTTCTTTCAGTTTGATATATTTGGGCTCATACATATCTTTAGCGCAAATGAACAAGTTGTCAAACTCAAGATAATCATATATGAAATTCAATAATAAATTTGTTTTACCCGTACCTGAGGCTCCAGCGATTAGAAGTCTAAAAGGGTGTTTTGGTAATAAATAATGTTGATTTGTATCCACCAATTCTTCCGCTTCTGTATAATCTTCAATTGGAATCATCTTTATTTAATGTTGAAAAATTGTTTCCAGTAAAACATAATTTGCTTCCAGTAAAATATAATTTGCTCGGAGCAAGTCACCATACAGGATGTTTTATCACTATATATATCAGAGGCAGGACTGTATAGTTTGATTATGTCTAGTCAAGCACCCTTTGCTAAAGATTTCAGAAAGTTAGTCTGTAAAGTTATATTGCCTTCAATTAGAAAATATGGGACTTATTTAATCGAACAACAATTAACAAATGTGATGGATCGACTTGAAAAATTGTTTCCAGTAAAACATAATTTGCTTCCAGTAAAATATAATTTGCTCGGAGCAAGTCACCATATCATCGATTCTTGAATATAAAAATGAAAAACAAGCTATTACATTAAATATCGGCAAAGAAGATACAAGACCATTATCAGAGTTGGTGTTAGTGAGTAAGCCCAACTTATCATGAGGGATAAGCAGTTTATATCTCTTTAGCAAACTTTTTATTTTACATAATAAATGTATGCTATACAAAAAGAAAGAAATAAGAAGTTAAGGGATGACGTTATAAATGAACTGAAAGTCTTTAAGCTTCAGGCTGATATTAGAAAAAACAACGAACAACAACTTAGAGAAAAGTTAGGTCTCCAGAAATCACTGTCTGACTTCCACAAGCCTGTAACTGAAAAACTTGAACAACAAGAAATCACTCGAAAGGAGAATTTTCAGTCTATAAAAGATGCTGTTGATCACATACCTCTAGCTATTGAACCGTCCTTAGAAGTCTATGATTTTGATAAAGAATTAGATGTAGAGTTTTTAAAGAAAAATAACTTCCCAAGACCCTCGAAATTGTACCATGAGACCAAGGAAACTTTGCAAGAAATTATGGGTAAGTAAATAATACTTACCTAAAAATGGCTCGTCAGAAAGGAAACATTATAAGTCAGATTGCTCGAATGACTAAAAAAGATGAAGACAGAGAAGATCGCTTATTATCTCAGGCTGATTATTTAAGAGATCATATGACTACGTTAGGAGATTATCGGGGTCGACTCAGAGACTTGCAAAGAAAAGAAATGTATATCGGTAAAGGAGTAGAAGACAAAACGGAAATTTTAGCTCGATTTACGGATAAGATATGTAAAGGATCCAAAAGTAAAAAGTGACACAATCAAGTCGTTGATTTATTGAATGCATTGTTGAGAGAAGGAACTATGACCAACGAGCAAGTAAAACAATACTACAAAAATTTTTCATTAAATAAATGAGTAATTGCATAAAAACCAAAATACATTTAAGCGATCATCAGATCGCTAAGTTAAAATCTGCATACCAAAAAGGGGAAGAAGTATCTCTGCAAATAGATAAGACAAAAGCCCCTAACTATGACATCTATTTAACTCCAACACAAATAAATCAAATCGGGAAGGGGAAGCGAATAATTATCACTAAGACTCAGCTCAAAAAAACGGGAGGCTTTCTACCCTTTCTCATACCTGCATTAATTGCTGGGGCGAAGGCTCTAGCACTAAGTGCTGCAAGTGGGGCGGCTGGATATGAAGCAAAGAAAGCTTTGGAAAAAATTTCAGGATCTGGGGAAAAAAAACCTTTTGGAAAGGGAGTCTATCAAAACTGGGAATATCCAACGAAGTAATTGAGCAGAATATGAAACATGAAAAGGGGTTTAGGGGCGTCTTCACTTCAGATCTATTACCTAAAACGATGAGACAGTTTGAAAACGGCATTATTAATCTAGGCGTAGCCACAGGACCTGGTACGCACTGGGTATGCTACTATAACGATCCTAAAAATGACTTTGTTGAGTACTTTGACCCTTTTGGAGAACATGCCAGAATTCTCCCTAGCATTAAGAAATATCTACTGAGTTCTAAAAAAGAAATCGGATTTAACTCAAGCTTTATACAGCACCCTGCTTCTGTCATATGTGGTTACTTTTGTATGAAATACATTAGTGAAAGCACTATGTCCATAAATTGGTATGAACTTTAAAAACCTTTCTACAGAGACGTCACTTCTTACATATTTAATTATGAAAGTCAGTTGATCTATGCGAGATACATCAGGCGTAGAGTCCACAGATATCGAATAGCACTTTGCTTGTTTCACTTCATCCACAATTACTGCTAACAACTTCTGACCCATGACGTTAATGAACTCATCACAAATTGTTGACGAAAGATAGGACACTTTACCCTTTCCTGCCACTCCGTATTTTTTAATATGCTCATCTAAGAACGGGTCAAATTTGCTAACTAATTCCAAGGTTCCCATGTAATTCCCATTTTTGCTGACCCAAATCTTTCCTCGTCATCTCTAAATGGTAGACCCCTCTATGCTAAACATTTTATGACTTCGACCACTCTTCACAATATTCCTCTCCAATAATCTCTTTCTTTGTTCATATGGATTTCAAGTTCTGTGTCTATTCGTCCTTGTTCTCTGCATCGCCTCATGTACGTAAACAGATTTTTCTATATTCGATGCTCATTTCATGGCCTGAGAGGGATCGTGAAGCATGTTTCCAATCACTGTAACCCCCACAGCAGAATGTTCCAGTACACATCTGTTTAGGACAAAACAACATGCAAACGAAGCAGAACACTTCACCTTTGGATGGTGAATAGAGAAGCCAATCACGCTTAGTTTCTTCTCTATTTGGGAGTTTACGGTAAAAGAACGAAGGAAGAAATTTACGTGTTCTCATAACTTTCTTGCCTGCTTCTGTGCACTCATATGCACGTTCGGATGCACCGAAATCCGAGTCCATATTTTGGCAGTGCGACGGACCCTTTCTAATCCAGTACTCTTGAAGTTCGTTTTTACTTCTGTTAGACACCGCCCATAATGCAGGATCTGTTCGTGATGTTCTTGGTTTCCTACATCCTGTTTTGAGTCACTTACAACGGATTGAGTATCGAAGACCACATCTTCCTCAGCATTTGATGTTTCAGCACGAACTAACCCATCTCTTTCAATTAATGCAACATGTTGGTCGGTATGGAGAGTATCTTCAACATGTCCATGTGACACTAATAAACTGTGCGGCCTACTTCCATCCAGTGAAAATGATGAAGTGCTTGGTATCCCTTCAGTCTCAGTTGATACGGACGATGCAGATGGTAAGAAAATACACTCATTTCTATCACTTCTGTCTTCAGGATTGGTTGTTTGAAAAAAAAAAACGTCAGCTTGGGAATCTGTTCTGTTGTTGATTGTGTTGATTTCGCTTTTTTCCTTTTTTGTGCTCCACTTGGATAATTTCTCTTCATTTTTATCCCCCAGTAGTTTCTGCAAGTGGGGATATTCTGCCACTTTTTTTTATGGTTGGTTGGTTGATTATGGTTTAATGGCACAAGATCCTAAGAGGATATGCTGCGCCACACATACCCACTTTTTTTGAAAAATGTAAAACTTACATGAGTTAAAAAAAAAGAAGTGATAATGTAAGCAGACTGAATGTAAGAGAGAAAAGTGTCTATCTGTAGGCCTACATAGAATTCGTCCCAGTATACGTTATGTGTGACTGCCTTTCCTTAAATTTCACCTAATAACAAGAGAGTAGGCCTACATCTTTGCAAATGATTTAATGAAATTAAAAAATTAAAAATTGTTTAAATATAAAAATATAAATTTATTATTTAAAATAATATCTATATAATAATTTTATAAATATTTATATAAATTTATAATCTTTTAATGCAAAATAAAAAGATAGATTAGATTTAGACTAAAGCTCTCAAATATTAATATTTTTGGGCATGAAAACAGAAACGTCATTTCAGAAATTGGCCTACAGTCAGTACGCAAATTAAAAAGTTAGTTAATGTTAACGTTAGTTTAAGTTAAAAATGTAACACATCAACAATTAAAATAATAGTAACAAAAATCTTTGCTAGCCCATACAGGTCTATGTGCCCCTATAGGCCATTAGCAGTGGCGTAGATAAATTTTATTTCTGGGGGCCTAATCACCTTCAGCCTTAAACCATAAGCAAGGTACTAAACTTTCGGAATTGCTATCATGCTTGTGTGACAGTGTAAACGAAGTAAGTCACATATGCCTTGTATACTCGACCAGTGTTGCCAGATTTTCAGAGTTTCTTTTCCCATTTCAGAGAAGAAAATTTCCTTTTTAAAGTTAAAATTTCTACGATACTGTGACCCCACCTCGCCACCTGTTGGACTTACTTTGAATCATAAATTAATGTGCAGTTGCCGCCACTTTCTTTCGTTAGGTCTGGCTCTGGCAGCTTACCAGACCAAAAGAAGACAAGAAAGATCAATCATGCTTAAAGCATTGATTATGAAACACTTTCCAACTTCAATGCAATTTTATTTAAACATGTCTAAAATGCAATACATTCCTCGGTAATATTTTAAAACTTATCACAATACTACATTAATTTATTATATTTGAAACCTTAAACCTTCATCGAAAAAAATTAACTTCATTCAAATGACGGCATTAAAATATAAATTGCCTGGTTTAAACATCTCTAAAATGTGATACATTCCTCTGTAATAATTTTAGAATTATCATAATACTACGATAATTTATTATATTTGAAAACTTCATCGAAAACAACTGAAATCCATTCAAATGACGTCATAGAAAAAATAACACGCCGGGCTCTCTCTATAAAAGCAACATTTCATTCATAAATAATTCCCCCATTCATGTCATTCATCACAATACTATAATAATTTATATTATTTAAAAATTAAGACCATGGAGCTACAAGTAAGTAAAACTCTATGCGTAAAACTTCATCGAAAATTATCGTCCTTCTCTTTCTAAAATCAATGAATATTTCATTCATATCAGCCATGCAGACTCCATGGACTAAATGATTTTGTGTTAAAGAATTACAGCGATTCTAATACAACTCATTCTACATATTTTGCTGTTTACATTTTACATAGGTGAAAAATAGGCTTAATAGTAGAAATAATCAAATTTGTATGAGCATTTAAGCTGAAATATATTGTCATTGCGTTGTTAAAGTATGTAGATGCACAGAATTTAGGCCAAAATAAAGTAGTTTTAGGATGGATACAACACTCAATATGAATTAGAAAGAACTTTAAAAATCACGATTTTGAGACAAGATGGATGCCATATATCATTTTGAAGTGGGTCATGTGATCGTTTCATATCATGGACACGTGATCGCTTCATATAAGAGGTGTTATTATTATTTTAATTTTTATTTAAAAAACTACTGAATATATTTCGCTGAATTTTTTTTATATATTTTATGGAACAATTTGAATACTGCCTAAAATTTTCGAAGCAATTTGTGAAATTTTAAATCCGCTTAAAAAATGCTTGAAAAATTAGGTCCCATAGGGCTCAATGTATTCCATTTTTTCAACCCGGGTTCAATCCAAAACTAATTGGGTGATATTATTCATTTATATTCCCATAGGTCCTATAGACCGTCTGAACAACATACTAAAATTTCATTTTGATTAAGTCATTTTTACGGCAGTTATCGTGCTAACGGACAGACAGACAGACAGACAGAATGAACAAAGTCATAAACACTTTTCAACTTTGTTGTAAAGTGTTAAAAAGGAGTTTTCAAATTTACTGTTTCTTTATTAAAACTCGTTGCTAACTGACATCTTTTATTCCCACTATTTGTGTTATTCACTAAATTTTTTTCTACACTTTACAGTTAATAAAGTGTGTTTCGAAAGTTAATTCTGAAAAATGTATAAGATAAATTTTTATTTTGGAAGAAAGGCTACACGTTTATACCGTCGAAATTTAATTTATAAAATATTATATTTATATTATATTTTTAATTTATATATAATATAAATTTCATGCCACTTGGGGCCCCCCCTAGAGTCGGGGGCCCCGGGCCATGGCCCGGTTGGCCCCGTGGTTAATCCGGCCCTGTGTGGACTGACTCTCAAATATGTTTAAACTGGATTAAAGGCAATGTTGATGAATGGAAATCATTTGTTTGGAACAGAGTCGTAGAAATCAAGAAAAAAACAGATCCACAGAATTGGAACTTTTGCAACGAAAAAACCAACCCGGCAGATAAACTTACACGGGGAGTAAGTTCATATTCTCTAGTTAATGACGAGATTTGGTGGAAGGGCCCATCCTGGCTCCTAGAGATTGATGTAACCAGAGATGAAACAATATTTAATCTTGATATCGGCATGCAAGAAGTAGAAAAAGAAAAGAAAAGCAAGTGTGTTGCGCTGCAAACATGCGTTGAATCAACAGAGCCCTTTCTGAATCTAAAGAAGTACAGTGATCTAAATAAGGTTTTAAGAATCACGGCGTACATCTTACGGTTTATAAACAATTGCAAACCGAATTCTGAAAAAATATTAGGGGCATCGACGGCAGAAGAACTGTACAACGCTGAGCTATACTGGGTGCGTTGCATACAGCAAACCGAGTTCGAAGGTGATTATGTTCGATTGAAAACAAATAAACCCATTAATCCTGATTCAAAACTATATGGTTATGTATCTTGGTACCATATGTCTGGCGCAGCATATCCTCTTTGGATCTTGTGCCATTAAACCATAATCAACCAACATCAAAACTATATGGGCTCAATTCGAATTTGACTGCAGACGAAATTATATGCCTGGGTGGTAGACTGCAACAATCCGAATTTGAAATTCAAGAAAAGCATCCGTGGATTATTCCTAGCAAATCTATGTTCACGGAACTATTGATAATGAAAGAGCATCAAAATTTGCTTCATTCAGGCGTTTCAGATACACTCACTCAGATTCGAGAGAAATATTGGATAATTCGAGGTAGGCAAGTTGTGAAATCATGTTTATATAATTGTTTCATGTGCAGGAAATATAAGGCTAGACAAGGCAATCAGGTAGTGGCTCCACTAGCAACCGACAGAATTCATGCAGCGAACCCTTTTGAAGTTACCGGGGTCGACTTTGCTGGACCCTTATATACGAAGGATAGTGATAAGACATATATTGTTTTATTTACGTGCCCAGTTACTCGTGCAATTCATTTAGAACTGGTATCCAGCCTGAGCACAGAGCATTTTATTTTAGCATTTCGACGATTTGTGTCACGAAGAGAAGTCTGCCGAATGGTAAACTCTGATAATGTCAAAACGTTTAAAAGGGAAGACTTAGAACTCAAGAGGTGATATGACAATATTACAAATCCAGCAGTGCAAACTTATTTTGGAAACCACGGAATAACATGGAGGTACATTGTTGAAAGAGCGGTTTGGTGGGGTGGATACTGGGAGAGAATGGTAAAAATGACAAAAATTGTTTTAAGAAAGGTAGTTCTGCTCTCCAGGCCCTTCAAAAGGGAAAAACAAACCTCGCCCAAAAGATCAATACCCTCCTGTCCTTAATAGAGGCAAAGAAGAAGCTATGCACCCTTCAATGGATCCCGGCACACGTCGACATCAAGAGGAACGAAGAGGCCGACTCTCTGGCCAAGGAGGCGAGGACCATCGAACCAGCCCCCTGATTGCAACATCTTCCGACGCCAATGCCGTTGCAAAACAAAAGCTCTGCGCTAACACCCGACGAAAATCATCCCTTCCCGAGCTTAACTACGACAGAGAAGTAACAACAACAATTGCCAGACTGAGGACGATGCACCTCAGAGGCATGAAGATTTTGCCAGATGGGTCAAGATCATACCCTGAATGCAGGCACTGTCCGGGTATGCAGCTTGATCCCGAGCACCTCTTTAACTGCCCTTCCATCATTGCAGCTCTCTTCAAGATCGACTTGAACTGTTCCAGGGAGACCCTTTATACGGACAAAGCTGTAGATGTGGCCTGCGCAGTGCTCCACGCTTTTGGACCCATTTAACTTTACTCTCCCCACCTCCCTCCCAACCCTTTCCAGTTATTGCACTGGTCACACGACAACAACAACAAGAAGAAAGGTATTGGGAAGGGCATTAGTTTCTTTTGAAGAGTTACAAACGATTCTAGCAAAAATAGAATATATTCTAAATTCTAGACCTCTGACCTATGTCTATAATGAGCCGTCAGAACCATTCCCTCTCACCCCAGGCCATTTCTTGACAGGAAAAAGATTGACGGCATTACCCCACCAGACCGGTCATGTTAAAGAGTTATTATCGAGTAACAGAAGGATTTTAATCAAAAGATACATGTATCAAGAAAGACTACTAAACAAATTTTGGGAGAGTATCACAATTGGGGACAATATGTGGGAGAGGAAGGGAGATCATCTTCTTCAATTAAAGGGTGTAAATTATGTCAAACCAATTAATGTAACATGTGAATTTAATGAAAATGATATAGTTTTAATAGGTGAAGAGAAGTTACCACGTCAGATGTGGAGACTAACCAAGGTGATAGAACTCCATCGAGGTCGTGACGGTAAGGTAAGAAGTGTGACTTTAAAGACAGCTTCAGGTGTCTTAAAACGCCCAATCCAGCTGTTGTATCATTTGGAACTCTCCAAAATGGTTTCAAATTGAGTTATTGCATATATATTTGTGTAATATTATTATTGAAAGTGTTTTTGAACAATTTATATATCATGCATTATTTTTTAGTTTTGATAATTATAGTTAAATGTTGTACTTTTAGTGTTATTTGATTAATGATGTTGGATGAATGTCTTCATCGGGGGGGGGGGGGGGAGGAGGATGTTCCAACTTTAAGTCCCTATGAGGGAAAAACGCGTCTTCAGTTTCCCTTTCCCGACGGAGACACACGAGAGAACGGAAAATGTAATCGAATCGAATTGATGTTCAAAAATCTGATCCGGCGCTGTGGCCGAGTATTACGTATATGTGCGTTGTGTGCTGTTAATAAATATGAAAAGACGAAACTGGACTACTTTAAAATAAAACCACACTTATACATGACATTTATAAATATAGTATACATATTTTAGAAAATTGCTGAAAACAAATTTTTTATTTGTTTTATGATAATTGCTTTAAATATTGATTTTACATTGGGGGAGCTATGTAAAATCTATTTACTATGGAGAATTTTAGAGAGAAATTTTACATTTTAGGAACACAAAGTTGGCTGGGATAATGGAAGTTTGTATGACGAACTATTGCGGAACATTTTTGGAAGAATATCCAAAAGCACTAAATCTTTGGATCTTGTGCCAAAAAACCATAATCAACCAACCAAAAGCACTAAATTCTTCAAAATTAACAAACATAAATACAATTGTGCATTGGAGATGATTTTATGTGTAGTAAGCGATAGTAAGGTCACAGATTTCTGGAAAGCTTTCTAAAACAAAACTTAAAAATAAACAAGAAAGATCAATCATTCATAAAACATTGATTATGAAACACTTTCCAACTGAAATTCAATTTTATTTAAACATCTCTAAAATTCAGTACATTTAGCACTGATATTTTTTAAATTATCACAGTAATACAATAATTTATTAAACTTTGAAACCTGAAACTTCATTAGCCAACTCATCTTACAATCGCTTGATTTGTTTACATTCTGCGTGCTATAGAAATTAGGTTTCGTTGTAGGTATAATCAAAGTTTATTAATCGTTTAAAATAAAAAAAATATTGTAATTGCTTTGGCAGAAAATTTAGATACGCAGATAATATGCAAAAATAAAGCGATTTTATGACGGTTGCAACACTAAATATAAATTTAAAAGATCTTCAAACATCGCGATTTTTACATAGGGGAAAAAATGGATGCCATATTTTATTTTTTGAAAGAGTCATGTGATCGCTTCGTATAATATGGATGTAATTATTATTTCAATTTTTATTTTAAAAACTACTTAACATATTTTGCTGAAATTTTTTTTTACGCATTTTACGTGATAATTTAAGTATTTCCTGAAATTTTCGAAGCAATTTGTGTATTTTAACTCCTTAAAAAAATTTTGAAAAATTATGTCCTATAGGGTTTAGTGTATTTCATTTTTTCAACCCTGGTTAAATTTGAAACTATTTGAATGGGTGATATTATTAATTTTCATTCCCATGTCCCACCACACACCGTCTCAATAATATACTAAACTTTCGTTTTGATAAAGTCATTTTTGCGGCAATTATTATGAGAACAAGACAGAATGAATTAACAAAGTCATAAATACTTTACAACTATGTTGGAATGTGTTAAAAACACAATTGACAAAATTTCCCTAAAAATAAAAAACTGCAATAAAATATAAATCTCTGGTAAAAGAAAAACAAGAAAGGAAAATCATGCATAAAACATTGATTATGGAACACTTTCCAACTGAAATGCAATTTTATTTAAACATCTCTAAAATGCGATACAATCAGCGCTGATATATTTTAATTATTACAGTACTATAATAATTTATTATATTTGAAAACTTAAAATTTCATCGAATAAAATGAACTTTATTCAAATGACGTTATCGAAATATAAATCGTCTGGCTCTCTTTGTTAAAGCAATGAATATTTCATTCATATCACTTTTATTTGACTCCAGAGCTAAATAATTTTGCGTGAAAAATATTCAACTATTTTTATACAACTTATTTTACAATCACTTGTTTACATTCTACATCGATTAAAATACATACGCACACACACATACTTACACGCACACATATAGACTTACACACACATATACTTACACGTACATACATCCCCTCAAAAACGTTCGATTCGAGCTCAAGAATACTTGAAACGTGTTCTGTCGAAAACTCGAATTTTAATTTTCGATTCAGTCACATACTTTCCCTGTACATTATATTTTGTATAAAGGGAAAGTAATTAATTACTTTACCTATAATACGAATTTGAGTCGAAATTCGTCGAAAATTCGAATCCGAGTCTTCGAGGGAAGAGCACGTTTTAAGCATCTCTGAACTCAAATCGACGGTTTTGGAGGTGATGTCTGTGCGTGTGTGTCTGTGGAGGCGATATCTCACGAACGGCTATACGTTTGGAACGAAATTTGGTACAAAAATTACAATCGCTGAATACCGGAGGCTTATTTTACATACTTTAATTTAATAAGAACGGCGGCCAGATTGACGGTTCCATTTGTTGCGGATTCTCGTAGACTTTTAATGAAAATGAATAATTTTTACAGTGATATTTTAACGAGAAAAAGAAAATACAACTGACTGGAAATTTCGGACGGTTAATGTGCATTTAAATTATTTTACGGTCTGATACAAAAAAAAAATCTGTTGTGGACAGCACATGACTTTCCCTGCAGACTCAAATTCATTTTCTCTTTATTTCTTTAGTAAATCATTGAGTTAAATTGCACGATATAACACTAAATTTGCATTTTTTAATTCAATTTTTGTTTTTATTTGGTAATTAGACGTAACAAAAATGCAAAAAATAGCAATTATCTTGAGAACGGTTAGGCCTAGAGTAATGGAGTTGGTCTTATTTTTCTCCTCGTCAGAAATTACGTATAAAATAAGCATTTAATTGATACATTTTTTTTTTCAGATTTTTGTGGGCCATTTCGTAAAAAAAGGCAGGTTGTCCTTTTCCGAATCGTACCAAAACCTAATCAGCACCAGAGTATCTCACAAGTAACTTATTTATCAAATTTTGTGAAATTTGGTCAATTAGTATTTCAGCCAGAATGGATACATGACATTTTTTAGGACCATTTCACAAAAAAAGACGGTTTTTTTCCCGCATCACACCAAAAACTAATCAGCACCAGGGTCACACCCAAGTGACTTGCCTACCAAATTTTATGAAATTCTATCCATTAGTTTTTGAGTTAGAGTTGATACATACATTGTACAGACAGACACACACAAACAGACGTCACGCTAAAAATGGTGTTTTCGTGTTCTGGGGGTCTCAAAACGAGTAGATCCGTCGAAAACTCGAGTTGCGATTTTCGGCATGATTCCAATGCGTTCCCTATGTATTACCATGTGTTGCAGGAAAAGTAATAGATGGCGAATGCAAGTTTTATTTATACACGAAAGCGAAAGTTAGGTTGCTTTCGAATATTTAAACTCAGATTATTGTAAAATAAATATTTCAATATTTAAAAAAAAAAGTTTAGTTGTGTTATTTGAAATATTTTAAATCACGGGTTATATATAAAATTCAGTAGTGATCATAAAAATAAAAGTCAGAGATGGTCATAAATATCATAGTGAAAAAATTGCAATAATACTCGAAAGAGACCCTTATTGGAATTTAAGTACTTTGTATCATTTAAAAAATATATTTCGTTCCCAGCCTTGCGAAATTTGTTAAATATCGTTGTTTTTCTGTTGTTTCTTTTAAACGGCGTCTTTTAAAGTCATTCTAATACTACACATGATTTTATTTTCCCATAGCCGCCTCTAATATGGCCGAAAATACTAATGAAACTCTTATCAGCACTGCTCTATTTCGTGGGACCACCAAAATGGATGCCAATCCCCCCCCCCCCCCCCCCTTCACCCACAGCACCATCACGTGGCAACTCCTTTTATTCCATCCTCGCAGATAAGCTTCTTTTCTTTCGATATCGATATTTAACACTTACAAATAACCAATTTAGAGACTAAAATGTATTACATCTCAAATTAGAATGAAATGGATTCAATAATAGCTAAATTAAATATTTTTACAGTTTTCTCATATTATTGTATAGAGAAAGACAAAGAGACAATTTTTTTACTTTCCTTGCAATACATGGTAATGTATACGGAAACTATTGGAATCATGTCGAAAATCGCAAGTCGAGCTTTCGACGGATCAATACGGTTTAGGACCTCTAGAATTCGAAAAAACAATTTTTAGCTTGACTTCTGTGTGTGTGTCTGTCTGTGCAATATATGGTATCCACTTTAACTCAAAAACTAATTGATCAAATTTCATAAAATTGTGTAGATAAGTTAAGTGTGGGTGACCCTGGTACTGATTAGATTTGGGTACGATTCGGGATAAATTATAACCTGCCTTTTCTTGCAAAATGGCCCACAAAAATAACATGTGTCCACTCTAGCTGATAAACTAATTGACCAAATTACACAAAATTTGGTAGATAAATCGCTTGTAGGATACCGTGGAACACAAAAATTGTTTTACGGCTATTTTTTACTATAGTGACTGAAACTATTAATAAATATCGTAATCATTGAACCATAAAAAAAAAGAACCTGCTGTACATAATTATGTCACATTTTGTTTTATACAGCCATGTTAAAAAAAAAATTCTATCTAGTTCTGGATTTTTCGATAATAAAGTCGAATATAAAAGTTCGTGAGAACCCATTAATATTTGTGGCAGTTACATAAGAAAGCGACTACAGACAGATATTACTAAATCTGACGCAGCATATCCTATTTGGATCTTGTGCCAAAAACCCCTAAATCAATCAACCAACCAACTAGACCAGACACCACTCAAAAAATAGTCGAAACGTGTTGAACAGGTCCTTAAACATATATTGAGGACTATATATATGTTTTGCAAAAAAAATAGCACAATATATTAGGGGTATAAGCATATATTGGGCCACTTTTTACGGGGTTATTATTTATCTGTGAAAGAAGCGAATTCTTCACAACGTGTAAATAAGGTCAAGCACACCTACGTTGTTTTGCTTAATCATGTTGTTGCGCACCGCAGACCACGCGTGTCTGGCGTCACAGGCGTCGAGAAATCGTTGGTCACAGCCAAGTGATTTGGGCGAGCTCACACAGACGGTTAAAGGGAGTTTCAGGAGGTTCAGCCGGTTCCTAAAGAATCAACTTTAAATAAACAAGGCTGGTGCGCAAATATTTGGAACGTTGCCAATTCTGACCTTCTCACACGGAACATTGCCTTCTCATGTTACAGAGCAGCGCTATAGATTAGATATAATAACCTTGGAGCAGCGTTTCCCAAACGTCACCTAAAACTGCTATCGGAAACCTAAGTGTTTCGTTTTTTGGTTTTCCGTTTCTTCAGCAAACTTAAATACGAGTAAATAATGTTAAATCGGAACTTTGAATGGGTTATACAATTAATCCAGATGAAAGAGGCCCTCCGTCCGCAGTCTTCGATAAGAATACCACTGATGGATTTTTAGCTGTCTTGCCGTCAGGAGTTGCCCAGTTTTAGCAGAAAAGCAACACAATTTATAATGCCTTTTGTCACGACCTATAAGCGTTGAGACCCAGACCGTCCGACCTACCAGAAAGGTGTAAGGTAACTGTTTGGACGTCCGGGAAGTACCACCCAATTTAGACCGGAACCCAGTGGGGGAGGCATCCACAGGGACCGTACTCTCCTTCCCCTATCACCAACCTCTCGGAAGGACTTACGGACCCACATGTTTAACGTGATCGTACTCCGCATGAACACGGCGGCAGCGTGCAAATCCAGCACGCAAACCATTGGACTACCGCGTCCGAAATGTGCCAACAGCACGCGGTGTTCCCAGGTGGTCACCCACCCAAGTACTAACCGCGCCCGATGCTGCTTGACTTCAGTGATCCAACACACAGACATCACTTCAAAAATGTTTGATTCGTGATTAGGGATGCTTGAAACGTGCTCTCCCGTCGAAAACTCGAATTCGAATTTTCGACCCCGTCACAATACTTTCCTTATACATTATGTATATAAGGAAAGTAAAAAGAATACGACAAAAAAACACGGACCGAATGTGAAGGGACAAGCATCTACATGTAAATAGAGAAATTTGGTGGTGAATTTCAGAGCCTAAAATTAATAAAATATTTAGTATTGAAATTCTCATGTTTGATTTTTACTTTCCTTATTTATATACAATAATGTATAAGGAAAGTATTGTGACGGGGTAGAGAATTCGAATTTTCGACGGGGAGAGCATGTTTCAAGCATCCCTGATCACGAATCAAACATTTTTGAAATGATGGTTGTGTGTGAAAGTATGTGTGTGTGTCAATGAGTCTGTGGAGACGATAACTGACGAACGAATGGACCGATTCGAACGAAATTTGGTACAAAAATCACAATCCGTAAACACCGTTGGAAGCCTATTGTTTTTATACGCAATCGAATGTTCAGAACCCCCCCTAAATTTTCGAGTGAAATTTTGAAAAAGTCGCCAAAAAATCAAAACCTCTATTAAAGTTACTCAAATAGACATTTCTTATGTAATTTTTCATTACAAAGCGATTGATATAAATTTTAGAACACTAACATGAACCGTTCTCGAGATATTGCACATTTTTCAAAAATATTATCAAAAAGTCATATAAAATTAAAAAAATATTAACTGTTGAGAAACATGTTCACTTTTCATATGCAATATCATGCGATAAATTGGGTGACATCATTCTCGTGGATCTAGCTCGTTCTGTTCATGAGAAAAGATACTTTGAGTAATATTTTGATATTTGAAAGCCAATAGTCATTTATCTGCTGTAAGAATAACTTATTTTTCCGTCCATAACGCTTGGCGAGATTTTGGCGACGAAATTGACGGCATGTCGCCAACTTGGCGACTTTTTTTTAAATGTTGCCAAATTAACGAAAATCTCGACAATAGGATAAAAATGACGCTAAATCAATGAAAATGACGACTTGTCGTCGAAAATTCAATATCTTTTAAAGAATATAAGTATTTACTATTAGAAAAACCTATTTTTTTACTGTAAAAGTAGTAAACTCACTGCATTATATAAGGAAAGTCATGTGTTGCCCACATCAGATTTCTTTTTTAATTGAAGGAAAAGAACAACACTGAAACAATGTAGTAGGCCAATTAATTTTGAGGTTTGGAAGCAATTTTGTTATGTTTTGAGAAATATTGAAAACTGATTGTTTTTTCAAAAAATCATTTTTTTGGGGGGAGGGGGGGGATTTTCCACTTGTTTGTTAGCAAACCTAAGTTTTAAGGCAATCGTATTTGCCTTTAGCGAATTTATTGGCTCAACCGATGATTAATAATATCGCAACCAAGGTAAATGGACCTTGATCGCAACCCTTCGCCACTGATTCGTAGTCTATATTCAATTGATAATTTTTGCGGCAATAGTGGACTACAAGCAATTTATTTTAAATAAAAGAAGCGATAGGGGCTCAAATAAGGGGCCCAATTTTGGTGGTGGTGATGAAATTTCTAATAGAGATTTTAATGTTGTCAAAATATTTTGGAAGAGACGTGTGATAAGAAGTTGGGATATTTAAAATACGCGATTCTTGGGCTTCGCCGTTGCGGCTTGGCTCTGACTAAGGCTCCTATATATAAGGCTCCTATATAGGAGCCTTAGCTCTGACTTACTCGATGGTGACGTCACGATCAGTAGCCAATGAGAGCGAGCGCATTGCTAAAATCAACCTATTTTAGGATATAGTAACCTTGGATCCAACGAGAACCAGTGTTTTCAGCACGGTATGGTCGTTGGCTGGCTCCACAACCTCTAAGCGTGAAGCAGGTTTTTCAACACAGGTTTTCCTATAAACAATAAATATAGAAACCAGTTGGTAGTCAAATCAGATCTAAGAGTGAAGTTATCTTTTTCTCGAAACCTGAAGTTTCTAGTTAATAAAAAACAGCATCATTACTCATTAATACGTTACTTTATTTTAATCTGGTTTCTTGACTTTTTTGTTAGAGTAAATGCTTCCTTTTTACAATATATAAAAACTGCTTTTACATTGAAATCTGTTTTATTTTACCTATAGGCCAGTATAAGCATTAAAAATTTTAGTGGGTCACGAAGGAGAAGTATAAAAATAACTGGGCCATGGGAAAAAAAAGTTTGGAAAACTCTGCTATAGAGCATGGACACGTGACGTCGCACGTAGAATTTTGTACTTCCGTTTTCAAAACAAAATACTCATATAGTTAGCAGTATGGAAATTTTCATTATTTCTGTATTAAAAACTGATACTTTAGAAATTTACAATCGTTTAACATGTGATTTTAGTAGGATATATCTAAATTTATCTTCTTTGGTGGGTATTTTTAATTTACCAGAAAATAAATTATTCACTTTCAATAAAATATATAATTTATATATCAAATATATAATTTCTCCACTTCGAATCTAGATCTCAAAAATTGGAATTCCGCGAATAGTTAGTTGTTTCAAAGTGTTAATAGATAATATTGTTACGACATATCCTCTTGAATCGTGGGTGTACATTCAGGAAACAAGAATAAGTCCACTTTTCTGGATAACTAACGCGTTTATTTACAAGCACAGTATAAACAGGAACAATATATAGCAAATAGCTCGATAACAAAATAACTAAACAACTGTCATAGGTACAGTAAAACAACAATTAAATGCTCCACAGATTTCACAAAACAGCAGATTTTCAAAACATTAACGTATCTCACAATTCAATGTAGTTCGTATCACGTCAACTGCTTTTCAACTGAGTGATGACTCCTTTTATATACTATCTGTAAAGACTTCGAGAATGGGCTTGTATCTCGTAGAATATTCGTTATATCGAAGAGGCAGGCTCTCGAACATTCGAAAAATTGCCAAGATCTTCCCGTGACGGAAGTTTTCGGGTTCGTAACACTATATTTATTAAATATTATTTATTAATTAGTAGCAAATAAATAAAGTTATATAAAAATGTAAAATGTGCCATAAAACCGCATTTATTTAGAAATGCTTTTTCCAATAGTTGAAAATGTTTTTGTTTGGTAGAAGCAAGCTTTCTCTTTCGAATTTCTTCTTCTTCTTCGACCCACCCAAAAGTGTAAGGTATCTGTTTGGACTGCCGGGAAGTGTCACACAATTTAGACCAAAACCCGGTGGGGGTGGCATCCACAGGGACCGTACCCTCCTTCCCCTACCACCAGCCTCTCGGGAATTTCTTCTTCTGGAGTACCCTGACTATATAGTCCAGAACCTGCTGTTAATCGTGACGCAGTATTCGAATTTCTTCCAGTAATGTTATACAGGGCCGTCCATAGAAATTGTGGATCCTTCTACAAACATTTATCACGGGGCCCCCTTCATATTTATTTTTTCCCTTTTTGTTAATTTTTCATGTCTTCTCCTCTCTCAGAAATTACTGGGATCCAGCCCGCCCTCTGCCTGAGTGCTGTTCGTCTCCCATACGGTGTTTCTTTCAGGATTTTTTGGCCGGGGGGGAGGGGGGGCGACGGAAATTTTAATGTGGGGAAGTTTTCTATTTTCCCTATATAAATTTATCACATAAATAGAAACTATAGGTTAACATAAAATGTCTCCCGAGGGGGTGGCGAATCCTCGTCTCCGGGGGGGCATCGCTCCCCCCCCCCGGAGATATGCCTGAAGAAAACACTGCTCCCATGCGGTTCTGTGCTATATCCTAGATCTCGAATACTTTATAACAGCTCTTCTCAAGTGGTCTTCTCTTCAGTGGTACGCGTGTACCACTGATGGTACGCGAGAGGATGGCTGGTGATATTTAGATAATTTGTGCAATATACAATATAAAAATTTTGACCATCCAAGAGTAGTGCTTGTATTCAATATTTATTATGCATTAGCCGATTACATTTCTTGCAGAAGAGCGATTGATATTTCATGTTACGGATATGTATTGGATTATTTTGAAGGCAGCTCTTTTGTCAATTAGATTAAACGAAGGAAAGATTTTAAAGACATTTTTGGAAAGAACAGTTATATTTTTATTCCAATTTGTTCGACGTACTTATGTGAGCAGACGTTCTTTAAAGTTGCACTTAACAAACAGAGAACGAAACTGGATATGGATTCAAATTTACGTTTAGAATTAAGTAAAAAAATCTGATGTGGGCAGCACATGACTTTCCTTATATAATGCAATGAACTTGCTACATTTACAGTAAAAAAAAATAGATTATTTTTATAGTAGTTATTTATATTCTTTCCAAGATATTGAATTTTCGTCAATGAGTCGTCATTTTCCATGCCTTCATCATCAATGAGTCGTCATTGATTTAGCGGCATTTTTATCCATTTGACGAGTTTTTTTTCTAATTTAGCAACATTTATAAAAGTCGCCAAGTTGGCGACATTCCACCAAATTCGTCGCCAAGCGTTATGGACGAAGAAATAAGTTATTCTAACAGGAGATAAATGACTATTGGCGTTCAAATACAAAAGTATTACTCAAACTATCTTTATCATGAATGGAACGAGCTATAATATCTACGAGAATGATGTCACCAAATTTATCGCATGGTATTACATATGAAAAGTGAACATGTTTCTCAATAGGAAATATTTGTTTTTTATTTTATACTAGCCGCCTTTGGCGACCAGTCTGTTCGCTACCTTGAAAATTCTGACCCTGGCAAACTCGCTGGCGCGACCTACCATAAAGGTGCAAGGTAACTGTTTGGACGGCTAGGAAGTGCCACCCAATTTAGACCGGAACCCAGTGGGGGAGGCATCCACAGGGACCGTACCCTCCTTCCCCTACCACCAACCTCTCGGAAGGACTTACGGTCCCACATGTGTAACGTGATCGTACTCCTCGTGAACAGGCGGCAGTTTTGCCAGTGGCGGGAATCGAACCCGGGCCGACCGAGTGAAATTCCCGCACGCTAACCACTGGGCTACCGCGCCCTCCGCGACCATCTCCTTAACTTTCTTTTTATTCACCCAATTTAGACCGGTACCCAGTGGGGGAGGCATCCACAGGAACCGTACCCTTCTTCCCCTACCACCAACCTCTCAGAAGGACTTACGGACCCATATGTTTAACGTGATCGTACTCCGCGTCAGTGGTGGCAATCGAACCCGGGCCTACCGAGTGCAATTTTCGCACACTAACTTCCCGTGCTTAATTATTAAATTTAAATTTAATAATTAAGCTCTTAATTCCATGATCCTCGTTCCATCATTTAAAATATCCATTTAAAATATCTATAAATTAAAATAACCATTTAAAATATCCATAAATTAAAATATCTATTTAAAAAAATCCATATCGTCCTATCAATCATCCATATCGTTCCACCAATCCATAAATATAATAATTTCAAATACATCACCACAATTCAAACCACCATAATTCAATCATTTAAATTATTTAAAATATCCATTTAAAATATCATATAAATATAATAATTTCACCCGATGTATCCAATAAATACGCTAAGCTCTTATTTCATTTAAAACCGAAAGGGCAGTCTCCATGGAGACGGGTAAAAAACTACTGCCGAGGGGGGAAAATGCCGTTGAAGAACTTAGCGGATCACCGAGAAATATAAAATCATGACGTCTTTAAAATTGCTATCCTGCGGGCAATTTTCATTATTTCTTGACCAGATTGGAGTTGTAAGAATGCCAGATCTTTGACCTTTCTAAAAATGTAAATTATTAGTCGAAATTATGAGTAGTTTTTACGATGGGAGGATTTAAAAACGAAAGTTGGTTTTTTTTAACCGAAAGTGACTTTTGTTTTAAAATCTTTAAAAAATATTAGAATTTGTCCCTAAGATTTGAAATGTATATATTTTTACTCGCAATTGACTGCTCTTTCCGGTGGTGTGATTTGTTTTTTTCTACGACGTCTGGATCGTGGAGAAAAGAGCAAAAAACGGTCGAAATCGCATAAAACATTAAGTAACAAAAAAAAAAAAATAATTAAAATTTTAAAAATCGGTTTTCAGGTGTCCCCTTCCCCCCCCCCCCCCCCGGGTCTCCGATTACTAAATTTCGTAGCTCTCCGACGCGCGGTCGCTGAACGTATAGTGTATAAGACACACAGAGAGACATTGCCTTTTATTATATAGACTAGCCGCCTTCGGCGACCAGCCTGTTCGCTACCCTTGAAAATTTTGACAGTGGCAAGCTCGCTCTTTAACGATGCTGCTCAGCGAAAAAAAGTTTTTTTTTAAAGATTGTCCCCACCGCCTGCCGATGCATAAATGCTCCGCGACAATCTCTATAACTTTCTTTTTATTTATTTTTTTATTTCTTCAGTGTTTAAGTTTTTTTCATTGTGGTCCTAACCACCACCCGATGTAAACAATACATCGCCACAATTCAATCCAGCATAATGAGCCAGAAACCTTATAAAAAGCAAACACTAATTCGGTTTTTAATTGTCCCTAGGCTAAAAACCGTGTAAAAAGCAAACACTTATTCTGTTTTTAATTGTCCTTAGGCCAAACACCGTATAAAAAGCAATCAATGATTAAGTTTTTTCATTGTCCCAACCACCATCCGATGTAAATAATACATCGCCACAATTAAGTTTTTACAATACAACAATAGAGTACGCCACAACAATACATCGCCACAATTAAGTTTTTACAATACAACAATAGAGTACGCTGCAACAATACATCGCCACAATTAAGTTTTTTCATTGTGGTCCCAACCACCACCCGATGTAAACAATACATCGCCACAATTCAATCCAGCATAATGAGCCAGAAACCTTATAAAAAGCAAACACTAATTCGGTTTTTAATTGTCCTTAGGCCAAAAACCGTATAAAAACCAATCAATGATTAAGTTTTTTCATTGTGATCCCAACCACCACCCGATGTAAACAATACATCGCCACAATTCAATCCAGCATAATGAGCCAGAAACCTTATAAAAAGCAAACACTAATTCGGTTTTTAATTGTGCCTAGGCCAAAAACCGTGTAAAAAGCAAACACTTATTCGGTTTTTAATTGTCCTTAGGCCAAAAACCGTATAAAAAGCAATCAATGATTAAGTTTTTTCATTGCGGTCCCAACCACAACCCGATGTAAATAATACATCGCCACAATTAAGTTTTTACAACAATAGAGTACGCCACAACAATACATCGCCACAATTAAGTTTTTACAACAATAGAGTACGCCACAACAATACATCGCCACAATTAAGTTTTTTCATTTTGGTCCCAACCACCACCCGATGTAAACAATACATCGCCACAATTCAATCCATCATAATGAGCCAGAAACCTTATAAAAAGTAAACACTATCATCCCATCTGTGAAATCTATTGAAGTATCTATGTCTAGTGGGTATAACTTTTGTCAGTTATTTCTTTCAGTTGACACGAATTATTGCTTCGTCAGATAATTGCCCATGTTTATCCTGACGGAGTGCTGCATACTAGTATTGTATTACCTATGAGAAAAGTTCTCTGCTGGAAAAGGAATTTTGACCGTTATGGTCTTACCATGTAAAGTTTGCACACGTTATATATATATATATATATATATATATATATATATATATATATAAGGGCCATGCATTAATGAAACATGTATGGCCCTTGATAACGTACATGGTTTCAGAAATGCTTTTCATATTCATTTTATTCCTTTTATAATCACTAGATTCCATTTATTCAATTTCCAAACTTCTTGCATAGCTCATCGTGCTACACTAGGCTTCTGATTTGCAAAAACATTCAGTTTACAAGCAATTTTCATTGGTATTTCTCGGGTATATATATTACAAGTAATCATAAAAATCTTCAATTATATATATATAATATTCAATTATATATATATATATATAAAATTGTAAATCCAATGTTAGAATGTAAGTAGTAACTCATAATACACTATTCCAAAATTTTCTACAAAATACAATGAAATAAAAGAAATTCAAACATAAAGAGGAAATTATAAAGCGTAATGCAGGTCATAAAGACAAAGACAATCAGCAAATTTCAAAGGTGAGGAATGAAAATAGGAAAACAAAAAAATCAAGCAAAAAAGCTTGCACGTGGAAGAGCTTTAGGCTTAAGATAAGTTCATTTCGAAAAAATTCTTGTCAAGTCCATATATCCCTTCGAAATGAACACAAAAATGCTTGTTTCTGAAACACAAGATAGATTTTATCTATAAACTTGTGTTATATGGACGACAAGCATATAGATTGGAAAAATAAAAGAAAACATAAATACCTTAAAATACACTTCATTAGAACAACCATGACGAGCAAAATATGACTAGACCAATGTTGCCATATGCAGAAGTGAAAAGATGTGATTTGCTGTTGCCATATATATATATATATATATATATATATATTATACAAATGTAATGCAATTTCGTATACTACTAAATAAAGAATAAGAATATAAGTATTTGAAATGTTGGCGTTAAGCTGCCGAACCCAATCGAATACAAACATAGCTAAGCTAACCAAATGGAAAATGGAGGCGTGGGGGTCACCCCCCCCCCCCTCCAGCCAATTTGTGGTATCTTAGTCTTCATTTTGTCACACATTCGGCAAGATACATCTGTCATTGCAGACCAATTTTGGTAAACCCAATTTCACACTTGACACTCTCTCCGATCCAGGAAGACAAATTATTTTCGGGGGACCTCCTGTCGTTTCGCTCCCGACCGACAGCCGGTTTATGTCCGTTTCAACCCTTCCTATTTCATCTCTTACGCTACCCTTTTTTGAAATAGTAGCATTTCATCCCTAATCCAAAGTGCACCTGTTCGCCAACTTTTCTCCCAACTGAGAGGGGGTGCAAATGACTCCCTAGGGCCTAGGGGATGAGTTGCGAGGAGCTCCGTCCCACTTGCGATCACTTTGAACATTGCATTGTGATTGCAGGTGTCTCAGAGGGAGCATATCCAAACGACCTTCGCCAGTCGTGATATTAGTGTTGAGAACAAATTAAAAATATTACTTGTAAATATATTGTTTGGCATTATTTAAATATATTTAAATAATTTAGAGTAAATCCTATCTTGTCAGATATCCCTATGAAATGAATACTTTTAATTGCTTTGTAGTACCATGATTATATATGTTTGTGTAGTGGTTGTTGTGCAAACCCTTAATTGACGAACAGAATTCAAAACTTTTTAACGTATTACTTTCTCTAGTATTGTAAAGTACTCTCTAGTAGCGAAAGTATTATAACTTAGTCAAACATTATAATTCCTATTTTTGACCGTTTTACAAGTTTAAATTTCAATATAACGTTTTTAGGGTCATATATGTGTATATATCAGTAAGTGTGTACAATAGCATAGGCAAAGGGGGGGGGGGGGGGTAAGAGCCATACCTCCTCTTGCTTGAAAAATTACATAAACGAAACTTAGTATTTTCACCTTTCCAAGATCCTGGCTATGTCTATGTGCGTGTAGAGGCATAGCCGGTCTACACACAGGCCGATGCGCTACTTAGGAGAAATTGTCGTGACGTCACGGTAAGAGGGGAGCATTCGGAAAGAAGAGAATAAAAATCCAAGCGCGGTCAGCGTCCCTCGTGGAGTGCTTTATGATTGCAAAACGTTTTTGAGATTTTCGGAATATTCAGTTTTATAGCATTGTGTTTTGTGCATAATAAGTTGTTCTTATGTTTTATTATCATTTAACCAACATTCATGCGTGCTTTAGAGCCATTTTTTAAATAGTTTATATCTCTTAAAGTTTGCATTAATGCATCATCCGTGCCATGTGTTATTGCGAGTATCAGCATATGCCAAGAAAACACGCTCCATGTGTATTTTGAAAATCTCCAGTGCAGTAAGAAGCAGCTACAAAAATCTGGAATGCAATTTAGCCTAATTACAAATAAACGTGATTTGGATTTATTAATAAGTGCATGTGAAACTGTGCATTCTACTCCATTACAACTTAATTATATCGAAGCCGCAGTGAAGCTGTTGGAGAAACAGAAGCAGGTATGTTTAGAAATTGCTTCGATTTTCACAAAAACTGTTTATTCTATGCTTTAAAATATACTTATCTAGTTCTTCGTGCTGTAAGACATTTAGAAATTCAAAGGTGTTGACATTGCCTCATGTGAGAACATTAAGTAGAATTTCAGAAAAGTTAAATGTAGATTCAGATTTTTTTAATCCGTGTAATAGTTATTTAAAACGTAGGGTACAATGTTTAAACGAAGACCAAAAATTTGTCTCTCTCTTAATTGATGAGATTTATGTTGATCCTAGGTATACGTTTAAATGTGGTAAAGTTACCGGTGATTGTTTTGATAGTAATGAAAAAGCAAAAACTGCCCAAGTGTTTTTGATTACATCTATCTATGTTTTCAAATTATAAAGACGTAATAGCAATTGCCCCAGTTTCAACATTTACGGGACAAAAGCTCTATAATTTGGCATCTATGTTAATTTGCAAGTTAAAAGAACTTGATCTTAATGTACTGTCTGTTATTACTGATAACAACAATATTAATAGAAGCATGTTTACTTTTTTAAAGAAACAAGATAAATTTAATGATGCTGTATGTAATCCAAGTAATCCTGATATACCTCTGTATTTGATGTATGATCCTGTTCATTTATTAAAATCTATAAGAAATAATTGGTTAAATGTAAAAGACACTATATTGCAGTACCCTAATTTCCAAAATGAAAACCTTAAAGAGGCAAATTTTTCTGATTTACGGAATTTATACAACTTTGAAATCATCATATCATATTAAACCTAACCATACGTAATTAAGATAGAAACAGTGGAGATACTGATGCATTTTATAGAATTATTGTATATATATTATACCACACATTATACTATAATATGTTGTAAAACTGTCCATTACATCTGTGATTGTATTTTAAAGTAAGTTTGGCAATAAATTTTGCTTCGTTAAATCCTAATGAACCTAAAATATTTATTAGAAATCAATTGAAGTGATTTTTCTCATCAGCAATGTGAAAATATTTCAAATTATATGTAAAAATAGAATTGTCACAGAATATTTTTTTTCTATTATACATATGGTTGTAGAAATTTTGATGTCATATTAATTGCATTGTTTACAGTAGTAGAAAAAAAATGAAAGCTACTTAATATTCATTAACACTGGGTTTGTAACTGTAAAAGGATCTAGATTATATATAATTTTGTAATCATTTAGACAGAGTAGTTCTTGCTTTGTGGGAGCTCTAGTAGAAAAATATACTCCCCCCCCCCCCCTCATCTAAGTTTAGATAATCTTTATGAAATTAACTGTGCTAAAATTTGGGCATAGAAATGAGTAAAAGTGTAATTATTTTGAAATATTTTTTAACTCTCAATTTGCAAGTTTTCCGGAGTTAGCGAGAGTTCCCCTTCTAGCGTCACGTCATGATTCTGGCGCCACGGCATGAGTAGAGGCCGTATGTGTGTCAAAGGTCTGCACGAGTTAAAAATTCAGTTTCCCTTTCACCCCACAAGACAGAGTCAATGCTTAAACCCGGCCCGAATTCAAAGAACTTTACAGGTGTAGATCCCGAGCCCGGTCTAGCTATGTTCAAAGACCATTGAATCTCAGAACGGTCCGGCCCGAAATGATTTATATTCAAATGTGCTAAAAATCTGAATTTGAAAGGTTTGAAAAACGCGGAATTTTATTAAAAAACCCAACCCAACCGAATTTTATTGGGCTTTGTTGGGTTTTAGTAGGTATTTCCAGAAACTCTTACCCCTCAGGGGTTCACTTCTTTAGTGAATACGGGTGTTGCAATCCCGAGGTACCTTAGCAATCCTTTCAATTTTTCTTTCGCTGTGCAGAACACGGACATGACAGTGAGGGATGTACATCTACTCCAAAATGTGTCAATTGCGAGGCTGATCATCCATCTTATGCCCGCTCATGTCCAAAATGGGTTTTTGAGAAAGAAATCCAAACTTTAAAAACATCCAGTAATATTACTTACCCGGAAGCACGTAAACTGATTGAAGCAAGAACACCAAAAATAGGAATATCATACTCATCTGTTGTCAGAAACAGACAAACAAAATCTGCTAGCATACAAACTGAAATTTCATCAGTAGGCACACAAACCGAACCTGACTTAAACTTTATGCAAATAATCCATAACCAACAAACTAACGAAACAAAACCTATCCCTTCTGTAAACACTGCTGTTTCAAGTACGAAACAAAAGCAAAAAACTTCAATCCCATTAGCCAATTTCAGACCTGCTTTCACACAACAAAAAACTGCAGTAGTAAGTACCAGTGGGAAAAAAGGAGTCAATACTTTAGAAGAGAAAACAAAGTCAAACAAAAAACATAAATTAAAGAATACCAAAGACAGTCCTTTGGGAAAAATATCATTCAAAAAAACAAACATACAAGAAAATCATAGCCAAAATGATGACGAAGTACAACTGTGTGCTTCCGAGGATGAAGGGATGATAACAGATGTGTCATCCTCTTCCTCATCGTCTACTGGGAAAAAAGAGACCACCTCCCATCGGTCCAAGAAAAAAACCTGAATATGGCTTTTTTACTATCTTGGAATTGCCGAGGGTTGCAGAACAAGTCGGTGGAGATCAAGAATTTAATTAATACTTTCCATCCTATTTGTATTTGCCTTCAAGAGACTATGCTAAAATCTAGCAGTAATTTTAATATTAAAAATTTTAATTGTATCCGTAAAGATTTTAATATGAACAGTAGAGTATCTGGGGGAGTTGCTTTGTTAGTCTCACAAGACTACCCTTCTTCTGTATTACAACTCGCCACAAATCTACAAACTGTTGCTGTTCGGATCCATGTAAATAGATTGATTACTGTATGCTGTATTTACTTACCACCAAATGATCACATAAGTTCTAGAGAACTTGATAATTTGATTCGCCAACTTCCTGCACCATTTGTGATACTCGGTGACTTTAATGGCCACAATCCCCTTTGGGGAAGTCTAGACACAAATTGCAGAGGACAACAAATTGAGCAATGTGTCAGTGATCACAGCTTATGCATTTTTAACAATAATGAATTCACCTATTTTCACCAACCTAGTAAGACTTTTCACAGTATTGACCTTGCCATCTGTTCACCCTCTCTCTTTCCTTACTGGAACTTTACAGTTGATAAAGATCTTCACAATAGTGACCACTACCCTATCATTCTCTCTAACAGTCAATTCAGATCGACTATCAAACAATCTCAATACATATTTTCAAAAGCTGATTGGGCGAAGTTTACTTCCCTTGCCCTGATCACTGATGAAGCTGTTCAAAGCACTGACATTGATACAGCTGTAGAAAATGTGACAGGTGTTCTTATAGAGGCTGCTGATGCTGCAATTCCAAAACGTACAGGTAATATATCTAAGCATCGCTTCCCTTGGTGGAATGAAGAATGTCGTGAGGCTTATAAAAAGCAAAAGAAAGCTTGGTCAATTTTCAGGAAGTCTCCTACCACTGAAAACCTAACTGCATTTAAACATGCAAAAGCTTTTGCTCGCAGGATACGCAGAAGAAGGCAGAAAGAGTCATGGGAAAAATATGTTAGTGAAATAACATCTTCCACTTCTAGTAAAATTCTATGGGAGAAAGTCAAAAAGTGTACAGGGAATTATAGTAATCACTCCATAGCCATTCTAAATCATAATAGCACGACTATAAGTTCGCCATATGACATTGCAAATGAAATTGCCAAAGAATTTGCAAATATTTCAAATGCATCAAATTACTCTGAACCGTTTTTAAAACACAAACTTAAGTCTGAAAATAAACCTATTGTTTTCCCAGAAGCTAGAAACTTACCTTATAACATGCACTTTACAATGTCAGAGTTGGTGACTGTTTTGTCCCAAACACACAGAACTTGCAGTGGACCTGATAAAATTAACTATCTCATGCTTAAACACCTCTCCCATTACTCCATATTGAACCTCTTATACCTGTTTAACAGAATTTGGCATGAACATAAATTCCCTAGGTCATGGCAAAGAGCCATCACAATTCCCATTTTAAAACCGGGTAAGGACCCTCAAAGCCCTTTAAGTTATCGACCTATAGCTCTCACAAGCTGTGTATGTAAACTTCTAGAAAAAATGGTTAATGCCAGGCTTGTACACTTTTTAGAGAGTAACAAGTTATTCTCACCCCACCAAAGTGGCTTTCGTCGAGGTAGATCTACCATTGATAATCTTACCTCATTAGAATCACAAATTAGGACCGCCTTTCTTAGGAGAAATCATTTAGTCTCAATTTTTTTTGATATTGACAAAGCCTATGATCGAACATGGCGCTACGGTATTATTAAGGACATTTATGATTTTAATCTAAAAGGTAATCTTCCTATTTTTATTCAAAACTTTTTATCACACAGGACATTCCAAGTGCGCATTGGTTCAACACTCTCACGCACACACGTACAAGAGGAGGGTGTGCCACAAGGAAGTGTCTTGAGTGTGACACTCTTTAATATAAAAATAAATAGTCTTTTAAACAGTTTGCCAGTGTCTGTCCATAAAAGTCTGTATGTGGATGATCTGCAAGTTGCCTACCAAGCTCACGATATGCGTACTGTGGAAAGACAATGTCAAACCGCCGTAAATAACATCTTACGATGGGCAAATGTGAATGGGTACGGGTTTTCCACTCAAAAGACTTGTTGTGTTCATTTCACCAGAAAACGTGGTATCCACTCACCCCCAGAAATCTTTATGGGAGGTGTAAAGATTGCTGTAGTAGAGGAAATAAAATTTCTGGGGGTTTGGTTCGATAAAAAGCTTACTTTCTTGCCCCACATTCAGAAACTGCGAAATAAATGTGAGAAAGCTCTTAACATCTTAAAAGTCCTCTCAAATACTAAATGGGGTGCAGATCTTACTTCCATGCTTCGCATCTACAGAGCTGTTATTCGGTCAAAACTAGATTATGGTTGTTCTGTGTATGGATCAGCACGAACATCAGTGCTAAAAAAGCTTGATCCAATTCACCATAAGGCATTACGTATATGCTCAGGAGCCTTTAGGACATCTCCAGTTCAAAGCATATATGCTGTCTCTAATGAGCCATGTTTACAATTAAGGCGTGAACAGCTGGCACTGAATTATTATTTTCGTATCATGTCCGTACATAACCATCCGTTACAACGTGCATTCCTTGATGATCATTATGATCGACTGTATGACCACAGACCTTCATGCATTCCTATTTTTGGCAAGCGGATACGCAATATAGTAGAAAGTACCCCTTTAGTAGAGCTTTATGTTCGAAAAACAAAGTTTTTTGAAACACCTCCATGGTATGTTAACAATTTCACCTTTCTCAACCCTTTTTGTAATTTTACGAAGACTAACACCATTCCGTCTATTTATGTGCAATTGTTTGCTGAACATAGGAATCTGTATAAGGAGTTTACTCCTGTTTTTACAGATGGTTCCAAAGCAGGAGATTACGTTGGTCTAGCTTATGTTTGCAACAATACTATAAAGTCTTATAAACTACATGCATCTTGCTCCATTTTTACAGCTGAGATTATGGCTATTTACCAGTCCCTAATCTTCATCTCTTATCAAAAGTCCAAAAAGCACATTATATATACTGACTCATTGAGTTCATTACAGCTTTTGTCATCGAAGAGAGCTATGAATTATCACATTGCCTCTGATATCCTTAAGTATGAGCATCGTCTGAAGGAGCAAGGATACCATACTAAATTCTGTTGGGTCCCAGGACATGTTGGCATCAAAGGAAATGATTTAGCAGACATTGCTGCTAAATCAGCTACTCAAACTTTGAGTCTGACTATCCTTTTGACCGACATCAAACAATTTGTTCTAAAAAATATTCATGACAAATGGCAGTATTCCTGGAATCAGCAAGCTGATAATAAGTTGCTCGAGATAAAGCCCTTGGTACAAAAATGGACTAGTTTCCAATGTAGGAAACTGGATGTAATTTTAACTCGTTTGCGCATTGGTCACACTCGTTTTACTCACAGGCATTTACTTTTAGGAGAAATTGAACCCCTTTGTAATGTTTGTCAAACCGCAGCAAGTGTAAAACATATTCTAATTACTTGTCCTAAATATAAACAGTTTCGTTTTAAACATTTTAAAACGTATACTCTAACTTTGACGGAATTGATTGGAGAAAACCCTCATTCAGGGATTTTTCCATTCTTATTAGACATTGGGTTTTACCATCATATTTAAATTCACTTCCTATCACCTTTTTAACCTTTTTCATCTTGTTTCCATCTTTGTCCCTCTTGCATTGTCTTGTTTTAGTCATACAACTTTTTAGATTGTACACTTGTTTTTGTTCTTTACCTTTGTCTGTATTTTGGTACCATATGTCCGGCGCAGCATATCCTCTTTGGATCTTGTGCCAAAAATCCTAAATCAACCAACCAATCAATTTTTCTTTCTCTCTCTTTCGTTTTCCTCCTCCTTTATTTTGTCTATCCTCCTTCCCCCTTCTTTTTTTCTTTTGTTCTCCTTTTCTGTTTTGTGTTTCTAGTCCCTCTCAACTGCTGGTGTCATCATTGCCGAGCGCTTAGTAAACATCACATCTGCTCTATGGGCCCTAGTACCACTCTTCGGCCTCTGCCGTATGGTACACCGTTTGGGCTCGGGAATGGGTTCATGTGGGTGTGATGCAAAAGGGGTAGAGCTGCGTGCATCAGTAGTTTTGCTTTTGAGAAACGTCTGTAGCAAACGGTTCCAGAGGTGAGTCCCTTGGTTGCGTGGGTTGGATGGTGGAGAGTGTTTCATATCGAGAAATCCCCCATGGATCTTTGTTGGTCCTTGGGCCCTGTGCACCAGGTGCACGTTATGGCCCGCTCTCCATCATCTAGCTTTGCGAATGACTCCGGCGGTTACACTTGGCACGTTAGAAAAGTGTAGGGAGCCTAGTGGGGGCTCCGTTTGAACTGGAAGAAATCCGTGGTTTTTCATTTAGTGGTTACAAGCATGGAGAATTCGAGAATGCCTTTTGTCTCGGGTTCTTCATGCCTTTCAAGTTCGACTCCAACTATCCCCTTATCCTCCAGGGTGGGACGTTCCAATTGGGCAGACCAGGTAGAGAAGGAGGAAGCTTCAAAATCTATGGGACATCATTCCTATGAAAATCAAACATCTTTACCATCAGAGGCAAGATATTTCATCCTGAAAAAAGTAGATGGTTCTTTTAGTAATGTTTCACTATTTCTGATACAAAAAAGCATACAAGCAATTGTTGGTGATGTCGTTTCAATAAAAAAACTAAGATCAGGAAATTTAATTGTGCAGGTGTCATCCAGTGCACAAGCAAAAAGCATTTTGAGTATGAAAACAATGAGAAACTTTGAAATAAATGCTACCATCCACAGATCTTTAAATTTCTCACGGGGGGTAATCTCAGAACCAGACCTCATTTTTGACTCAGAAGAAGAACTTTTGACAAATCTAAGACAACAGAAAGTATGTGGCGTCCGCCGCATAAATATACGAAGAGAGGGAAAATGTATCCCAACAAAACATCTGATATTAACTTTCGTGACACCAATTCTGCCCCAAACATTAAACGCAGCATATCTAAAATGTTTAGTAAGACCGTACATTCCAAACCCCCTAAGATGCTTCACTTTTCAAAGATTTGAACACTCAAAGTTGGCATGTCGAGGAAAAGTGACTTGTGCTAATTGTGCAGTGGTTGGACACGATAGTAGCTCTTGTTCTGAGACAGCAAAATGTAAAAATTGTGAGGGTGAACACCCATCTTACTCACGATCATGTCCTATGTTTAAACTCGAAAAAGAAATATTGACTCTATTGATAAACAGCAATTCCTCATATCCAGAAGCAAGAAAAATGGTATGTTCCCGTACACCTAAAGCCGGTATCTCATATGCTGCTTCCATGAGAAATAGTAAACAAATGATTTCTATTGGTATTCAAACAGAATCAGAAGATCAACTATTAACATTTCCTGTAACAGAAACATCGACCACACTTAAAAAATCAGCACCTTCTAACACAAATATAAAACCTGCAAAACCTTTAACTAATACTAAATCTAACTTCCATGGAACCACTGAAAACAAAACAATGCATGATAAGACAAGCACATTTAAAGATACTAATACTAAAAATGTAAAAGCAAAAAATAAATCTTCAAAGTTGAAAATATTTAAAGAGAATCCTACCAGCAAAAGACCCCTGAAAGAACAGACTTTTTAAAGAAAAAACTAAAAATCAGGCATCTGCCCTCACAGCAAAGATCGTCACATGTGTGACAGTGACGTTGTAGTTACGTGACACCTGGGTTACAATGTGACATCATATTTGTGACTTCTATGCGACGTTACGTATT
The DNA here is from genome assembly GCA_951213105.1 of Amaurobius ferox. Lineage (NCBI taxonomy): Eukaryota > Metazoa > Arthropoda > Arachnida > Araneae > Amaurobiidae > Amaurobius > Amaurobius ferox. Next base: position 12,851,534 of record OX578150.1, on the reverse strand, counting down.
TGTAACTTCATTGTGACTATATTCTGTGACGTTTCCACAATTTAATTAACACGTAACAATGTGACCACATTACAATGGCAGTTTCAATGAGACGTCACAAACAAGTTAATATGCGACGTCATAAACGACCATGAAAATGACCAAAATGACTTCGCTGTGACCTCAATATGACATTGTCGAGACGTCCTGTGACATCTCAAAGTCACAGTGTGACGCAAATCTTACGTCACTGTGAAAAAAAAATGCTGTTAGGGTGATGATGATGATAATGCTGTACATGGATATGTTTCTGAAGATGAAGATATGGCAACAGATGAGGCCTTCCAAGAGCAGCTTACGCAAAGCTATTACACAAATATCTTCGCTCGTGAATGAAACAAATTAGATCCACAAGAATGATGTTAGCAAATTTGTCGTATAATATTGTATGAAAGGTGGACATATTTCGCGATAGTTTATACTTTTTTTACTTTTATGTAATATTTTTTATAAATTTATTAGAAAAACGTGCAATATCCTGAGAATGGTTCATGCTAGCCTTCTAAAGTTTATGTCATTTTTTTAAATAAAGCATTACATAAGAGATCTTTACATTCATATAATATTATTCTGATATTTTAATAGTTTTTTCTATAGAATATTATATATATTCGAAATATATTCTATAATATATATTCGAAAATCTGGAGGTCTTCCGAACATTTGGTTGCATTTAAAATCAATAGGCGTCCAGTATTCACAGATTGTAATATTTGTACCATATTTAGTTTGAAGTGCTCCATTTGGTCCTGAAATATCGAACACACACACAGAGGCATTAGATCAAAAGAGCTCGACTCGAGTTCATGGACGCTTGAAGCGTGATCTTATGTTGAAAGTCGAATTTTCGACTCCCTTCACAATATTTTTCCTGTACATTATACAATGTATATAGTTCAGGTAATAACCTCGATGTTTCAAATTGTAAGAAAAGGAGTTTCATTTAATTCAGATGAAAATTAAATAAAAAATCAATCTATTTAAGTGGGGGCAATAAAAACGTGCAACAAATGTTTTTTGCAAGTTCCCTAACGTATCACTCGTTTAATTTCTACAATTCTTTGGGTTTTTTTTTTATTGTTTCAAAAAACTTGAGTTTGCTTTATTTCTATTCAATATTTGTAATGTTATAATTGCACAAAATATGCTATATTATATCATAAAGAATAATGTCATACGATCCGATTCCCTCATTACGTTATCAGTCCAAAGATCACTTCTTCTTCATACACCCTCATGAGTCATATATATGCATGAGGAATATTCTCCCATTCCTCCTGCGGCGCTTGAACTCTCGTTTCTCTCCGACTTACGTAGTAAGTAAACAAACACTATTTTATAGACTATACTTCCTGTACTATTAATATATGTCTGGCGCAGCATATCCTTTTTGGATCTTGTGCCAAAAAGCCCTAATCAACCAACCAACTGCATGTATTACATATTCTATGTAACCCCCCCCCCCCCACCCATTGTCTAAAGTATTACTTTATTTTCCCGTAAAGGTTATATTTGGAAACGAAATTTCTCTCTATTATCTCCACCCATTCGATCGTTGAGCTCCCCCTTCGGAGATCTTGCCTACGGCGTAAACTTATTTATTACACGACCGTTTTGAGATAATGTGTTTATGATAGTGTTGGTTTAGGTTAAGAAATAATCTGGGACAACTTAATCATAGTCATATAACTACCTTTTATACAATCAGTATGCCTCCCTCCCCATTGGCTAATCAAATACATTTTTCATGTAGTGGCCATATTAGAAAAAGCAATTCCTCTCACTAGCTTCACTCTCATTCGGTCCTCACACTGTCCTAGATCCAGGCTACGCCTATGGCGTAAACTGAGTATACAACTCCATAGTCCTATAATATAGGCATACTTAAATATTCTACATATACACCCCATTGGCTAAAGTATTACATTATTTTTCTGTAGTGACTATATTGGAAAATTAAAACCCGCTGTATTGCCTCTACCCATTTGATTGTCGAGCTACCCTTAGGATCTTAGGTCGAGCTACACAAATGGCGCAAACTCATTACGCAGCGATTTCAGTTGAATAAAGAATCAGAGTACGAAATCCCGTTCTATTACCTCCACTCCACCCATTCGATCGTCGATCTCTCCCTTCCGAGTCCTTGGCTACGCCTAAGGCTCAAATTGCTATGTACATATAATGTGCGATAAATAAGATCCATAGCATGAGTATTTTAAAATAAAATTTTATATGATTTAATAATGAGAAAAACATCTTGACTGTATTTCTATTAAAGAAAAATTCCATTTCATTGTAAAAAAGTCATGAACTTGCAAATTAACTTATTATTCCTTTATATACCATGATTGTATTATGAATTTTTTTTTATCCCTTTATATGCCCAATTTTAATATCTCTATATGTACAATATTTTTTTCATGAATCTCTCGATATGAATATTCCCTTCGAGGAGTCTACATTATCGTCTGCAGACGCTTCCTTACGATTATACCCTATTTCGGAAAATGGATTCTGCCGTTAACCTTTCCAACCAAAGTTGACTGCAGTGTAGTGTACACGTACTACTTTGGTTTGGCCGAGCTGCTGCAGACACATTCATTACAAACGTCACATATCGTTTCAGTAATATCGATTAATTGTAAGTATATATCGTACAAGACGAAACGGCAATGTAAACGTGCTCCTGATTGGCTACCACAATTCTGATTGTCTCTTTAAATATTCTAAGGTCTAATCTGATTTCGTGTGGCAGGACCGTAGGCGAAGATAAACTGAATCCTGTTTGTCGTGTCTGTAATGAGCTTGACATGTCGATGTGGCAGATGAAGCTTTGGGATTGAGAATTACAGTTTGATGCTTGTTGCTCATATATTTTTGAGATTTTGTACGTGGTATAAGCGCCTCTTTTTTTTTTTTTTTTATCCCAGGTAATATAAAAAACTGCTGAAATTTCTGGATGTATTTTTATATCCGTGTTGCGAAATCATCGGTGCATTTCTTATACGTAGGATGTTGGATGTATTTTTACATAGGTGCAAAAATTGATAATTGATTGCAAAGTATTGCTTTCGAAATTTTACTTCAAAGTTATACTTCAAACTCATTTACTTTTTTTTATTATTATTTAATATGGGATAATACTACGTACTTTCTTGTACACCCAAAAGAAAATATTACTTACGTGTTCCATAACTGCTATCAAAAATTGTAGTAATGTAAGTTTATATATATATAATGTAGATATGTATGTAGTTTATATATATATATATAAAAATATTCATGTATTTATTTGTAGTATGTAGCTATACATATTTTTTATGTGGTTTTGTAGATGTTTGCTTTATTGTAGTTGCATGTCTTAATTTTGACTAGATGCACACATATATAATCGTAGTTCTCTTTATAGTTTTTAAAATATAAAATTTAAGAAATAATTTTGAAACATCTGACAGGCATGACAAAATGGGTTGAAAACAGTTAACAATCGAAATTGTTAAAATGTTTTAAATTTTCGACTGCTTAATATAGCGAAATCGGACTATATTCTAACTGCGTATATTAGGTTTTAATAATTTTTTTGGCTACATCTGGTTTTTGTGTAATAAATTTATTTTTCAGAATTTCCAAAAACATAAAATTTCTTCTAAACGATATTTTTTTTTTGTAGAATTTTTATTTTCTTATTCTGTAGTTTATTCTTATAATTTCTTTAAAATAAAATTTTATGTATATATTTTGTACGATTCATTGTGCACTATACAAAATTTTTAATTTTTCGAATGAGTTATGCATTTATTATGTGCTGGTCAATAGCCGATGGCAACAAGAAAAATTTACAATGTCTTAATGTCCCTAATAGAACTGTTCTATGAGTTTGGATTTGACTGTTGCAGCTCCGTGAATACCCAGTTCATTCTTTTATGAAGAAATTTAAAGCCGGCTGTGTGGCAAGGATGAATTTATCGATTTCATCAGACGTTTGTAAAATTGTGGCACGTAGCAAATTTTCTTGCTACTATTGCAGGTATTGTTGCCCAGACTTCTCTATGCAGTGCTCTTATCAGCAGTGAGAGTGTATTCATTCAGTAAATTAAAGCGGAAAAATTTAAATAAGCTGCATGTGAATTGCTTAGTCAAATTGTAGGAATACCTCTTTAAAACTTAAAAAAAAGTTAAATTAACAATAAAAACTTAATCTAGTTTATTTGTTACATTTTAGGCAAAAACTGGCCATATCAACATTTTTAATTAACTGTCAATGTAAATAAACATCATGGAAAAATGTTACAATCAAATTAATTTTTGCCCACTGGGATGTTATAGTTGTCATGAAATAATTAAGTTCTATCTTCATGATATCACAACTATGTGAATGACCATTGCTATGGGAGCAGTGACGCATTTATACAATCAATGTTATATCGTATTGCACAATTGGCGTGGCTGGGCATTGGAAAAAAAAATGAATGCAGGAATGATTTTTGTTTAAAACAAATAATTTTGTAATTTGGGTGGCATTATCTGTATTATTGATGTAGCAGGCACTTATTTAGGTCTTGCGCAACCTGATAATTTGCTATAGTTCATAATATAAAATGAAAAATAACTTTTCAAAAGACATTTAAATGTTTGTCGGTATATATCTTATTAAGAAAAAAAATGTTTTTGAGACTTTAAAATATTTATTTCAATTGATTGATTTATACATTTATTTAATATTAAGCAATTATAAGTAGTTTATATTGGACTGTAAAATAAAACCAATTATATTAATTAAATGATAAAATGTATAAACTTTCTTCCAGTGATTTTTGATACTCTAAACCAGCATTTTTCAGAGGTTCCGTAACATCATAGTTACATAAAAGTTTTTTCGAAATAAAAATAAAATGTCTGAAAGTTTGAATGTATAATTTGATCCTAACGAGCAAGCCAATTTTAAAAATGTTAATGCATTTTCAAATAGAAATATTAAAATTTTTCAAGGTATATATAAATAAATTAAATATATAAATTAGGAAACATCACAATAAACACTCTCATATTTGAGTTCCACTCCCAAATTGAATTTCAAAAGGAGTTTTGCAACCAATAAAGTTTAAAAACAGTTGCCTCAGACCAATGTCCCTTGAAAGGGTTAGGTCTTTTTTCTTTTCTTTTTTTGTATCTTGGGGTTGTAGCTGTGACTACCAAGCGCGTCCACAGGTGGCGGATAGTGGAATGGCCTGCGAAAGGTTAGCTGCGATATAAGCAGGGAAACCTGGCGAATAAGCAGCCGCGGACCAACAGCACTACTGTTAACAAGGACTCCTAAATATACTATATTTAGGAGGCTTTGTGTTATCGAAATATGTGGGGTAATTCTTTGTCTCCACAAACTACACTTCCTCTACTACACTGACAACAGTATGATATGGCAATTTAATGCTGTTACTAAGTATGCTCTTACTTCAAGCTTCCCATACCTCCAGTGGTGTTTCCAAAAAAAATTATACTTTCTAATTATAGACATCGATTATAACTTTGGTTCCTGCTTTAGTTAAATGTGTACTACTGTTGTTGAGACCCAGACTGTCCGACTTACCAGAAAGGTGTAAGGTAACTGTTTGGACGGCCGGGAAGTGCCACCCAATTTAGACCGGAACCCAGTGGGGGAGGCATCCACAGGGACCGTACCGTGCTTCCCCTACCACCAACCTCTCGGAAGGACTTACGGACCCACATGTTTAACGTGATCATACTCCGCATGAACACGGCGGCAGTTGTGTCAGCGTGCAAATCCAGCACGCAAACCACCGGGCTACCATGCCCGAAATGTGCCAACAGCACAGGCGGTGTTCCCCAGTGGTCACCCACCCAAGTACTAACCATGCCCGATGCTGCCTGACTTCGGTGATATAACGAGAACCGGTGTTTTCAGCATGGTACGACCGTTGACATGTGTACTAGTGTAGAAAACCCAGACCACACGACCAACCCAAAGGCTAATGGTAGCTTTCTGTGTGGCCGGATGTGTACTAGTGTAAAGTATTTTGGGTTTCTGTAAAAAATAGGCCCAGGAAGTAGACTTCGTATCCCAAGAAATTCATATCTAAACATTATTTTTTCATCCATTAGGTTTTAGAATCCTAACGCCCTTATGAGCATTTCTTCGCTTTTGGACTTTTATTTCTATCTTGGTTTTGTAGTAGATTTTTTTTTGGATCTTAACTTACCTGTAGATGTTATAAGTCATTAAGTTGCTTATAGTATCAATGAGGCAAAAAACAAATTTTCATGTTTACTGTGTGTGGAAACTAATGTGATACAGTCATTTTAATAGAAAAATCAATGCATTACTTTGGCACTTGTTTTATGTAAACAGAAGGTACACCATTCCTATAAATCAGCTAATTAGTTGTCTAGATAACATTGATCAGTGAGGTGTTAAACAATCAGTAACCTACTATGTTCTACTGTGGATAAATACTATTTTGGGAGTTATTCTGGTGGGCACAGACTACACATTAGGGATGTATATTTGGTCTGTATTAATTGAATTTGCTATGAATTGTGGTTCCTACCACTAATACCTACTAATTCCTCTCCCTTATGTGGGATTAAGAAATTAATGGGTCATTTTCCGTGTCAAATCAACCAATTTAAAAGCAATTTTAGATTTACATATCAGATTTCAATGGTTTTTCATTTATAGTTAGTACTCATGGACTATATGAAAAAATCTAAATTTTTTGGCTCAGCGATTTTTATTATGAATTTTCAAAAAGTGCAAAAAATGTCCAATTTCACATAAGTGTCATTCGCAAAAAAATTCATATTTTTGTAACCAGTAATGATACATGCCTCATATATAGCTCATTTTAAACCACTGTATGTAATCGTTCAAAAATGTAACGACTTTTTCATCTCCTTTTTGAATCCACATTAGGTGGTGCCCAAAAGTGGAGCAGAAGTGACAGTTATACTGTATCCTTCTGATTATGCAAATTTTATATTATGCAAAACATTTTATATTATACAAAAGTTTAGTTATGGAATAGAAGTGACAGCACTTATGTTGTACACGTCTGACAGACTGTTTATAGTAATTTAAATTTTTATTTATTCACAACAAATACATGAAAAAAAAATGAACAGCTATCAAAAATGAATAGCTGTCAAAAGTGACAACTGTATCCCAATAATCATTTTCTATTAAAAAAGGCAGATCCTTTCATTTATTCATATCCAATGCATGTAAATAATTTTAAAAAAAAGAAACCGAAGAGCTTTGCATCTCATTTATGGAATCCACGTAAGGTGGTGTCCAAATGTTAAGCAGAAGTGACAGTTATACTGTATCCTTCTGATTATGCAATATGATAAATTCTAAGTTTATATATGACCCCGTATATATGATAAATTCTAAGTTTAGTTATGGAATAGAAGTGACAGACAGCACTTAGCTGTAACCTACTGATAGACTCTTTACATTAGATTCAGACATTTTTCTTTTATTCATAATAAATGCACGAAAAAAAGAAAATTCTGAATAGCTTTTTGGTTATCAAAAGTGGCTTTGGTATCCTGACAACTACTTTCTATTATAAGAGACATATTTTCATGCACCCTTTTTCAAAATATAACAAAAATATGACCACTTTGCATCAGTTTTTTAGACTCTACATTTAGGTCATGCCCAAAGGTGGAGCAGAAGTGACAGTTATGCTGTATCTTTCTGATTATACTTTTTTTATATTTTGCAAGACTTACACCCATCTTGATATTTATTTATTGATAGATTCTATGTTTAGTTATGAAACAGAGGTAACAGCACTTAAGTTATATCCTTTTGACATTGACTTTATAGTAGAAGAGGCAGAAATTTATGTTATTCATAACCAATACACTCTTTTTAAAAAAAAAAACTAAGTACCATGGAAAAAGTGACTTTTTATTGTAATTAAATATGTGTATAGCTCATACACAGGTAATGAAATGATTACAAAATCAAGGCCGCAGGGGTTAGCAATTGCACATTGAATTTTCAAATCATTAATTGGTGACCCCCCCCCCCCCCCCCATGGTGACAATACATACTTGTACATGTCTAGGTAAGGAGTGATAAAGTTTCCTTATGTCATCATGCGATACTTTCTGCCAGGTATTCCTCAATTGTTGCTCCAAATCTGCTACATTTCGGGGTGTCCGAATCTGGCGGCCTAGCATGTCCTATACATGCTCGATTGGTGAAAGGCTTGGTGACTTTGCTGGCCAAGGAACAGCAGAGACAGTCCACAGATATGTGAGCCGTATATGGCATGTCATTATCTTGTTAGAAAATTGCCCCAGAATGACATGCCATGAAGAAATCAATGGGTCATTTTCCATGTCAAATCAGCCAATTTAAATAAAAGCAATTTTAGATTTACATATCTGATTTCAATGGTTTTTCATTTATAGTTAGTACTCATGTACTATATGAAAAAATCCAAATTTTTTGGCTCAGCAATTTTTATTATGAATTTTCAAAAAGTGCAAAAAATGTCCAATTTCACAAAGTGCCATTCGCGAAAAAATTCATATTTTTGTAACCAGTAATGATACATGCCTCATATATAGTTCATTTTAAACCACTGTATGTAATCGTTCAAAAATGTACTGACTTTGCATCTCCTGTTTGAATCCACATTAGGTGGTGCCCAAAAGTGGAGCAGAAGTGACAGTTGTACTGTATCCTTCTGATTATGCAAATTTTATATTATGCAAAACATTTTATATTATACAAAAGTTTAGTAATGGAATAGAAGTGACAGCACTTAAGTTGTACACGTCTGACAGACTGTTTATAGTAATTGATATTTTTCTTTTATTCACAACAAATACATGAACAAAAAAAAATGAACAGCTATCAAAAATGAATAGCTGTCAAAAGTGACAACTGTATCCCAATAATCATCTTCTATTAAAAAAGGCAGATCCTTTCATTTATTCATATCCAATGTATGTAAATAATTTTAAAAAAAAAGAAACCGAAGAGCTTTGCATCTCATTTATGGAATCCCCATAAGGTGGTGTCCAAATGTTAAGCAGAAGTGACAGTTATACTGTATCCTTCTGATTATGCAATATGATAAATTCTAAGTTTATATATATGATAAATATATATGATATCCCATATATATGATAAATTCTAAGTTTAGTTATGGAATAGAAGTGACAGCACTTAGCGGTAACCTTCTGATAGACTCTTTACATTAGATTCAGACATTTTTCTTTTATTCATAATAAATACATGAAAAAAAGAAAATTCTGAATAGCTTTTTGGTTATCAAAAGTGGCTTCTGTATCCTGACAACTACTTTCTATTATAAGAGACATATTTTCATGCACCCTTTTTCAAAATATAACAAAAATATGACTACTTTGCATTAGCTTTTTAGACTCTACATTTAGGGGATGTCCAAAGGTGGAGCAGTTAAGGTTCCATATGGGGACACCCGATGAGTGTTGCTCCATAGTCACAGATTTTTTTTAAATTTTTACCATGGATACACATGGTAATAAAACCTCCAAATCTGAATTTGTAATGTATATATCCTAATAATGGCCCAGATACAGGCATTTGAAAAATGGTCATTTTTGCAAAATGGCGGCCATCTTGGATTTTTCACTAATGTTTAGAAATGTAATAGCTTGAGAACTAATGGCTCAAATTAAATAATTCTGCTACCAATTTAAAGCTATTTATATCAGAAATATAGGTGCCATATCAAAACAGTGAAAAATATATATTTTAATATTGTTATTACATGAAAATTGCAAAAATCACCTCTGGATTGATAAGTAACTTTAATGGGCTATAAAAAAAATGGCCCCTAATATTTTTTTCTGAAACTTGGTACAAATACTAACTAATGTGTGCGCTTTAGGTACAAAAAAAATTAGAAAGGTAATATTTCTTATTAGAGAGAAAAATAGCTTTTAAAATATATACATTTAGTTAACATTTGACATGCAATGCTTTAATCATTTAAAATATATATATATTTTAAAAACAAATAATGAGCATAAACAAAACACAGGAATTTTTTACACACTAACTAGTATGTGTGCTTTAAGTAAAAAAAAATAAGATGGTAATATTTAATTTAATAACTAAAAAATTTGCTGTTATAGGTATAGGAAATCAGTGTAAAAATCTCTGGGATGATGAAAAATTCTAATAAAAATCTTCCTAAAACCATACAGTTATCACTCTTATTTTTATTTTCTTAGTTCAAATTATAAAATGGGCATTTTCTATATTCAGTAAAGCTGTAGATACCCATTTATTCCTAGTGGCCACTGGCACCTAAACCAATTTCATCTAAGAGGCAGTACAATAACCTTTGGCCTATTTATAAATGACAACTATCGCATAAAGCTGAAGCTTTTCAGCATACATATAGTTAATTTCACAAAAAATAATTTGCAATTAGATAATATAAAGCACCCATTTTCATGAACAGCACTAAAATAAAAAGAAAAAAAAATTAACACAGAACTACAGCATGTCTATCACCAAAAAATATCTTTAAAAATATCACTCTGCCAGCTCCAAGGGAAACACTGGGTGATATCCCTATCTAGTTGAAATAAGTACCTAAACATAAACAAACAAGCTGTTGAAGAAAGAAGTGATCCTATAGCACCAATATTGTTTCTGGAACATTTAAAAACACCTGCTTCTGGGTCACATGAGACATCAGCTGCCTATAGCCTTAGAATTTTCAACTCTAATACTTTCACAGTTCTGTTATATAAGTAATAGCAATTAACATATATTAGTAGTCAAAATTCCTGAAATGATTACTTGACCTGCATCATCTGTTTTCTCTTAGGTTGAGTTCAAAATACAATGTTATATTACATTTCTGGGTGACTTGTTCCTTTCAGAGCTCATTTTTGTTCAAGTGTTCAGAGCTGAGTGTTTTCAACAAATAAATCAGTGAATTGTGCTTCTATGATTATTTCTTTTATTTATCTTCCATGATTAGTTCTTGTCTTATTCTATAAAAATTGAATGTTTTGTATGCAAGAAAATCAATGTGTCATTAAATACTGAATTTATTCCTGTACTTGTGTCCTGAGTGGTAGTGTAGTATCTGCAAGATTCACAAGGATGAATATCTGAAATGGTACAGTTTAAGACAGAAAACTTGTAATTCATTTAATAAACACCTCACCAAAATCAGAGCTGCACCTAATACCAATTTCCCTCAGACTGTCAATGATAAATCAGGAATTACTCATTCCAGGAAAAAAACTCTGCACTTCTTGTTATTCTTCCTTGCAATCATCAATTAGTGAGTCAGAGGTTCATACTGCTGACATGGAGATGACCAATGATGCAGATTATAGTTAAGTCAGTATAATAATGGAACAATTGAATAAAAGCTGTGAACTTTTGGATTTATCGCCAATAAAGGTCAATAGATTTTGCTCTAAGAGGAAACTCAGTTATATGCAAGTTAAGAAATTAAGTAGCCATGTTGCTACTAAAACTAATACAGTATTGGGTACTGAAAGTATTAATAAGCCTCAAAAGACATTATTTACTCAAATTGCACGTCTATGATGGAAAAATTATTGAATAAGTTTTCTTTAGATGCATCATTTAAAGAAAAGTTGAAAATTTTAAAATTAGTCCAAGATTCATGGATAGTCCAACAAACAAAGGCTTATTATATTACTACAGAGAATTTAGTAAAAAAAAAGCAAGAAAAATAACAGAAACAGAAGGGATGTTATCAATGGCTAGTGAAATATGTGTTAAATTAAATTCTGATACTATAAAAAAATTACTAGTTTTTATTAAAACAGTCGTTTGTGTCCAGGAAAAAAAGATTGCATATCTATACCAAGTATATAAAAATGGGAAAATATTAAAACAAAAAAGATTACTTTTGCATAATTTAAAGGAATTATACCCTGCACTTAAAGAAAGTCAAAATGAAGTAAAAATACTATCTAAATTTTGTACACTACATCCAACAGAATATGTAATTGTTGGAAGCAAAGTTACTAATTCTGTATGTGTTTGTATCATTAAAATATTAAACTCATGCTTCATGCCATCCATATCAGTGACTATACTACATCATTATTAAAAGAAACAAGTTTATTAAACTGAATCAGAAAAGTATGGTACACAGGTGAGAAAACTGTCCATCTCCAGAAATTCTTAAAGGAGTACAAATGCATCTCAATGAATTAGAAATTAATATATGTTATGTTTATGCATTCTCATGGCCCAAGTGCATCATATATATGGCCAAAATCTCTAGACGTGTGCCAAAGATTACAATACTGGCTATTAGATGAAATTGGTTTAGCAGCCAGTGGCCACTAGGAAAAAATGGGTATCTTCAGCTCTATTGAAATACCTTTTTATAATTTGAAATAAGAAAATAAAATATAAGAGAGATAACTGTATGGTTTTTAAGAAGATTTTTATTAGAATGATTCAGTACGCCAGAAATTTTTACACCAATTTCCCATCATACATATAACAGTATTTTTTAGTTATTAAATTAAATATTACCATCCTAATTTCTTTTTGTACTTAAAGCACACATACTAGTTAGTGTGTAAAAAATTCCTGTGTTTGTTTTTGCTTATTATTTGTTTTTAAAAAATATATATATTTTAAATGATTAAAGCATTGCATGTCAAATGTTAACTAAATGTATATATTTTAAAAGCTATTTTTCTCTATAATAAGAAATATTACCTTTCTAATTTTTTTGTACTTAAAGCTTACATATTAGTTAGTATTTGTACCAAGTTTCAGAAAAAAATATTAGGGGCCATTTTTTTTATAGCCCATTAAAGTTGCCTATCAATCCGAAGGTGATTTTTGCAATTTTCATGTAATAACAATATTAAAATATATATTTTTCACTGTTTTGATATGGAACCTATATTCCTGATATAAATAGCTTTAAATTGGTAGCAGAATTATTGAATTTGAGCCATTAGTTCTCAAGCTGTTACATTTTTAAACATTAGTGCAAAATCCAAGATGGCCGCCATTTTGCAAAAATGACCATTTTTCAAATGCCTGTATCTGGGCCATTATTGGGATATATACATTACAAATTCAGATTTGGGGGTTTTATTACCATATGTATTCATGGTAAAAATTAAAAAAAAATCCATGACTATGGAGCAACAAGTTTTTCTTAAAATGGGTGTTTTCACATGGAATGACCCAGAAGTGACAGTTATGCTGTATCTTTCTGATTATACTTGTTTTATATTATGCAAGACTTACACCCATCTTGATATTTATTTATTGATAAATTCTATAAAAATAAATTAGTTATGAAACAGAGGTAACAGCACTTAAGTTATATCCTTTTGACATTGACTTTATAGTGGAAGAGGCAGAAATTTATTTTATTCATAACCAATACACTCTTTTTAAAAAAAAGAAACGAAGTACCATGGAAAAAGTGACTGTTTATTGTAATTAAATATGTGTATAGCTCATACACAGGTAATGAAATGATTACAAAATCAAGGCTGCAGGGGTTAGCAATTGCACATTGAATTTTCGAATCAGTAATTGATGACCCCCCCCCCCCCCCTTGGTGACAATACATACTTGTACATGTCTAGGTAAGGAGTGATAAAGTTTCCTTATACCATTTAATGTGAGAGTCCGCTCCGGGTTTACTGCCGGACCACGGTCCGTCGCCGTTCGAATAACAAGTGAGAGGGGGCGATTGAGATTACCCTCTGCGCTGAGAATTCCAGAGTATGCTATGAACTCTGAAAACTGATCTTCCGATCGATAATAAGCATCGGCGACAAAATCAGAAAAGTCTCTCCACGGATTTTTAGTTCCATGGGAGTGGAAAGCCTAGACTTCCCCTGCGATGACTTAAATGGAAAAACATCGCTAAAGTAACGCCTCGTCGGTTTAGCATGGAGAATTCGTATCGAGATCCTGCGAGAGGATATCAATTAAAAATAGTTGATCTTGACATAAGCAAAAGACTCTTGGTTGATGATATAGAAAAATATTTATTAAGGAAGAATCAATATGAAAATCTTTACAACTGATGATAATACAGAAATTTAATCTGAGACGCGAGGACATGCGACAGTCGTCCTCCTGCTCCTAGATCTTAAGGTGCGTCTCTCGATTTCGGCTCTGAATTGAGTATATATTCGGACCAAAATCCGACCACCCCAGATATAAAATCTGAGGAATGTTCCCATGCCCTTTGGGTGTCACGCACCCCCACATTGCACATCGCGGGAAAATCTCTCCTCCGCTCTGATGACAGTTTTTATCGCTTGATTTCGTGGAAATCCGAGGGATCTTTATGACTTTGTTTTTCTCGAAGCAAAGCTGGAGGTCTGGGCACACGAGGTGGATGAACTCAAGGATTTTCGAAACAAAATGGCGAGCATTTTAGATCCGAAAAACCCCGAGTTTCTTACATGCCCCTCCTCGAGAAAAACTTGGGTTAAACCACCCAGCTTTTTCCAACCACCAAGAAACTCTGGCTGGACCCTCAGACTTCTCATGCATCATCAGGAACCACATAAATCAAGCAAACCATCAATCACTCTCCACAGGATTCCCAGATCCTTCGATCCTTGGCTCGGTACGAAACCTCAGGTCTATTTAGTTCACTGACCTCACTCCAAGTGCGATAAAAAGTTTTTACCACTGCATTGTTTTAAACCACATAGGAGAGTTTTACAACACTTCCACACACACTGTCACACAATTCCCAGCATTGGGTGTAGAGCCTGATATTTGAGCGTGGATCTTGAATCACCGCTCGATTGGCATGAGAGTCACCAGTGATCAATTTACCCGACTGTCCCCTCGGGTGCTCGTGTTCAAAATTTTACATTGCAAAAAGATATATGTATATACAAACATATATAATCAAAAGTAAACACTCCCCAAGGTACCCTTCCAAAAAGCCAAAAATAAAAACTCAGTAGTCAGAAATATACACTAGACTATTCTCTCATAAAATAAAATTCCTCTACACAAAAAAAACAAATCTACATTCACTATTCTTGCATCTTCGCCAAATCCCTACCCCGTTGGACCCATCTACTCTCTCTCTCTTCTATCTATTCTCCCATGACCAACCCGTCCAACTTAAAACCTTTGCACACTCATAATAACAATAAACAAAATAAACAAAAATCCAGAAAACCACTCTCCCCCAACATTGTACACTGACACATACACAAGGATCCCGTCAAAACATTGTCTGACCCCTCTCGAAACCAAAACTATCTGTCTCTCCTTACCCCCTCATCTCCCTGCTCGCATCTCCGCACACAGCTAAAAGTTTGTTACTGTTTGTCGGGGTGTTCGTTCCCCCTTCCTGACCTAGTTTCGGCTGACTGAGTTCACTCTCTTTCTCCCTCGCATCTCGATCCGAAGATTCGCTTCTACATAAGCGAGACATCGCGTCCGCCGCTAGATGTTGTTTTCCTGCACAGTGCGAAATCTTATAGTTCCATCTTTGAAGGGCTAACTCCCATTGCGTTAGTCGAGGACTCTTAGGTGTACATTTTCCTAAAAATTTTAATGGGTTGTGATCAGTTATGACCTCAATCTCTGCTCGCCAAATCCATCTATCAAATTTGTTCAGTCCAAAAAGAACCGCCACGCTTCCTTCTCTATCGTAGCCCAGTTCCTTTGGGCGCCACTGAATTTCTGACTCGCGAAATCAATCGGTCGGAAATTCCCTTCCGAATCTTTTTGCGAGAGACATACACCACTCGCGAACTCTGACGCATCACAGTGTATCTGAAACGGTTCCCCAAATTCTGGCGTAGTCAAAGCGGTTGCCGTGCACAGAATGCGCTTCAATTCTTTAAACTATCTTTCCTCCCTTTCGCCCCACTCGACTTTGTTTGGCTCTCTCTTTTTCGTCAAGTTAGTCAACTGTGTGGCCAACTCTGCGAAATTAGGTATATATGACCTATAAAAACCCATTAGTCCTAGGATCGATCTGACATCTTTCTTTGTGACCGGTCTATCAAGTTGCTTAATCGCTAATATTTTCTCTTGGTCCAGGGCATGTTTCCCCCCTCCAATCTGATGTCCTAAGTATTTTATCTCACGGGCTGCGAATGTGCATTTGTCCGCCCTAACTACGAAACCTAACCTTCCTAACTCTTTCAAAACCGCATCTAAATGTTTCAGGTGTTCTTCCCAGCTACGTAAAAAAATTACGATATCGTCAATGTATGCCTGTGCATACTCGGAATGCTTCCCCAGCGCCCTATTCATTTCCCTTTGGAACGTCCCCGATGCTCCGGCCAACCCGAATGGCATCGTTCTCCATTGGTAAGTCCCATTATGTGTCGAGAATGCTGTGAGGGTTTTGCTGTTCTCCTCTAGCCTAATTTGCCAATATCCTTTCAAAAGGTCTAGACTCGTTAGCCACCGTGCCCCTCCTACTGCAAAAATCATTTCCTGCATGTCTTTCATTGGAAACACAGGAATCTTCGACACTGGGTTTAAAGCCCTATAATCGACGCATAACCGTACTGTTGCATCCTTCTTTGCCACACATACTATCGGGTGCGCTGTCTCCACCTCCGAGGGTTCAATCAACCTCAAATCCAATAGTTCCCGGATTTGATTTTCTACCTCCCTCCTATATGCTACTGGCACGCTATAACAATGGGGTTTTTTCCTTTCTACTCCCGGTATCAATTCTATTTTATGTGCTCCCACTCTAGCCGGTTGTACTACTCTTGTAAATAACTCCTGGTGTCTTTCCAGTACCCGTCTTAATTCTTTGGTCCTAATTCCACTTAGTTGTTGGGTATCCAATACCCCTAGGGTTTTATTAAACTCCCCCTTTACGTCCATCTGATTCGGAGTATCCACTATTTCCCCAAAATTTTCTTTGAAGATTACGTTCACCGCCTCCGCCCTCATTATATACTCTCTAATCTTGTTCTGGTGAACGTGTTTAGTACTACCATCTATCATCCTAACGATAAAAGAATGCGGATTCCTTTTTCTATTATCCTGGCTAGCCCTTGTCATCTCGCGTACAACTTATTGCTAGAATCCGGTACTAGTACAATCACTTGGTCGCCTGGCTTGAACACCTTTGAGGAAGACCTCAGATTGTGATAGTACGCCATTCTATCTTGCTGAACCTTTGCGGTCAGTCCTGCCTGTTCCGTGGCCATCTCTAATCGTTTTCCCATCTCCTGCAGATATGCAGATATCGGCCTTGTATCGCACTGCATTCCGTCTAACTTTTCCATCCAAGTAGATTTCAAAACTGACAGTGGACTTTGGGGTGTCCTTCCATATAACAATTGAAAGGGTGAAACCCCCGTCGTTGCATTCGGCACCTCCCGATACGCCTATAGAACGTAGGGAATCTGTAAATGCCATTGCCTTCCATGATCTCTTATGACATGATGGAGCATCGCTTTCAGTGTCCTATTCCACCTCTCTACTAACCCGTTCGCTGCCGGATATGCCAGTGTTGAAAATCTCGGGCTAGACCCTAACCGTCTTTCGAACTCTCTTGTCAGTTCAGATGTGAAATTTGTCGCATTGTCAGATGCGATCACGTTGGGTATTCCCGTCCTAGCAAAAATGTGTAGCAGCGCCTCGCATGTCGCTTTCGCTGATAGTGAAGTCATGGGTATCGCTTCCGCCCACCTGGTGTGCTGATCTACCAGACATAAAACATGCCTATGCCCCTTAGAGCTCAGTGGCTCGATAGGCCCTATTGCATCTATATTTTCGACCTGGAAAGGTAAATCTGGTCTCGCCACTGGGGTAATGGGACATCGCTCCCGGGTCTGTACCGGTCTTTTGAGCTGACACGGCTCACAAGACTCACAAAATCTCTGTATGTCCGCTATCATACCTTCCCAAAAGAATGAATACCTAATCCTTTCTATCGTCTTCCTCATCCCCATGTGTCCCCCGAATACTGAACTATGTGCTATCCGGAGCATCTCATCTCTCCTGCACATCGGTACCACTAATTGGTCCACCACTTCTCCCAGCACTTTTTCTCGAAGGAACAAATAATCATTGTTTACATAGTACCCATCTCTCCCTGACTTTGCTTTTTCCTAAATAGCTTCCAGCTTTGCACATTTAATCTGTTCTCTCGCGAACCTCTGTGCCTGGGGTTCAAATTTCCCCTTCTCCTCCCCGCTCTCTGCAACTTGCGACCCTTCCAATAACGAAACCGAATCCGTCGCAGGCTTTTCAACGATTTCCGCTTTCGTCTGGCCTGCCTCTGCGGCCTCTTCTCTCTCCGCGTTATCGACTTTTGCCTCCACTTCGGTCTGCACTCCTTCAAGCAATCTCTTTACCTGCGAGGGTAATAATACTTGTTCTGCCAAGTCCTGGGCGACCGCGCACAAAATTTCCTGATGGGGTACACTGTATTCTCCCCCCGATGCCATTCCTAACGGGACATTCCTTAAAGGACATTCTACGGCCTGCCCAAATGCTCCTCTCAATAAAATAGCCGCCTCCTCCGTATCTGGCTTCTCGGATGAACAATCACCTCCTACGACTGTGATTTCCGCCCCGGAGTCTACTAATGCTAACACTATCTTCCCGTCTACACTGATCGGCACCCGTTCTAGATCACGGCGAGTCTGTTGCTCCTGCTTCTTCCTATTCACTGATCCTATTGCATCCACCCTGGCTATGACCCTCTGGCTCATAATACAATGTCTAACAAAATTCCCACCAGTCTCTTAAAGAACCAGTATTTTCCATGTTCTAGCTTCCTTACAGTTAAAATAATCCCCCAAAATGAATTAAATAATAAAATACACAGTATTAAACTTTACACAATACTAAATAAAATCTTTAGACCTTAAATACATTATTTAACAATTTTACTTTTAACCTGAATCCTATTGACTATTAAAAATTTCAAGATCTGTCTAACAAATTTTCCTCAATCACTTTCTCTCGGTTAAAAGATCTCCTAACTCCACTTTGAATGTTTGCTTCAAAGCTCTGTTTTGAAATAACACAAGACCCCGAATTCCAAAATAAAAGGGACAATCAAGGTAAAAAGAATCACTCACCCCTTTCTCCGCTGGTCTCATTCGTCACTCGGTGTCGGATTCCTTGGGCTTTGTGGGGATATCGTTGGATCTAATCGTCTGGGTCTGCTCCGGCACTGTTTGGAATCAGCGTGGAATGGAAGGCTCCTCGTTCGTTGACCTCCGGTGTCTTTTCGTTGCTGCACCACGGGACGTCGGCGTTCTGTTGTCGGCTTATGACTCCTGTCTCAACTCTTTTCTCTTTCTCCACAGGATCCGGTCGCTGCCACCACCATTTAATGTGAGAGTCCGCTCCGGGTTTACTGCTGGACCGCGGTCCGTGGCCGTTCGAATAACAAGTGAGAGGGGGTCGATTGAGATTACCCTCTGCGCTGAGAATTCCAGAGTATGCTATGAACTCTGAAAATTGATCTTCCGATCGAAAATAAGCATCGGTGACAAAATCAAAAAAGTCTCTCCACGGATTTTTAGTTCCATGGGAGTGGAAAGCCTAGACATCCCCTGCGATGACTTAAATGGAAAAACATCGCTAAAGTAACGCCTCTTCGGTTTAGCGTGGAGAATTCGTATCGAGATCCTGCGAGAGGATATCAATTAAAAATAGTTGATCTTGACATGAGCAAAAGACTCTTGGTTGATGATATAGAAAAATATTTATTAATGAAGAACCAATATGAAAATCTTTACAACTGATGATAATACAGAAATTTAATCTGAGACGCGAGGACATGCAACAGTCGTCCTCCTGCTCCTAGTTCTTAAGGTGCGTCTCTCGATTTCGGCTCTGAATTGAGTATATATTCGGACCAAAATCCGACCACCCCAGATATAAAATCTGAGGAATGTTCCCATGCCCTTTGGGTGTCACGCACCGCCACATTGCACATCGCGGGAAAATCTCTCCTCTGCTCTGATGACAGTTTTTATCGCTTGATTTCGTGGAAATCCGAGGGATCTTTATGACTTTGTTTTTCACGAAGCAAAGCTGGAGGTCTGGGCACACGAGGTGGATGAACTCAAGGATTTTCGAAACAAAATGGTGAGCATTTTAGATCCGAAAAACCCAGAGTTTCTTACAGTCATCATGCGATACATTCTGCCAGGCATTCCTCAATTGTTGCTCCAAATCTGCTACATTTTAGGGTGTCCGAATCTGGCGGCCTAGCATGTCCCATACATGCTCGATTGGTGAAAGGCTTGGTGACTTTGCTGGCCAAGGAACAGCATCAACAGCAGAGACAGTCCACAGATATGTGAGCCGTATATGGCATGGCATTATCTTGTTGGAAAATTGCCCCAGAATGACATGCCATGAAGGGTAACACAAACGGCCACAGGTTTTCATCAACATATCATTGAGCTGGTTAAAGTTGTATGCAGGATGACTAGGGATGACCTGCTGTCGTAAGAGATAGCTCCCCACACCATTACACCAGGGAATGACTGTGTGCCTGTATAAAACAAAGACTGATTGGGATTGCTGGCCTTGGTGAGCCCACCTCAGCCAGGCACTGTGAGGAGGGGAATGTAACACAAGTGTTATGTAACAGGTTGTAGCACTTTTGATTGCGGACAATTATGCCGATGGGCCAGTTCGGGCCTGTCGCACAGTCATCTAATCTTGCCTTGCATTTGTGCACCTTGGCTTGCCAGAGCCTTCATTTTGCCAATGAGTTCTGTAGGGTCCTCTCGCTCGCGGAGATAAAATCGCTGTGTTCAGCTGTATTGGCTCAGCCGAATGTAAATTAAATATCTATGATCAAGTTGTTGACATCATTTGGGAACGTTGAATGCATATGGTATACGTCCTCTCGGATAACATGGGATTCGTATCCAGGAATTCTGATAAGGCGATTATTTTATCAAAAAAATAGTAAAAGATGCAGATAGTAAATAGATCCAAAATTAAAGAAGCTTACAAGTCAAGAGTTGTAAAAACTAAAGTAAGGTTTTATTTGAAGATCAGCAGAAACAATAATTAGATGATTTACAAAAGCCGGTGAAATCGGTCTGAGACGACAAGTTGTAAGACGTCGACTTGCTGCAAGTAAAGATGGTAAGCGTCTCTCTCGTGGCGTGCCCTGCATTGTGTATATATCAGGGTCCAAAAATTCTGAGACCACCTAACATATGAACTTTGAGATTGTTATCAGGACCACACATTCTCATAGTGTCGGGATATCTCCCTGCTTCTTGATGACAAGTGGAATGGCAAAATGGCCTGATTTCGTGGAAATCTGAGGGAAGTTTATTGCTTTGTTTTTCCCAAGCGCAAAGTTGGAGGTCTGGGCACAAGAAGGTATATGACCTCAGGAATTTTCCGAGCGAAATGGCGAGCATTCAACTCCGAAAACATCCTAAGTTTCTTACATGCCCTCCCAGAGAAAACTCGGGTGAATCATCCAGCTTTTTCCAACAACTCACAAGAAACTTACGCTGGTCACTCAGATTTCTCACGCACTACTTTCCAACACATGATCCACTATTTCGCACTTTCCGTTCATTTGGTGACCTCGAATCCATGATCACTCTTGTTTGTCAGAGATCAAAACATTTGGTCAAAACTCCACACAGTTTTTGTTTTATGTTAGAGTTTTTGGCACACACTATAACCAGTTCGATTACAGTCATAATCTTGGTCCATGGTCAAATTCCTTAACAGTTTGAGTTATCGAATCACTACACATATATATAGAAGAGTTCCAAAATTCATTCTCACATTACGTAGAACAGTGAGTCTTGTCTTGTGTCATACTTCACCGGGGTGGTTCATCACCCGCGACTCATTTACCCCGACTGTCTAGCACGCTTCTTCACTTGCCCCATCTGATACTTTCTTTCCCTCGGTTTCATTTTCGGAGCCAACGTAACACCGGTTGACCTACTTCCTGAACAGTGACTCTCTTCCCCCTCCCCCCGCGTACTTTCGTTCAACGGGTTGATTCTTCGCAATCGTGAAAGCGCGTCTGCGGCTACATGCTTCTTCCTTGAACAGTGAGATATTACATAATTCCATTTTTGAAGAGCCAGTACCCATCTCGTTAGTCGTGAGCTTTTCGGGGTATTTTTATCTAAGAATTTTAATGGGCTGTGGTCGGTGATGATTTCTATTTTTCCTCCAAAAATCCAACGATCGAATTTGCTCAGTCCAAATAGAACCGCCCATGCCTCCTTCTCTATAGTAGCCCAGTTCCTTTGGGTTTCGCTAAACTTTTGACTCACGAAAGCTATGGGTCGAAAATTCCCTTCCGAATCTCTTTGGGTAAGACAGCTCCCGCACGCGAATTCGGACGCATCACAGTGTAACTGGAAGGGCGCGTCGAATTCCGGCGTAGCCAATGACGTTGTTGTACACAAAACTCGTTTCAGCTCCTGGAATGCATTTTCCTCTTTCTCTCCCCATTCGACTTTGTTTACCGCCCGTTTCATTGTCAAATTGGTCAGTGGCGTAGCTATTTCCACAAAATTCGGGATATAGTAACGATAGAATCCCATCAACCCTAGGACTTATCTCACATCCTTTTTTGTCACTGGTCGATCTAGCTGGCTTATTGCTGATATCTTTTCTTTATCTGGGGCATGTTTCCCCCCTCCGATTTGGTGTCCTAAATACTTGATTTCGCGGGAAGCAAACGTACATTTGTCAACTCTCACCGCGAAACCTAATCTCCCTAGCTCATTCAGTACGGCACATATATGTTTTAGGTGCTCCTCCCAACTACGTGAGAAAATTATAATGTCATCGATGTACGCCTGGGTGTACTCTGAATGTTTTTGTAGTACCCTATTCATCTCTCTTTGAAATGTTCCTGACGCCTCTGCCAGTCCAAATGGCATCGTCCTCCACTGATACGTTCCGTTGTGGGTCGCTAACGCTGTGAGGGGTTTACTATCCTCCTCTAATTGAATTTGCCAATATCCCCTTAACAAATCTAGACTAGTCAGCCACCGTGCCCCTCCCGCTGTAAAAATCATCTCCTGGATGTCTTTCATAGGAAAAGCGGGTATTTTGGATACTGCGTTCAATGCCCTGAAATTGGCACACAACATAATAGTCGCATCCTTCTTAGCCACACACACTATTGGATGTGCTATCTCCGCCTCCGAAGGCTCAATTAATCCATGGTCCAGTAGTTCGCGGAACCTGACGCTCCACCTCCTTTCTGTAAGCTATTGGGACATTATAACAGTGCGGCCTTTTCCTCACCGCCCCCTGCAACAACTCTATCTTGTGCGTCCCCACTCTAGCCGGTTGTATGGGTCTAGTGAATAACACTCTGTGGTTTTCTAGCGTCTGTCTTAACTCTCTGCTCCTCTTTACTCCCAACTGCTGTACGCTTAGCTCTTCAAGGGTTTTCCTGAACTCCTTATTCCGTGTCCTTTGCTCCAGTGCATCCACTACCTCTCCAAAATTTTCCTCAAAAATTACATTTACGGCCTCCGCCCTTAGAACATATTCCCTAATTTTGTTTTGGTGGACGTGTTTTCTATTCCCGTTCGCCATCTCATCAATGAAAGAATGAGGGTTCCTCCTTTCTAATATCCTAGCCGGTCCTTGTCACCTTGCATATAATTTGTTACTGGAGTCGGGTATCAACACAATCACCTGGTCACCTGGTTTGAAAACCTTTGAGGATGACCTAAGATTGTGATAGTGAGCCATCCGACTTTGCTGTATCTTCGCGGTCAAATCTGCTCGCTTCCATTTCCAATCTTTTCCCCATATCTTGTAAATATGTTGACAGTGGACTCACGTCGCACTGCACCTCTCCTGTTTTCCCTGTCCAGGTCGTTTTTAGATTCGACAGTGGACCTTGAGGTGTCCTACCATACAATAACTGAAAAGGTGAAATTCCCGTAGTAACATTTGGCACCTCCCGATACGCCCATAAGACGTACGGAATCTGTAAATGCCAACTCCTCCCCTGGTCTCTTATGACATGATGGAGCATAGACTTCAGAGTCCGATTCCATCTTTCCACTAAACCGTTCGAACTCTGATGACCATACGTCGAAAATCTTGGGCTTGACCCCCAATCGCCTCTCAAATTCTTTGGTCAGGTCAGACGCAAAATTTGTCGCGTGATCTGACGCAATCACATTGGGTATACCAGTCCTCGAAAAAATATGTAATAGCGCCTCGCATGTTGCCTACGCCGACAAAGTCGTCATCGGAATTGATTCCGCCCACCGGGTGTGCTGATCTACCATACACAATATATATATGTGTCCCTTCGAACTTGGGGGATCGACTGGCCCTATGAAATCAATGTTCACAATCTGAAACGGACAATCCGGCCTCGCCACTGGAGTTATGGGACATCTCTCCCGGGTCCTAACAGCCTCTTCAATTGACAGGGCTCGCATGCCTCGCAAAATTTGCATACGTCACTCTTTATATATATATATATATATATACGAGGCATGTTTTTAAGTAAGTACTGTTTTGGAATTAAAAAAAGACGTGCAAAGATATCGCAATAATTTTATTTCTACATGAAAGCCTGTACCTTAATCTACTTTTCTACATAATTTCCGTGAATATTGAGGCACTTGTCATAACGTGGCACCAGTTTTTGAATACCCTCCTCATAAAATTCTGCCGCCTGACTTGTTAACCACTGTATCACAACTGTTTTGACTTCGTTATCGTCTTGAAGACGCTGACCACCCAGGTGTTTCTTCAAGTGCAGGAACAAATGGTAGTCGCTGGGCGCCAGATCAGGGCTGTATGGAGGATGATCTAGAGTTTCCCATTTAAAAGATTTGATGAGATCTTTGGTCCGATTAGCCACATGTGGACGGGCATTGTCATGCAGCAAAACGATACCCTTACTCAACTTGCCACGTCTTTTGTTCTGGATTGCATGACGCAGATTGTTCAATGTCTCACAATAAGACGCTGCATTGATTGTCTCATTACGAGGCAGAAACTCCACTAGCAATACTCCTTTTTTGTCCCAAAAAACTGTGCACATGATTTTCCGGGCAGAAATTGTTTGCTTAAACTTCACTCTTTTGGGTGATGATGAATGTCGCCATTCCATGGATTGTTGTTTTGATTCTGGTGTGACGTAGGCCACCCATGTTTCGTCACCAGTAACAATTTGGTCTAAAAAATCTTCACCTTCATTGTGGTACCGCTCAAGGAAAGTCAATGCACTGCCTAAACGTTGGGTTTTGTGAAAATCCGTCAACATTTTTGGAACCCAACGTGAACACAATTTCCGGCAATTCAAGTTCTCGGTCACAATGCGATACAAAACACTACGAGAATATTGAGGAAACCAGTCGCACATTGATGAAATTGTAAAGCGTCTGTTTTCTCTCACCTTTTCTTCCACTTTCTGCACCAAATCTTCATTAAAGACCGAAGGACGCCCACTCCGTTCTTCATCATGCACATTTGTGCGGCCATCTTTAAATGCTCTCACCCATTTCCTTACCATTCCATCACTCATAATGTTTTGTCCATAAACTTCACAGATCTCACGATGAATATCGATCGGTTTTACGCCTTTAGCACTAAGAAAACGTATAACAGCCCGTACTTCACAATCGGCGGGACTCACGATTGTTGGAGGCATCTTAAACACTCAGTAAACAACGTATACAATGAAGAATCAGACTGTAATGGCGTCAGTGCGTAGACAAGAGATGTAGGTAACCAGCGCGCATGCGCGGAACGCCGACCGTAGCGCTGCGGCGGCGGAATCGCAAAACGGTACTTACATAAAAAACATGCCTCGTATATATATATATATATATATAAATATATATATATATATATATATATATACCTTCCCAGAAAAATGAGTATCTTATTCGCTCCACTGTTTTTCTAATCCCCATATGACCTCCGAAAACTGAACTATGGGCCATCCTCAGAATTTCATCCCTTCTGCACACCGGCACCACCAACTGGTCTATATTTTCTCCCAATACCTTCTCCCGATGGAATAAATATTCGTTGTTTACGAAATAACCATCCTTTCCTGCTCTAGCCTTTTCCCAGCCGCTTTCTAACTTAGCGCACCTATTCTGCTCCCTTGTGAACTGCTGTGAGTGGGGTTCTCCGCTTCCCCCTTTCGACTCACCTTCCACAGCTGACTGCTCCTCAGATACCAAAACTACACCCCCCCTCGTGACTCAACTCCGCTTCTGCGTTTCTCTTAATTGATTCTGCGGACTTCTTTTCTTCTGCCTTACTGGGTCCTGTCTCCATTTCTCCCGGGGTTCCTTCTAAAAGTCTTTTTACCTGCGGAGGTAAAAGTATCTATTCAGCCAAATCTTGGGCGACCGCGCATAATATCTCTTGGTGAGGTACATTACATTCTTCCCCCTTTGCCATACCTAGCAGGACCTTCAACAATGGGCATTCAACGGCCGGTCCAAATATCCCTTTTAAATAAATGGCCGCCTCTTCCGTATCCGGCTTTCTGGATACTAGATCACTCCTTACAACAGTAATCTCCGCCCCCGAATCTACTAGTGCCCACGCTAGCTTCCCGTCTACGCTCACCGGTACTCTCTCCAATTCACATCGAGTCTGCATCTCCTGCTTCCTCCTGTTCCTAGATCCTATGGCATCCACCCTAGCTATGACCCTCTGGTCCCCCATTCGTGGTGCGTTTCTCGGATCTCCTGCGCATTTGTCTGTCTGACTATTCGCCCTTTTCCGTTTCACTTGAGGACAATTCCATCTAATATGGTTCCTCGACCCGCATTCATAACATTGACCGCTTTGGCCCCCACGCTCGGGTCCTTTCCAAACCTGCCGTGCCTTCCCGCCCTCAGATCGAGATTGGTCACGCTCCTCTTTCTTAGGTATATTGGACCTTTCTGTTCCCTGTCCAGACGTCGCATAGGACTTTCCCCTGGCCGCAAAATACATGTCATATTCTTTTGCCAGTTCCCTCTGCGCGCAGCATATCCTCTTTGGATCTTGTGCCATTAAACCATAATCAACCAACCAACCAGTTCCCTCTGCCTAAACCAGCCTTCTTCCTGTCTGATGCCTATGTGCGCGTACGTCTCTACGTCCAAGCCCTGGGTCATTTTATCAGTAATTATCAAATGATTTAGTGTTTCAAAATCCCTAGCCCCTTTTAGACTACAATAGTACTCCCACATGGACGTAATTCGAGTCGCGAACTGCACGAAGCTCTCGTCAGTACGGCGGCTGAAAATTTTCCAACACTACTCCTTTCACTATTGTGTAATCTCCGTATTGTTCTGCCGGTACCTGTGTCAATAAATCTGCTGCCTTTTCCCCTAATAAATTCAAAAGGATTGTTGCCCTGAATTCTATTGGTACGTTCTCCGAAGCGAACGCTCTTTCCAAACTTGTGAAGAAATATGCCCACTGGTCTGCCCGTGTCGGTATCCTCTTTGGATCTTGTGCCATTAAACCATAATCAACCAACCAACCTGCCCGTGTCGGTATTCACCGTTAACAATCTTATTATGCGGACCGTTTCTTCGACGGTTCGAAATCTCATGGGCGCCCCTGTCTCCACACTGATCGTCGGGCTCTCCGTATTGACACGTTCCTGTACCCTTAAACTTTCTAATTCTATCCTCTCCTGTGATTCTATTTTTTCCTTTTCCAACCTTAAGTTTGCCTCCCGTTCCTCGCGCTCTCTCTCCAATTGCATTTTATTCTGTAATTCTTCCTTTTCAACTCTCTCAGCCACAATAGCTGTTAACATCCCCTCTACTAACTCTTCCTCATACTCAGCGCTTTCCAAAATTAACTTTCTTAATTCCACAATTTTCAAATTCTGTGGTACTGCCTCTGCGAGTATGGTCTCTAATTTAGTTAAATCTGCTTTCCTAGCCTTAGCTAAAAATCCCATATTGAGATATAATCTAATTATCTTAATGCAACTAAAAAAAAATTTTACTGTATTATCTCATTCCTTTACACCAGTCTCTTAATGAGTCTGTAGTTCTCTTAAATTATCTGCACAAAAAAAATTGAATTATTTGATAACACATATACACTCCTAACATTTAAATATGCTGAACACAATTTCTATACAT
Organism: Amaurobius ferox; assembly: GCA_951213105.1. Taxonomy (NCBI): domain Eukaryota; kingdom Metazoa; phylum Arthropoda; class Arachnida; order Araneae; family Amaurobiidae; genus Amaurobius; species Amaurobius ferox. The sequence continues at coordinate 12,823,367 of OX578150.1, read as the reverse complement.
TAAACACAATATACAAAAATTTCTTTTCCATTCATTTAAAATTAAATCCTGACATTTTCAATTAAAATTTCCGAGCTTTGGCTAACAAATTCTCCTATATCTTTTGTGCTCTGTCAAAAGATCTCCTAACTCCCCTTAATTATCACGAGATCCCGAAATTTAAAATAAGGAACAATCAAAATAAAATAAGTCACTCACCCCTCTTTCACGGGACTGTCGCATCTGGCTGTCACTCGTGTTGGTGTCAGATTCCGTCTCGCTGCTATCAGTTCGTTGAGGGCTCCACTCAAGGCTTGCGGGACTTCTCTTTGGGTTGAAAAACCAGGCAATCTCTCCAACGGGTGCTCCGATCGTCTGCTAATGTCCGGTCGTTGACCTCCAGTATCTCTTGGGTTGTTTGGGTCGGGCTATTCGATGTACGGTTTCCTCTGCATGCTCCGTTGTCTCCTCATCAGAAATCCCGTCGCTTGCCACCACCGAAATGTAGGGGATAAAATCTCTGCGTTCAGCTGTATTGGCTCAGCCGAATGTAAATTAAATATCTATGATTAGGTTGTCGACGTCATTTCGGGAACGTCGAATGCATATGGTATACGTCCTCTCGGATAACATGGGATTCGTATCCAGGAATTCTGATAAGGCGATGATTTTATAAAAAAAATAGTAAAAGATGCAGATAGTAAATAGATCCAAAATTAAAGAAGCTTTCAAGTCAAGAGTTGTAAAAACTAAAGTAAGGTTTTATTTGAAGATCAGCAGAAACAATAATTAGAAGATTTACAAAAGCCGGTGAAATCGGCCTGAGACGACAAGTCGTAAGACGTCGACTTGCTGCAAGTAAAGATGGTAAGCGTCTCTCGTTGTGTGCCTTGCATTGTGTATGTATCAGGGTTCAAAAATTCTGAGACCACGTAACAAATGAACTGTGAGATTGTTCTCACGACCCCGACGAAATCTCCCCGCTTCTTGATGACAAGTGGAATGGCAAAATGGCTAGATTTCGTGGAAATCTGAGGGAAGTTTATTGCTTTGTTTTTCCCAAGCGCAAAGTTGGAGGTCTGGGCACAAGAAGGTGTATGTCCTCAGGAATTTTCCAAGCAAAATGGCGAGCATTCAACTCTGAAAACATCCTGAGTTTCTTACAAGTTCCTTGCAGCAACCATTGCTACTAGCACCTTTGCACAGCAGTGTCCATTCGGTGCAGGTGTTGGCTTATTGCTCAGCATGACTAACCAGCTTTATGCATCCCAACTATACGACCACGTTCGAACTCATCTAATTACTTATAAGGTCCTCGGCAACGTCATAATGGCATTATTAGTTGTGTCCCCATGGAACTGCAATGCCGATAATGAGTAAAGGTAAACCATCCACATTTTTAACCTGTATTAGAGGATGTTATTTGCTCAGTAGAAACACATGGTATGACCGAAGTTAACACTCATTGGCCTTTCAAATGTAATCATTTGCATACGTGTTATAAAGGAATTTGTATTCTAAATTTCGAGATGACCGGATTATTTTTTAGGGGCGCTTAATTTTTTTTTTGCAAAAGAGTATATGTAAAAGCTCTGGACAGTTCTTTGGTTATCAAAAGTGACAACTATGTACTGATAATTATTTTGTAATAGAAGAGACACATATTTTAACTCATCCATATTCAATATATATAAATAAATGAATCCCCTTGCATCTTCTTTTTGGGACTCCACATTAATAGGTGTCTAAAAGTGGATCAGAAGTGGCAGTTATGCTGCATCATTCTGATTAGGCAGATTTTATATTATGTAAGACACACATTTCTTGTATGCACTTTGGCTATCAAAAACTGAAAGTTGTATCCCGATAGATATTTTCTAATAGAAGGGCAGAAATTTTCATTTTTTCCTATACAATATATGTCAATAAAAAAAACATTTAAAAAGCTTTGGCTCTCCTTTTTGGAAGTCGTATTAGGCAGTATTCAAAGGTATATTGGAAGTGACAGTTATGCTGTAACCTTCTAATTATGCAAATTTTGTATTACACAAGATATACACATGTCACGGAGGGGATTGTTATACTTCCATGGTGCGGATCCAAAAATACAACTCTTCTCGATGATATCATGTGCAGCCTATAGGATCGTGATAAATAAGAATCCACGTCGGCACCAGCTTTATCAGCACTACCGTGATCGTAATTATTATTCTGCAACACCCCAAGTTCACCCCCCTTTTCCGGGAGTAAAACTCCAAAATGACTTGTTATGTCTGGCGCAGCATATCCTCTTTGGATCTTGTGCCATTAAACCATAATCAGCCCTCAGGGGTTCACTTCTTTAGTGAATACGGGTGTTGCAATCCCGGGTGTTGCTTTCCTTTTTTCTTACTCTCTCTTTCTTTTTCCTTCTCATTTTTTGTCCATCCTCCTTTCCCCTTCTTTTTGTTTTGTTCTCCTTTTGTGTTTTGTGTTTCTTGTCCCTCTCAGCTGCTGGTGTCATCAATGCCGAGCCCTTAGTAAACATCACATCTGCTCTATGGGCCCTAGTACCACTCTTCGGCCTCTGCCGTAAGGTACACCGTTTGGGCTCGGGAATGGGTTCATGTGGGTGTGATGCGAAAGGGGTAGAGCTGCGTGCATCAGTAGTTTTGCTTTTAAGAAACGTTTGCAGTAAACGGTTCCAGAGGTGAGTCCCTTGGTTGTGTTGGTTAGATGGTGGAGAGTGTTTCATATCGAGAAATCCCCCATGGATCTTTGTTGGTCCTTGGGCCCTGTGCACCAGGTGCAGGTTATGGCCCACTCTCCATCATCTAGCTTTGCGAATGACTCCGGCGGTTACACTTGGCACGTTAGAAAAGTGTGGGGAGACGGAGCCTGGCGGGGGCTCCGATCGATCTGGAAGTAAACCGTGGTTTTTTTATAAGTGGTTACAAGCATGGAGAATTTGAGATTGCTTTCTGTCTCAGGTTCTTCATGCTCTTTTTCAGATGAGAACAATGCTGTTCTGCCAAATATATCACGCATGGATTGGGCTGAGAGGGTTCAGATTACTGAATCCTCAAAGCCAAAAGATGTGACTCCCAGAGGCATGGGACAAAGTTGTGTAACATCAGGTAATGCCTCAAAAGCTAGATATTTCATCATAAAGAAGTCTGAAAGAACTTTTGCAAATTGTTCACCTTTTTTGATTCAAAAAAGTATAGCTGCCTATGTAGGTGATGCAAAAAATGTTAAAAAACTAAGATCACGTGACCTTTTGGTCCAAGTTACCACAAATGCTCAAGCAATAAACATAATGAAATGCCCATATTGGAAGTTTCAAGATCACAGTAAACATACATATGTCACTTAATTATTCTAGAGGCGTAATTTCCGAATCAGATCTGATTTATGACAGTGAGGAAGAAATTTTGAACAATTTAATTGACCAAAATGTGTGCGCTGTAAGACGTATCAACATTTGTAGAGAAGGGAAAGTCTTACCAACTAAACACCTCATACTTACCTTTAACTCGCCAGATTTACCAAAAACCATTAAAGCAGCCTATCTGATGTGCAAAGTCCGTCCTTTCGTTCCAAATCCATTAAGGTGCTTTAAGTGCAAAGATTTGGACATTCTAAAAATTCATGCAGAGGGAAATATGAAACATGTGCCCGGTGTGCTGAGCCTGGACATGAAAATTGTTCAAAAAAATTTCAGTGTGTTAATTGTAATGGTGAACACCTATCATATGCTCGATCGTGCCCTAAATGGAAGATCGAAAAAGAAATACAAACTGTTAAAATCAATAATAATATTTCTTTCCCTGAAGCACGTAAAATAGTAACAGCACGTACACCTGAAGGTGTATCCTATGCCACTGTAGCCACTAAATCCTCAACTTCTGTTGCCACCCAATGTGAGAAAAGATCTATTGCTACACAAACCGAACCTATCTCTGTGGCCGGCCCCTCAGGGGTTCACTTCTTTAGTGAATACGGGTGTTTCAATCCCGAGGTACCTTAGCAATCCTTTTTTTTTCTTTTTTCTTTCTCTCTCTTTCTTTTTCCTCCTCCTTTTTTTTTGTCTATCCTCCTTTCCCCTTCTTTTTTGTTTTGTTCTCCTTTTGTGTTTTGTGTTTCTTGTCCCTCTCAGCTGCTGGTGTCATCAATGCCGAGCCCTTAGTAAACATCACATCTGCTCTATGGGCCCTAGTACCACTCTTCGGCCTCTGCCGTAAGGTACACCGTTTGGGCTCGGGAATGGGTTCATGTGGGTGTGATGCGAAAGGGGTAGAGCTGCGTGCATCAGTAGTTTTGCTTTCGAGAAACGTTTGCAGTAAACGGTTCCAGAGGTGAGTCCCTTGGTTGCGTTGGTTGGATGGTGGAGAGTGTTTCATATCGAGAAATTCCCCATGGATCCTTGCTGGTCCATGGGCCCTGTGCACCAAGTGCACGTTATGGCCCGCTCTCCATCATCTGGCTTTGCGAATGACTCCGGCGGTTACACTTGGCACGTTAGAAAAGTGTGGGGAGACGGAGCCTGGCGGGGGCTCCGATCGATCTGGAAGCAAACCGTGGTTCTTTAATAGTGGTTACAAGCATGGAGAATTCGAGAATGCCTTTTGTCTCGGGTTCTTCATGCCTTTCAAGTTCGACTCCAACTATCCCCTTATCCTCCAGGGTGGGACGTTCCAATTGGGCAGACCAGGTAGAGAAGGAGGAAGCTTCAAAATCATCATTCCTATGAAAATCAAACATATTTACCATCAGAGGCAAGATATTTCATCTTGAAAAAAGTAGATGGCTCTTTCAGTAATGTTTCACCATTTCTGATACAAAAAAGCATACAAGCAATTGTTGGTGATGTCGTCTCAATAAAAAAACTAAGATCAGGTGATTTAATGGTGCAGGTGTCATCCAGTGCACAAGCAAAAAACATCTTGAGTATGAAAACAATGGGAAACTTTGAAGTAAATGCTACCATCCACAGATCTTTAAATTTCTCACGGGGAGTAATCTCAGAACCAGACCTCATTTTTGACTCAGAAGAAGAAATTTTAACAAACCTAAGACAACAAAAAGTTTGTGGCGTCCGCCGCATAAATATACGAAGAGAGGGAAAACTTATACCAACCAAACATCTCATATTAACTTTCGAAACACCAATTCTGCCCCAAACATTAAACGTAGCATATCTTAAATGTTCAGTAAGACCATATATTCCAAACCCCCTAAGATGCTTCACTTGTCAAAGAATTGGACACTCAAAGTTGGCATGTCGAGGAAAAGTTACTTGTGCTAATTGTGCAGTGGTTGGACACGATAGTAGCTCTTGTTCTGAGACAGCAAAATGCAAAAATTGTGAGGGTGAACACCCATCTTACTCACGATCATGTCCTGCGTTTAAACTTGAAAAAGAAATATTGACCCTTAAAGTAAACAGTAATTCCTCATATCCAGAAGCAAGAAAAATAATATGTTCCCGTACACCTAAAGCCGGTATCTCATATGCTGCTTCCATGAGAAACAGTAAACAAATGATTTCAATTGGTATTCAAACAGAATCTGACGATCAACCATTAACACTTCCTGTAACAGAAACATCGACCGCACTTAAAAAATCAGCACCGTCCAACACAAATATAAAACCTGCAAAACCTTTAACTAATTCTAAACCTAACTTCCATGGTACCACTGAAAACAAAACAATACATGACAAGATAAGCAAAATTAAAGACACTAATACTAAAAATATAAAAGCAAAGCATAAATCTTTAAAGTTGAAAATATCAAAAGAGGGTCCTACCACCAAAAGACCCCCCTGAAAGAACAGAATTTTTAAAGAAAAAATCTAAAAATCAGGTATCTGATGATGGTGATGATGATGATGAGGATGATGCTGTACATGGATATGTTTCTGAAGATGAAGACATGGCGACAAATGAGGCCTTCCATGAGCAGCTTGCTTCTGTGCCATCGGATTAAATTTTTTTATGGCTAATATTCTTTCTTGGAATTGTCGAGGTCTTCGCAATAAACTGTATGAGATTAAAGCCCTTTTGAATACATACAATCCTGCTTGTATAGCTCTCCAAGAAACATTCTTAAAATCTGCCGATACAGTTAAAATTTGCCGTTTTAGCACAATTAGGAAAGACTGTGATCATGGAGGAGACAAGGTTTCTGGTGGTGTTGTCCAGCTTGTATCTCATAACTACCCATCTACCATTCTTCGCTTAAATACTCAGCTACAAGCTGTAGCTGTCCGAATTCATCTTACCATATTGATTACAGTTTGCAGTATATACCTTCCACCTAATAACCACATTAATCAAAATGAACTCAATAGCTTGATTAGCCAACTTCCTACTCCATATCTGATCTTGGGTGACTTCAATGGTCAGAATCCTCTGTGGGGAAGCAAAGACATAAATAGCAGAGGACAGCAAATTGAGCAGTGTCTTAGTGCTTACAGTCTGTGCCTTTTTAATAATAAGGAATACACTTACTTTCATGAACCTAGCAGGACCTATCACAGTATCGACCTTGCTATATGTACACCAGCCATATTTCCATTCTGGAACTTCACAGTTGATAATGATCTCCATAATAGTGATCATTTTCCTATAATCCTGTCTGCCAGTCATGTCAGGTCATCTGTTAAAAAACCATCTTGTTATATTTTTCAAAAGCCAATTGGACACAATATACTCACCTTGCTGAGATTACTACTGATATTATCCAAAACGGAGATATTGACACTGTGGTGGATAGAGTTACTCAACTGCTGATCAAGGTCGCAGATGATGCTATTCCAAAAAGCTCTTTAAAATCAACCAAATTTCACTTTCCTTGGTGGACTTCTGAATGTGAGGTGACCATTAAGCAACAACGTAAGGCTTGGGGTATTTTTCGGCGTTATCCTACAATGACCAATTACATAGCTTTTAAGCAAGCAAAAGCAATTGCTAGAAGAGTTCGTCGAAAGTGTCAACGGGAGTCATGGCAAAAGTATGTATCCGATATAACTTTCTCTACTCCAAGCAAAATCGTATGGGAAAGGATGAAAAAGTGTTCTGGATTATATAGAGAACATCCCATTTCCATTCTAAATTGTAACGGTTCAACTATTTGTTCCTCGTTAGACATTGCTAATGAAATTGCCAAACAGTTTGCAAATGTCTCTAATGCAACAAACTACCCTGAACCATTTCTAACTCAGAAACTCAGGTCGGAAAGTAAACCTATTGTTTTCCTAGAAGCAAATAATCAACAGTACAATTCAGAGTTTACCATGACAGAGTTAATAACAGCTTTATCAAAAACACACAAAACTTGTAGTGGACCAGACGAAATTAATTATCTCATGCTAAAACACCTTTCTCATGACTCCTTGTTGAACCTCTTGCAGCTGTTCAACAGAATCTGGTTCGAACATAAATTTCCTAAATCATGGCAAAGAGCTATCACCATTCCCATCATGAAACCAGGTAAGGACCCACTAAGTCCTTTAAGTTATCGACCTATAGCACTTACAAGCTGTGTATGTAAACTGCTTGAAAAAATGGTAAACGCTAGGCTTGTATATTTTTTAGAAGACAATAAAAAATTATCGCCACATCAAAGTGGCTTTCGACAAGGTAGATCTACCACCGACAATCTAATTTCCTTAGAATCACAAATTAGGACTGCCTTTCTTAGGCGAAACCATTTAGTTTCCATTTTTTTTTATATAGACAAAGCCTATGATCGAACATGGCGCTATGGTATTATTAAGGACCTCTTTGATTTTAATTTAAAGGGTAATCTTCCCATTTTTATCCAAAACTTTTTAGATTTTAGGACATTCCAAGTTCGCATTGGCTCAGTTCTCTCTCACACATATGTACAAGAAGAAGGAGTGCCACAAGGAAGTGTACTGAGCGTGACACTTTTTAATATGAAAGTCAACAGTATTTTAAACCAATTACCATTGTCAGTTCATAAAACCATGTATGTTGATGATCTGCAAGTTTCCTATCAGGCACATGATATGCGTTCAGTAGAGCGACAATGTCAAGCTGCTGTTAATTGTATCTTGCGATGGGCAAACTTGAATGGATTCAGTTTTTCTACTCAAAAGACATGTTGTGTTCACTTCACAAGAAAACGTGGTATTCACTTACCCCCAGAAATCTTTATGGGAGACGTTAAGATCACAATAGCAGACGAAGTCAAATTTCTCGGAATCTGGTTTGATAAGAAACTCACTTTCTTGCCCCACATCCAAAGACTGCAAACGAAATGTGAGAAAGCTCTAAATATCTTGAAAGTTCTTTCAAATACAAAGTGGGGTGCAGATCGGATTTCCATGCTTCGAATCTATAGAGCTGTTATTCGGTCAAAGCTTGACTATGGATGTTCTGTGTATGGATCAGCACGAACATCTGTGCTTAAGAAGCTCGAGTTTCAGTTTTTCTACTCAAAAGACATGTTGTGTTCACTTCACAAGAAAACGTGGTATTCACTTACCCCCAGAAATCTTTATGGGAGACGTTAAAATCACAGTATCAGAAGTCCATACTGGTCCTTTTTAGTCGACAAAGATCTACACAATAGCGACCATTTTCCCATTGTTCTCTTTAACAGTCAAATCAGATCACCTGTGAAACTATCGCGATATATCTTTTCGAAAGCTGATTGGTTAACATTTACTTCCCTAGCTGTGATAGCTGATGACGCAGTTCAGAGCTGTGACATTGATACAGCTGTAAACAATATTACAAATCTCTTGATTAAGGCTGCTGTTAATACAATCCCTAAGAATTCTGGAAAAACATCTAAGTATCACTTTCCTTGGTGGAATGAAGAATGTCGCGAGGCATACAAAAAACAAAAGAAAGCCTGGGCCAAATTTCGAAGGTATCCTACGACTGATAATCTTACTGCATTTAAATATACAAAAGCTGTTGCTCGTAGGATATGCAGACAAAGACAAAGAGAGTCATGGGAGGAGTATGTCAGTGGACTAAACTGTTCCATTTCCAGCAAGAAAGTATGGGAAAAGGTCAAAAAGTGTTCAGGTGTCTATAATGACCACCTTATATCTGTTATAAATAGTAATGGCTCAATTATTAGCTCTCCCGCAGGAATAGCAAATGAAATAGCCAAAGCCTTTGCAGATGTTTCAAACTCAGCAAGTTATTCAGAACCATTCCTGTCACATAAAATCAGATCAGATCAGAAAAGAAACCAATTGTCTTCTCACAAGCCAAACACTTGCCATACAATTCTCCGTTTACAAAGTTTGAAATTCTTACAGCATTGTCACAGACTCAGGGAACCAGCAGTGGGCCAGATGGTGTCCATTATACTATGCTGAAACACCTTTCTCACGAGCCTTTATTAAACCTTTTATATCTGTACAACAGGATTTATATGGAACATAAGTTTCCGACATCCTGGCAAAGAGCAATCACCATACCCATTTTAAAACCAGGAAAAGACCCCAAAAGTCCTTCAAGTTACCGACCCATTGCTTTGACAAGCTGTATTTGCAAAATTATGGAAAAAATGGTAAATGCCCGACTTGTTTATTTCCTTGAAACAAATAAACTTTTATCTCCACATCAAAGTGGTTTTAGACGAGGAAGATCTACCTCTGACAATATTATTGCTCTGGAATCCCAGATCAGGACTGCCTACCTTATGCGAAATCATTTAGTGTCAATATTTTTTGATATTGACAAAGCCTATGATCGCACATGGCGCTATGGTATTATTAAGGACCTTTTTGATTTTAATTTAAAAGGAAATCTTCCCATTTTTATACAAAACTTTTTAGCACATAGGACATTCAAAGTTCGTATTGGTACTGTTCTTTCAAATCCTCACGTACAAGAGGAGGGAGTGCCACAAGGAAGTGTATTGAGTGTGACTCTATTTTCCATAAAAATCAACAGTATTTTAAATCATCTACCACCATCAGTTCATAAAAGCCTATATGTGGATGATTTGCAAGTTTCATACCAAGCACATGATATGCGCACTGTTGAAAGACAGTGTCAAACAGCAGTAAATGGCATTCTGCAATGGGCTAATCTAAATGGATTCAGGTTTTCAATCCAAAAGACTTGTTGCGTTCACTTCACCAGAAAACGAGGTCTACACTTACCTCCAGAGATTTTCATGGAGAATGCTAAAATTGCTGTTGTGGATGAAGTGAAATTTCTTGGAGTCTGGTTCGATAGAAAACTCACCTTCCTACCCCATGTTCAGAAATTGAGAAAGAAATGTGAGAGAGCCATGAACATTTTAAAAGTTCTGTCAAATACGAAATGGGGTGCAGATACAACTTCAATGCTACGTATATATAGGGCCATTATTCGTTGCAAGATGGATTATGGATGCAATGTTTATGGGAGTGCACGAACATCTGTTCTTCAGAAACTGGACACAATACATAATAAGGCATTACGTATATGTTCAGGTGCCTTTTGAATATCTCTTGTTCAAAGCTTATATGTGTACTGCAAAGAGCCACCTCTAGAATTCAGGCGTGAACAGTGATGCTGAATTATTACTATCGGGTCATGTCCTTACAGAACCACCCCCTGCAACGACTAATACTAGATGAGCATTATGATCGACTCTACGACCACAGACCCTCATGCATTCCTTCTTTTGGCAAGCGGATACGAAATATATTATCAATAACCCCAAAAGTTGATGTAAATATAAGGAAAACAAAATGTTTTGAAATACCTCCATGGCATGTTCCAGATTTTAAATATCTCAACCCATTTAGTAATTTTACTAAGGGAAACACAGATCAGACTATTTATCTGCAACTGTTTGCTGAGCACAGAAATCTCTACAACGAGTTTACTCCTATTTTCACAGATGGTTCAAAAGCTGGCAATTACGTATGTTTGGCTTGTGTATCTAAAAATACTATAAAGTCTTTTAAACTGCATGCATCTTGCTCTATTTGTACTGCTGAGATTATGGCAATATACCAGAGTCTTATATTCATATCGCATCAAATTTCCAAAAAGTACATCATTTATACCGATTCATTGAGTTCGCTACAACTTTTATCATCTAGGACTGCTATGAATTACCCTATTGCCTCTGATATTCTTAAGTATGAACATCGTCTAAAGGTACAGGGATACCATACTGAATTTTGTTGGGTGCCAGGACATGTTGGTATCAGAGGAAATGAGTTGGCAGATATTGCTGCTAAATCAGCTACTGAAGTTTTAAACCTGACAATCCCTTTAACTGACATCAAACCATTCATTTTAAAAAATATTTATGACAAATGGCAGTATTCCTGGAACCAGCAGTCTCTTAATAAGTTGTATGAAATAAAGCCTGTAATACAAAAGTGGACTAGTTTCCAATGTAGAAAACTTGAGGTACTTTTAACTCGTTTGCGAATTGGTCATACTCGTTTTACCCACAGACACTTACTTTTAGGAGAAGTTGAACCCTTTTGTTATAGTTGTCAGACCTCAGCAAGTATCAAACATATTTTAATTGAGTGTACTAAATATAAACAGTTTCGTTTCATGCATTTCAAGACTTATACATTAAATTTGGCAGAATTGATTGGAGAAAATCCTCATCTGGAACTTTTCCCATTCCTATTGGACATTGGTTTTTTCCATCATTTTTAACATCACCTTTTATAACCTTTTAGCTATTTTTCATATCATTTGCATTGTTGCACATGTTCCATAGTATTTTCTCACATTATCACTATTTTAAATTATACACGTGTTATCAATACTATTTTATGTATCTCGGTACCATATGTCTGGCGTAGAATATCCTCTTTGGATCTTGTGCCATAAACCATAATCAACCAATCCTTTCTCTCTCTTTCTTTTTCCTACTCCTTTTTATTTTGTCTATCCTCCTTTCCCCTTCTTTTTTGTTTTGTTCTCCTTTTATGTTTTGTGTTTTTTGTCCCTCTCAGCTGCTGGTGTCATCAATGCCGAGCACTTAGTAAACATCACATCTGCTCTATGGGCCCTAGTACCACTCTTCGGCCTCTGCCGTAAGGTACAACATTTGGGCTCGGGAATGGGTTCATGTGGGTGTGATGCGAAAGGAGTAGAGCTGCGTGAATCAGTAGTTTTGCTTTCGAGAAACTTTTGCAGTAAACGGTTCCAAAGGTGAGTCCCTTGGTTACGTTGGTTGGATGGTGGAGAGTGTTTCATATCGAGAAATCCCCCATGGATCCTTGCTGGTCCATGGGCCCTGTGCACCAGGTGCACGTTATGGCCCGCTCTCTATCATCTGGCTTTGCGAATGACTCCGGCGGTTATACTTGGCACGTTAGAAAAGTGTGGGGAGACGGAGCCTGGTGGGGGCTCCGATCGATCTGGAAGTAAACCGTGGTATTTTTATTAGTGGTTACAAGCATGGAGAATTCGAGAATGCCTTTTGTCTCGGGTTTGTCATGCCTTTCAAGTTCGACTCCAACTATCCCCTTACCCTCCAGGGTGGGGCATTCCAATTGGGCAGACCAGGTAGAGAAGGAGGAAGCTTCAAGATCTATGAGACATCATTCCTATGAAAATCAAACATATTTACCATCAGAGGCAAGATATTTCATCCTGAAAAAAGTAGATGGTTCTTTCAGTAATGTTTCACCATTTCTGATACAAAAAAGCATACAAGCTATTGTTGGTGATGTCGTTTCTATAAAAAAACTATGATCAGGAGATTTAATGGTGCAGGTGTCATCCAGTGCACAAGCCAAAAATATCTTGAGTATGAAAACAATGGGAAATTTTGAAGTAAATGCTTTTATCCACAGTTCTTTAAATTTCTCACGGGGGGTAATCTCAGAACCAGACCTCATTTTTGACTCTGAAGAAGAAATTTTAACAAACCTAAGAAAACAGAAAGTATGTGGCGTCCGTCGCATAAATATACGAAGAGAGGGAAAATTTATACCAACAAAACATTTGATATTAACTTTCGAAACACCAATTCTGCCCCAAACATTAAACGTAGCATATCTTAAATGTTCAGTAAGACCGTATATTCCAAACCCCCTAAGATGCTTCACTTGTCAAAGATTCGGACACTCAAAGTTGGCATGTCGAGGAAAAGTGACTTGTGCTAATTGTGCAGTAGTTGGACGCGATAGTAGCTCTTGTTCTGAGACAGCAAAATGCAAAAATTGTGAGGGTGAACACCCATCTTACTCACGATCATGTCCTACATTTAAGCTTGAAAAAGAAATATTGACCCTTAAAGTAAACAGTAATTCCTCCTATCCAGAAGCAAGAAAAATAGTATGTTCCCTTACACCTAAAGCCGGTATCTCATATGCTGCTTCCATGAGAAATAGTAAACAAATGATTTTTATTGGTATTCAAACAGAATCAGAAGATCAACCATTAACATTTCCTGTAACAGAAACATCGACCGCACTTAAAAAATTAGCACCTTCTTACACAAATATGAATCCTACAAAACCTTTAACTAATACTAAACCTAACTTCCATGGAACCACTGAAAACAAAACAATACATGATAAGACAAGCAAAATTAAAGATACTAATACTAAAAATGTAAAAGCAAAACATTAATCTGTAAAGTTGAAAATATCAAAAGAGGGTCCTATCACCAAAAAACCCCCTGAAAGAACAGACTTTTTAAAGAAAAAAATCTAAAAATCAGGCATCTGATGGTGATGATGATGATGAGGATGAGGATGATGCTGTACATGGATATGTTTCTGAAGATGAAGAGATGGCGACAGATGAGGCCTTCCAAGAGCAGCTTCCTTCTGCCCCTTCGGATTAATTTTTTTATGGCTACTATTATTTCTTGGAATTGTCGAGGTCTTCGCAATAAACTGTATGATATTAAAGCCGTTTGGAATACATACAATCCTGCTTGTATAGCGCTCCAAGAAACATTCTTATAATATGCAGACACAGTTAAAATTTGCCGTTTTAGCACAATTAGGAAAGACTATGATCATGGAGGAGACAAGGTTTCTGGTGGTGTTGTCTTGCTTGTGTCACATAACTACCCATCCACCATTCTTCGCATAAATACTCAGCTACAAGCTGTGGCTGTCCGAATTCATCTTACCATATTGATTACAGTTTGCAGTATATACCTTCCACCTAATAACCACATTAATCAAAATGAACTCAATAGCTTGATTAGCCAACTTCCTACTCCATATCTGATCTTGGGTGACTTCAATGGTCACAATCCTCTGTGGGGAAGCAAAGACATAAATAGCAGAGGACAGCAAATTGAGCAGTGTCTTAGTGCTTACAGTCTGTGCCTTTTTAATAATAAGGAATACACTTACTTTCATGAATCTAGCAGGACCTATCACAGTATCGACCTTGTTATATGTACACCAGCCATATTTCCATTCTGGAACTTCACAGTTGATAATGATCTCCATAATAGTGATCATTTTCCTATCATCATGTCTGGCAGTCATGTCAAGTCATCTGTTAAAAAACCATCTCGTTACATTTTTTCAAAAGCCAATCGGACACAATATACTCACCTTGCTGAGATTACTACTGGTATTATCCAAAATGGAGATATTGACACTGTGGTGGATAGAGTTACTCAACTGCTGATCAAGACCGCAGATGATGCTATTCCAAAAAGCTCTTTAAAAACAACCAAATTGCACTTTCCTTGGTGGACATCTGAATGTATGGTGACCATTAAGCAACAACGTAAGGCTTGGGGTATTTTTCGGCGTTATCCTACAATGACCAATTACATAGCTTTTAAGCAAGCAAAAGCAATTGCTAGAAGAGTTCGTCGAAAGTGTCAACAGGAGTCATGGCAAAAGTATGTATCCGAAATAACTTTCTCTACTCCAAGCAAAATCGTATGGGAAAGGATGAAAAAGTGTTCTGGATTATATAGAGAACATCCCATTTCCATTCTAAATTGCAACGGTTCAACTATTAGTTCCTCGTTAGACATTGCTAATGAAATTGCCAAACAGTTTGCAAATGTCTCTAATGCAACAAACTACCCTGAACCATTTCTAACTCACAAACTCAGGTCGGAAAGTAAACCTATTGTTTTCCTAGAAGCAAATAATCAACAGTACAATTCAAAGTTTACCATGACAGAGTTAATGACAGCTTTATCAAAAATACACAAAACTTGTAGTGGACTAGACGAAATTAATTATCTCATGCTAAAACACGTTTCTCATGACTCCTTGTTGAACCTCCTGCAGCTGTTCAACAGAATCTGGTTCGAACATAAATTTCCTAAATCATGGCAAAGAGCTATCATCATTCCTATCATGAAACCAGGTAAGGACTCAGTAAGTTATCGACCTATAGCACTTACAAGCTGTGTATGTAAACTGCTTGAAAAAATGGTAAACGCTAGGCTTGTATATTTTTTAGAAGACAATAAAAAATTATCGCCACATCAAAGTGGCTTTCGACATGGTAGATTTACCACCGACAATCTAATTTCCTTAGAATCACAAATTAGGACTGCCTTTCTTAGGCGAAACCTTTTAGTTTCCATATTTTTTGATATAGACAAAGCCTATGATTGAACATGGCGCTATGGTATTATTAAGGACCTCTTTGATTTTACTTTAAAGGGTAATCTTCCCATTTTTATCCAAAACATTTTAGATTTTAGGACATTCCAAGTTCGCATTGGCTCAGTTCTCTCTCACACATATGTACAAGAAGAAGGAGTGCCACAAGGAAGTGTACTGAGTGTGACACTTTTTAATATTAAAGTCAACAGTATTTTAAACCAATTACCATTGTCAGTTCATAAAACCATGTATGTTGATGATCTGCAAGTTTCCTATCAGGCACATGATATGCGTTCAGTAGAGCGACAATGTCAAGCTGCTGTTAATTGTATCTTGCGATGGGCAAACTTGAATGGATTCAGTTATTCTACTCAAAAGACATGTTGTGTTCACTTCACAAGAAAACGTGGTATTCACTTACCCCCAGAAATCTTTATCGGAGACGTTAAAAGATCACAGTAGCAGACGAAGTCAAATTTCTCGGAATCTGGTTTGATAAGAAACTCACTTTCTTGCCCCACATCCAAAGACTGCGAACGAAATGTGAGAAAGCTCTAAATATCTTGAAAGTTCTTTCAAATACAAAATGGGATGCAGATCGGATTTCCATGCTTCGAATCTATAGAACTGTTATTCGGTCAAAGCTTGACTATGGATTTTCTGTGTATGGATCAGCACGAGCATATGTGCTTAAGAAGCTCGATCCAATTCATAATAATGCTATTCGTATTTGTTCTGGTGCCTTCAAAACTTCTCCTATTCAAAGTATATACGTTGACTGTAATGAGACATCACTCGAACTCAGGCGAGAACAGCTCTCACTGAATTATCACTTTAGAGTCATGTCCATGAACTACCATCCTTTGCAACGGATCATCCTGGATGTGCAGTACGATCGGCTGTATTCAGCCCGACCCTCCTGTATTCCTTCCTTTGGCATGCGAATGTGCAATAGTGTATCATCAACTCCATTAGAAAATCTCATTGTTAGAAAGAGAAAGGCTTGTGAAATACCTCCATGGCAAGTCCCAAATTTCATTTTTCTCAATCCTTTTGATAATTTTTTAAAGAGTAGTACACCTGATTCCATTTATGTTCAACTTTTTGCAGAACATTGTGATT
The DNA here is from genome assembly GCA_951213105.1 of Amaurobius ferox. Lineage (NCBI taxonomy): Eukaryota > Metazoa > Arthropoda > Arachnida > Araneae > Amaurobiidae > Amaurobius > Amaurobius ferox. The sequence goes on along the minus strand of OX578150.1, from coordinate 12,806,722 downwards.
TATTTAAGGAGTTCACTTCTATTTTTACAGATGGCTCCAAAACAGCAGCACATGTCGTATTTGCTTATGTATGTAATGATATAGTTAAGTCTTTTAAACTTCATACCTCATGCTCCATTTTTACTGCAGAAATGACAGCAATTCACCAGTCATTAATTTTTATCACCCATCAAAGTGTAAATAAATACATCATATATACAGATTCATTAAGTTCTTTGCAATTACTTTCATCTAGAATGGCCATGCTTCATCCCATTGCCTCAGATATCCTCCAACTTGTGCATCGTCTGAAGGCACGAGGACACCATATTCAATTTTGTTGGGTTCCAGTGCATGTTGGTATAAAGGGAAATGAATTGGCTGATACTGCTGCAAAATCAGCTAATCGTATTATGAGTCATCCCATTCCTTTGACAGATATTAAAAAAACTATTAGTAAAATATTATATGATAAATGGCAACATTCATGGAATCAGCAAACTCAAAATAAATTGTATGAGATAATGCATGTAATACAGAAGTGGACTAGTTTTCAGTGTAGGAAACTTGATGTTATATTAACTCGTTTGTGCATTGGTCATACTCGTTTTACCCACAGACACTTACTTTTAGGAGAAATTGAACCCTTTTGTAATAGTTGTTAGACGTCAGCAAGTATCAAACATATTTTATTTGAGTGTTCAAAATATAAACAGTTCCGTTTTAAGCATTTCGAGACTTATACTTTACATTTGGCAGAATTGATTGGAGAAAATCCTCATTTTGAGCTTTTCCCATTCCTTCTGGACATTGGTTTTTTCCATCATTTGTAATTTCACTTTTTATAACCTTTTAGTAATTTTTATCTCGTTTTCATTGTTGTACATGTTACACAGTCATGGTTTTTTCACACATTATAACTCTTTTAAATTATACACATGTTTTAATCCATACTAATTTATGTATGTTGTTACCATATGTCTGGCGCAGCATATCCTCTTTGGATCTTGTGCCATTAAACCATAATCAACCAACCAACCAACCAACCAACTAAACCATAATCAACCAACCAACGAAACCATAATCAAGCAACCAACCAACCAACCAAAATGACTTGCCCGCACAAACAAATCCAACAGTATAATATATACTAAAATTCTTACCTTGTAGGACATCTGTACATGTGGGACATAGAATCATCAATAAATACACAAATGTAAATTAATAAGATTCTTTAATATTAACGTTAAACGTAAGGAGTTACACAAATTAGCTGAATCCTTATCAGCAACTATCACTGGATGCAGGCTAGACTAAATGAAGTTAAACAATGCCACGATATTGTCACATGGTATGTGTGACACTTAATTGTTGTGGATCCAAAGCTAGGAGGGCGGAGACAAGAAGATATATCTTATCAGCTCGTGATCAAGTTTTATAACATTGCATTTAAGTTAACAAGTTAATGCCCCCAACTAGGATCCACACAACAAGGAACATGAAATATTATGAAGACAACTTACTTCGCAGTTATATTATAAACTGTTAACCCAGGATTTAATTACTCCGGCTTACAAAGTGCAAGCTGTGTGTGTGTGTGTGGACAACAAGCAAAACATATAATATTTATTTAGATAACTAGTGTTAAAGTTGGGAAATTATGACAAAAATGAATATACTGAATATCTTTTATTAAATAGTAGTAATATGATATAGAATTATGGCCCTTTCGCCAATCATAAATCAAGATATTAAAAAGATCAATGTAATTTCAATTGTATTAAACATTATTTTCTTGAACACAAATTACCACAAGTTTGCCTCCTTTAATAATTCATATTATTATGATAATTATGGAGAGGAATTAATGTTAATGTAAAAATATATTAAATCACTTTGAATAGGTAAACAATCAGATATGACTTAAAATCTCTCCTTGGTTACAGTTCTTTAAGCGGAAACGTAGTTGTTTGTTTGAGCATACATTCCATTCCAATAGTATTTTCTGCCTATGTCACAGTGAGCAAACGTGGGGCAAAGATGATGGAGCCAAAGCACGTCAGAAACTAACTCTTGTGGCACATCCACTCTTTCTTGATATTGGTGTCTAATTTTTGGATTTTTATGAGTACACCACAAAATTTCATCCTTCATAAAAGATGTCAACCTCTGTGGGTATGGTTTAATTTGTTTTCAAGTAAATCTTTGATCTTATTGCATCTAGGATCTGTCATTTGTGCATTTTTAATTCTTAACTAGTAAGGTTGCATTAGCTGAGGTTTGCTCTAATACATTATTTTGCATAGTATTATCATTTTCAATAGAATTGGTGTTATCATTTTCATTTGTATTACCATCATTAATATTCAAAGCATTAATTTCAGTATTAGAATTCTGGCATACAATTTTCTTAACTATAGAATTTCTGATATTTGGAATATTTGTGTTTACATCCTCTTTCTCTTGATTACTACTTTATATTGAGAAGCAAATCTCTCTGGAACACACACACAGTATCCACAACATTTGAAGTGTTTCTTGACAAATAATCTGCTACGATATTGGCTTTTCCAGGCTTGTTTATGATTGTATAATCAAACTGGAAAAGTGATGCAATCCATCTGGCTAATCTTGATGTTGGGTCTTTTAGTTTTAAAATGAAAGATAAAGAATTTTGATCACAGTAAACAACAAAATGTTTGCCTATTAAATATGGTTTAAAATAATTTGTAGCCCAAACTTCTCGCTCAACCACACTGTATTTGCATTCAGCTTCATTTAAGTTTTCTGCTACCATATGATATAGGATGCAGATGACCTTTTCATCTTTTTGAGATATATAAGCACCCAAAGCTCTATTTGAGGCATCTGTGTGTAAAATTAATTCCTTTTTAAAATCTGGAAGTGCAAGAATAGGATTGGTTACAAGTTTATCTTTCAGTTTATCAAAAGCTTTTTGTGCATCTTCATTCCACAAATATTTCCTCTTATCTACCTCTATAATTTTCAACAAGTCTGGCAATGGTAGAGTTAATTGAGCATAGTTTGGTACAAACCTTCTGTAAAATCCAGAGAGTCCCAAAAACTGTCTTGAATTTTTCACTGAACTTGGTGTTTTAAATTTTTGAACTAATTCAATGTTATGAGGATCAAGTTGTACAATACCTTCTGAAACTACAAAACCAAGGTACTTGATTGTTTTCTTGAAAAATTTACATTTAAAGGGCTTCAGTTTTAAGCCATGATTGTTTAAGCGAATGAAGACAAGTTGACATAAGTTTTCTCAAATGTTCTTCAAATGAGCAAGATGATACTATTATATCATCGATATAGATGCCAGACAAACATGTTAAAACCAATGACATCAGTCTTTGAAATGAAGTTGGTGCGTTTTTAAGGCCAAAAGGTGTTAGAGTCCATTTAAAATGACCATCTAGTGTCGAGAATGCTGTCTTGTGGTAGTCATCAGAGTGCAGAGCGAGCTGATGAAAACCCGATGTAAGATCCAAAGTAGAGAAATAAATTGCACCTCATAGCTGATCAATGTGTTCCTATATTAGGGATAGGAAAAATCTCACTAGTTGTCTGCATGTTGAGCTTCCTAAAATCTGCGACTAAACGATAAGAGTTGTCTGGTTTTTGTACAAACAAAACTGGAGTATTGTAATAGGATGACGGCCGATGAGAGCATCACTATTACAGTACCGGCGGTTGCGTTCCGAATAGGTGGTCGCGGGGTGGTGCTGACGAGTGGCGATCAAGGAGTGAAAATTCCGTTGGTTGGGTTCCTCGGTGGGACTGGATCGGACAAAAGTTGACTGCTGGAGACTCCAAAAAAGGGTTGCAACACGCTGGCATCATACAGGGTAGGATCGTATGTGGAGAAATCAAGTGGCCTTGCTTTGTGTAAAAAACATCACAAGTTGGAAGCTGCAGGAAAAACGAACACTTCGAGATGGGACTATTGCTTAGATCTGAAGGAAGGCGATTAAAATACATTTGTTGAAGACATCTTCAATGCAGAGGTCGAATCTTGCCAGCCAATGACTTATTTGAAAAAACGAAACAAATTCTTGATGGCGAAAGTGGCGTTTCGATTTAAGAAAAGAAATAAGTTGAAACAATCTTGACTTTAAACTAATTTAGGTTTATTAATTTCAAACATATACTATTTCAGAAATAAGACATCTTTTCTTATTAATTCAAAGAATATACAAAACTTGATTCGAAAACATATAACCTAACATTGAAACACAAAGTTCTCGATAAAACTTCGAATAATCGAAAACACATTGAATTCCTTTTTTTTTTTTAATCATCTCACATTCGAAAATCGCGTCACTTAATAAAGAATCTTGATAACATTTAATTTAATTTAGAACATCTTAAAAATTTACGAATAGAATTCTTATTCAGTTGCCCCCGTGGGCAAAATGTGACTTACCCCGTCCAAGTCATATCGCCAATTAAAACTATTTACCAAAATTAGATATAAGCATCTTTTTGTATCATTACGCACATTCATGACGAGAGAGAAAATAATGCCAGTACATTTCCATGTAAAAATAGTTCGCGGGAAAAGGGAAAGTACGTCATGAAAGTAAGTATAAATGGGCGAGGTGTTATCATTACAGACAGAACGGCTCCAGAAAGAAGGAGTGAAATATTTGGCTCTTTATCAAAATGGTATTTATTTATTATCAAGAACAAAGTTGAAATTGAAAGTACAATTTAGAATTCGCCGAAGCGATGGAACAAAATGGATTTTTTTGAAACGGTGTTTCCGAAACATGAATTTAGAAGAATTTAATTTAATAAAAGAGGGGGGAGGTATTTCATTACAAATCCCCGCCAGAAACGAGGGTTTGTTCTGGCACAGAACAAAGACTAACCAAAAAAAATAATTTTGCCAAAAGTGCCTAAAAGGAGTGACATAAAAAAACCCCAACAATTTTTTGGATAAAAAAAATATGCCACAAAACAAAATTTAATTTTAAAAAATAATTTTGGATCTGATATGCAGCTACGTTTATTAAACGCATTGATGTAATTCAGATTTTCTAAACAAGTGTAATTCTCAACCCAGAAAATACGAAAAAAAAAAAAATTTTTTTAAGGACAGATGTGAAAAGTTTGATTCATACAACACTGCATTTGCTTCCCATTCAATCACACTTTTTCACTAAAGAAGTCCTTACATGTGAGATAAAAGGTGAGGGGGTTGAGTTTCTAAATTTTCCTCAATGTTCAAATTTAAGGTTAAAAACGTATTATCACTGCTGCATATGAGAATGCTTGAATGTGACTTAAAAAAAATCAATTTAGAATAATCTAACCGGGTGAGATGATTTCACAAAACAAATATATATACATTGTACATATGAATAAAAGTACAATATATCACACTTCATATGTGTTACCTACATCCAAAGAACTTGTATTCTTCTTCAAACATACAATATACTTGCATACAAATCTTTATTCTTACTTAAATTTACTATATAGAATACGTATATGACAATATTGATACAATATGTTTACAAGATTTAAATAAAAAAAAAAATGAATTGGAAAATAATGTATGCATACAAGAAAATGAAAAAAATTTTGGCTTTTGCCAAAGTTCATGAAGAAAAAAAAAATTTGTGAATTCACGAAATACTTTCAGATATGGAGTTTTTTTCAAATTACTCCAACAAAAGTTTTTGTCAGTGATTCGAATTAGTTGGGTTGCCAATTCAAGGGGACAAAAAAAAAGAAAAGAGAGAAAAAAAAAATAACCCGCACGCAAAGGGCCACAAAACGCCCACAAGCCAACCCGTCCCAAGAAAATTGCACTCAGGCAGGTTCTCGGAACCAAATTCTCCCCACCGCGAGACACTACTAGCAAAGCGCTCGTACAAGAACCGGGGACAAGCGACTCACAGACGAATCGGAACTGGGGACCATTAAAATTGCCATGTATACAAAATCTGCTCACATCACAAGTGTTGTGAATCTTGCATATAAATTGACATAGCATTTTACATAACACAACATTTCAACAAATAATGCTTAACATATTCAGTTAAACAAACTATAATGTGAATTTGAGCTTAAGCATGTGAAAAATGCCTAACTCAAGGACCATTATGTATTTAAATGGGGGGATATGCAGATGAACAACATGCATCTGCTATATCAGCCCAAGACAAATGAAGAAAAAAAATGTGATGTGTGTAATGTGTGAGGATGAACCAATGCTGGACACTTTTTCGATTGTTACTTCGTTAGGTGGTCAGGAACAATATCCAAGATGTTGTGGATATCAGGATGTTGATTATTACTCAGTTCAGTGCACTATTTTTTCTTGATAATGATGACAAGTTATATTTTATACCGCTGTATTTTATAATTTTGGAAGAATACTGGTACTCAGCCTCGTTGCAATACAGGTTCCTTTCAAGGATAACAAAAAAAGTCAATTGCAACAGCAAAAAGATCTTTGCATCGAAACTCCCAAAGTGGAATTCTACGAATTTTGAATAATTTGTTTAAGATTATCATGAATTTTAGTTAAGTCCTCAATATTTCTAAATAATTTATGCTTCGTTTCTTTTAAGGCTTTGGACAATGCTTCGTTTCTTTTAAGACTTTGGACATCTCATCCAGTCGAATAATCATCTTTTTTTTTTTTTTTTCTTTTGAAGATTCTGATCATCTTCCAGTTGTTGGATGGATTGTTTAATATCCGATAGGAATTCGCCAGACGTGTCTTCTTCGCTAGACGCAGCAGAACTTCGCAGAATACGCCGTTTTTTTATACTAGAAGATGCCTTTATACCAGAAGGGTGAAGTTGCTGAGCTGCCATCTTCAGAAAATTGTGAAATCAGTACTATTTCAGCTTTGATGGTGATCACACCTGCCTACCTGCAATTCCGATTTTTTACTTTCCATAACAGGTCATTTGCAAGTTTTTGAAAGCGGAAGTAATAATAAAAGCATCGAAACTATAAAAAATTTTCCATAACAGGTCAATCGCAAGTTTTTGAAAGCGGAAGTAATAATATAAGCATCAAAACTATAAAAAATTTTCCATAACAGGTCAATCGCAAGTTTTTGAAAGCGGAAGTAATAATATAAAACTTTGAAATGTCCTTATCTTCAGCCACGTCTCTCGGCTATCTATCAGAACTGTACCATAAACGGTAGGCATAATAAAAAATATTTTTATAAATTTATCGCTGAACCGTACCATAAACGGTAGGCATAATAAAAAATATTTTTATAAATTTATCGCTGCTACAGCTAGCTCTCAAGGATGTTTTGCATTTTATAGCAATGCATGTTTTGTGCTTAAACAGGCAAATTACCTTTGAAGGTAGGTAGGCACATGCACCATGCTGTATTTTTACATTAAGCCAACAGTTTACAACTATGCTGGCTTTACTTTGTCGAAAACTTGGATATCATAATTTAAGATAAGATGCAGTATATTATATTGCTGCAAAACGGGAATAAACCTGCTTATGTATAAGCTGCCTACTGGATATTATATACCAATTCACAGCTGCCTACTGAATTGTTTAAAGCAAGGTTTCATTAAAGCCTACCTCGAGATGATTGATTTGCTTTTATGAGCTACAAGAGAATAGTTTTGTTTTTAAATTTTGTAAAATTATTATTTGGTGACATTACAGAATAACTTGCACAACAAAAGTATTTTAGTAATGTATCGAAAATAGACATTCGGTATTTTATCTAATCATGAATTTGGTTAGTATCGAAAATACATGTGTAACTGGCTGCACTCTGTCAAATTTCTCAATAACTACATGCCGCGTCTGTTTTAAAGTGGTTTCCCCAGAAGGCCTAATCCATTTTTTTTTAACACTTAACAGACCATTTGAAAAAAGAATTTGTGGGACGGTGTAAATTAACAATGGTCGCTTCAAAAATACCGATTATTGAGAAAATGCTCCCGGTGTCATAATTTTAAAAATATCGGTCACCACAGAGGATTTTACATTTTAATTACAATATTTCCAACTGTGTGAAAAACCTGCACACAAGAGATTTCGGAAGTCTAAAAAAAAATGTGACATGCGTTCTAATATTTCATTTTAAGATTTAGGAGAAGGTACCGAATTTCAAATAGGTCCTCAAGAGAATGGCTGCAGGTACTGAGTTTCGGAATCAAGATAAAATGAAAATATAGGCACCTCGCTCGCAAAATGTTAGCCCTACCCATCCACCCAGTTTTGTAAAAGCACCACCATTAGTAGTAATCATTTGTTCGAATACTTTTTTTGAATACTGTAGCTTATGGTGTACAGAAACATCAGGGAAGAAAAATTTATTTGAATATAAATTATATCTACCGTCTTATGCATATCCGCACATCAAAGATGAAATTAAGAAATTACCAGCATAATCCAGCCGTGTCTTTTTTTTTTTTTTTTGAATTATAATAAAAATATTGCATGTCAAAAGATTATTATTTGAAGATGTCAGTACAAGAGAAAGTCATTATAAATGATGTAGATCTTGTTAGATGATGCATGCCCTCATATATATTTTGAAGAAAATTTTAATTAATATAAATGACTTTTGTACGAGGTCTCAAAGAATGTGGTTGCACTGTTGGTGTACTTTGAATAATTTGTGTACTCTTGATATTGCCTGATGGTAGTGGAACTTCATGGTAACTCGAGTTTTGAAAATGGGGTACACCTTTCAAAAATTTGAAATTTTGATTCTTGAGAATTTCTTGTGCTCTTTTGATTCTAATTAAATCCACATACTCATCTGAACACCAATGTGGGGTGTTGGTTGGTTCATGTTGTGCAATTATAATTTCTGATGAATTTAGTCTGACGAAAGGATCCACGGGTGGTAGTGTGTCATCAACTTCAGGTTGGTTCCTTTCTGGTATTCCAGGGACGTGAATTAGTCTGTCCACATGTACTAGTTGAATGTCCTTGGGATTGTCAAGAGATGTAATTCTAAAAATGACTTGTGAAGTCTTTTCAATTTCAGGATATGGTCCTTTGTATATGCCAGTTTTTTTAGATAAGCCTGGGTTTATGACTGATGATGGATAATGTAAATAAACTATTTGTATGTTTTTATCTTTAGCAGTCCTTGATCTCAAATTTTCTTGCTTTCTGCAGCTTGGGTCAAATGATGAGAAATGGATTTGTATGTGTGCTGCATTTGAGATTCTCTATATTGAATGAATTGGTTATAGAACTGAAATGAAGGACCAGTTTCATCTGTCATCAAATTATGTGGTAGTAGAATGTCGAATCCATATAAAGCAAACACAGGTGTGTCTCCTGTGCTTGTATGGGGCTGAGATCTATATGCCATAAGTGCGTATGGAAGACATTCATCCCAATTTGTATGGATTTTGTTAACTAAATGAGAAAGTGATTGAAGGAGTGTTTTGTTATATCTTTCAACAGTGCCATCTGTTTGGGGATGATAAGGAGTAGTGAAGTATTTCTTGATTCCAAATGATTTGTAAATCCCTTGGATTGCCTTGGAAGTGAAATATAAACCCAAGTCTGTAATAAGTGTCTTCATTGCACCAAATTTGGATATATATTGTTCTAGTATGGAGATTATAGTTGATGTTTGGAACTGGAAAAGCTTCACACCAACATGCAAAGTAATCCGTTAAAATCACTATGTCCGAGTTTCCATTTACGGTATTTGGTAGTTTTCCTAAACAATACATGCCAACTGTTTGGAATGGTATTTCAGGTATTGGAATTCTTTGTAATTGTGCCAATGGAGATTTCATGTGTCCTCTTAGCTATACATTGATGACAAGTGGACATCATTTTGTCAATACCCGCTTTTCAATTTGGGACAAAAGTCTTTTACAATTTTCGCCATAGTCTTAGATAGTACGCAATGGGCTGAATAAGCAGAAGTATGAAAAAATTAAAATAATTTTGGTATAAATATGCTTTGTACAACCAATCTGTTCTGAAGAGATGTTCTAGGATTTTGGATTCTTATATTATGTTGAGCATATAAAACATCGTGGTCTTTAAGCGGAAACATAGTTGTTTGTTTGAGCATACATACCATTCCAATAGTATTTTCTGCCTATGCCACAGTGAGCAAACGTGGGGCAAAGATGATGGAGCCAAAGCACGTCAGAAACTAACTCTTGTGGCACAACCACTCTTTCTTGATATTGGTGTCTAATTTTTGGATTTTTATGAATACACCACAAAATTTCATCCTTCATAAAAGATGTCAACCTCTGTGGGTATGGTTTAATTTGTTTTTCAAGTAAGTCTTTGATCTTATTGCATCTAGGATCTGTCATTTGTGCATTTTTAATTCTTAACTAGTAAGGTTGCATTAGCTGAGGTTTGCTCCAATACATTATTTTGCATAGTATTATCATTTTCAATAGAATTAGTGTTATCATTTTCATTTGTATTACCATCATTAATATTCAAAGCATTAATTTCAGCATTAGAATTCTGGCATACAATTTTCTTAACTATAGAATTTCTGATATTTGGAATATTTGTGTTTACATCTCTCTTTCTCTTGTTTACTACTTTATATTGAGAAACAAATCTCTCTGGAACAGTATCCACAACATTTGAAATGTTTCTTGACAAATAATCTGCTACGATATTGGCTTTTCCAGGCTTGTGTATGATTGTATAATCAAACTGGAAAAGTGATACAATCCATCTAGCTAATCTTGATGTTGGGTCTTTTAGTTTTAAAATGAAAGATAAAGAATTTTGATCATAGTAAACAACAAAATGTTTGCCTATTAAATATGGTTTAAAATAATTTGTAGCCCAAACTATAGCAAGCACTTCTCGCTCAACCACACTGTATTTGCATTCAGCTACATTTTAAGTTTCCTGCTACCATATGATATAGGATGGAGATGACCTTTTCATCTTTTTGAGATATATAAGCACCCAAAGCTCTATTTGAGGCATCTGTGTGTAAAATTAATTCCTTTTTAAAATCTGGAAGTGTAAGAATAGGATTGGTTACAAGTTTATCTTTCAGTTTATCAAAAGCTTTTTGTGCATCTTCATTCCACAAATATTTCCTCTTCTTATCTACCTCTATAATTTTCCACACCACCTTGGAGGTAAGACCATGGCGCGTTTTTTTTAAAGTGGTTTCCCCAGGAGGCCTAATCCACTATCTTTAGTTAAGTCCTCTTATATTTCAAACCCATTCGTCCAGCGCTTTTAACTCTTGGGAAAATGCAGCACCCGCCCACCCGCTTTGGAGTCCCCAATTGTTGGGACCGCCGCTTTCTTTCACCAAGACTGAGAGCCATAGTCTGAAAAAAATCTTGAAAAGATTGTCGGTAACCCATTGGACTTTTGATGTTAATGTAGCCTCTTAAAAAAATGAGATGTAAAAAAATTAATTAGACTATATGGCAGGCCGTATTATTCAAGCCCATTTTTGACACGTTTATATTCACATAGATCAAATGAAAAATAAATATCTGTATTTTATAATTTTGGAAAAACAGCATAGCTGGTTGGAGCGTTTTTTTATACGCCATTATACCAGTAGTTTCAAATTATCATGGATTTTAACGGAATTATGAATTTTTTCAAATTATCATGGATTTTAACGGAATTATGAATTTTGAATGATTTGTTTCATATTATCTTGTATTTTAGTGAGGTCCTCTATATTACGAAATAATCTGTGTTTTGTTTCCTTTAATGACTTGGACATCTCATCTAATTGAATTAATATTTTTTGCTTCTTGGTTCTTTGAAGTGTTTGGCCATCTTCCAATCGCTGAATAGACTGTTTGATATCCGAGAGGAAGTCGCTTGACACGTCTTCCTCGCTAGACGCAGCAGGTAGAATATGGCGTTTTTTAATATTACACGATACCTTTACTCCTGATGGGTGGAGTTGTTGAGCGGCCATCTGCAGAAAATTGTGAAATCAGTGCTATTTCAGCTTTGATGGTGGTCACACCTGCCTACCTGCAATTCCAATTTTTTACTTTCCATAACAGTTCAATTGCAAGTTTTTGAAAGCCTCGTTGCAATACAGGTTCCTTTCAGGGATAACAAAAAAAGTCAATTGCAACAGCAAAAAGATCTTTGCATCGAAACTCCCAAAGTTGAATTCTACGAATTTTGAATAATTTGTTTCAGATTATCATGAATTTTAGTTTAGTCCTCTATATTTCTAAATAATTTATGCTTCGTTTCTTTTAAGGCTTTGGACAATGCTTCGTTTCTTTTAAGACTTTGGACATCTCATCCAGTCAAATAATCATCTTTTTTTTTGTTTTGTTTTTTTGAAGATTCTGATCATCTTCCAGTCGTTAGATGGATTGTTTAATATCCGATAGGAAGTCGCCAGACGTGTCTTCTTCGCTAGACGCAGCAGAACTTCGCAGAATACGCCATTTTTTTATACTAGAAGATGCCTTTATACCAGAAGGGTGAAGTTGCTGAGCTGCCATCTGCAGAAAATTGTGAAATCAGTACTATTTCAGCTTTGATGGTGATCACACCTGCCTACCTGCAATTCCGATTTTTTACTTTCCATAACAGGTCAATTGCAAGTTTTTGAAAGCGGAAGTAATAATATAAGCATCAAAACTATAAAAAATTTTCCATAACAGGTCAATCGCAAGTTTTTGAAAGCAGAGGTAATAATATAAAACTTTGAAATGTCCTTATCTTCAGCCACGTCTCTCGGCTATCTATCAGGACCGTACCATAAACGGTAGGCATAATAAAAAATATTTTTATAAATTTATCGCTGAACCGTACCATAAACGGTAGGCATAATAAAAAATATTTTTATCAATTTATCGCTGCTACAGCTAGCTCTCAAGGATGTTTTGCATTTTATAGCAATGCATGTTTTGTGCTTAAATAGGCAAATTACCTTTGAAGGTAGGTAGGCACATGCACCACGCTGTATTTTTACATTAAGCCAACAGTTTACAGCTATGCTGGCTTCACTTTGTCGAAAACTTGGATATTATAATTTAAGATAAGATGCAGTATATTATATTGCTGCAAAAGGGGAATTAACCAGCTTATGTATAAGCTGCCTACTGGATATTATATACCAATTCACAGCTGCCTACTGAATTGTTTAAAGCAAGGTTTCATTAAAGCCTACCTCGAGATGATTGACTTGCTTTTACGAGCTACAAGAGAATAGTTTTATTTTTAAATATTGTAAAATTATTATTTGGTGACATTACAGAATAACTTGCACAACAAAAGTATTTTAGTAATGTATCCAAAATAGACATTCGGTATTTTATCTAATCATGAATTTGGTTAGTATCGAAAATGCATGTGTAACTGGCTGCATTCTATGAAATTTCTCAATAACTACATGCCGCGTCTCTTTTACAGTGGTTTCCCCAGAAGGCCTAATCCATTTTTTTTTAACACTGAACAGACCATTTGAAAAAAGAATTTGTGGGACGGTGTAAATTAACAATGGTCGCTTCAAAAATACCGATTATTGAGAAAATGCTCCCGGTGTCATAATTTAAAAAATATCGGTCACCACAGAGGATTTTACATTTTAATTACAATATTTCCAACTGTGTGAAAAACCTGCACACAAGAGATTTCGGAAGTCTAAAAAAAAATGTGACATGCGTTCTAATATTTCATTTTAAGATTTAGGAGAAGGTACCGAATTTCAAATAGGTCCTCAAGAGAATGGCTGCAGGTACTGAGTTTCGGAATCAAGATAAAATGAAAATATAGGCACCTCGCTCGCAAAATGTTAGCCCTACCCATCCACCCAGTTTTGTAAAAGCACCACCATTAGTAGTAATCATTTGTTCGAATACTTTTTTTGAATACTGTAGCTTATGGTGTACAGAAACATCAGGGAAGAAAAATTTATTTGAATATAAATTATATCTACCGTCTTATGCATATCCGCACATCAAAGATGAAATTAAGAAATTACCAGCATAATCCAGCCGTGTCTTTTTTTTTTTTTTTTGAATTATAATAAAAATATTGCATGTCAAAAGATTATTATTTGAAGATGTCAGTACAAGAGAAAGTCATTATAAATGATGTAGATCTTGTTAGATGATGCATGCCCTCATATATATTTTGAAGAAAATTTTAATTAATATAAATGACTTTTGTACGAGGTCTCAAAGAATGTGGTTGCACTGTTGGTGTACTTTGAATAATTTGTGTACTCTTGATATTGCCTGATGGTAGTGGAACTTCATGGTAACTCGAGTTTTGAAAATGGGGTACACCTTTCAAAAATTTGAAATTTTGATTCTTGAGAATTTCTTGTGCTCTTTTGATTCTAATTAAATCCACATACTCATCTGAACACCAATGTGGGGTGTTGGTTGGTTCATGTTGTGCAATTATAATTTCTGATGAATTTAGTCTGACGAAAGGATCCACGGGTGGTAGTGTGTCATCAACTTCAGGTTGGTTCCTTTCTGGTATTCCAGGGACGTGAATTAGTCTGTCCATATGTACTAGTTGAATGTCCTTGGGATTGTCAAGAGATGTAATTCTAAAAATGACTTGTGAAGTCTTTTCAATTTCAGGATATGGTCCTTTGTATATGCCAGTTTTTTTAGATAAGCCTGGGTTTATGACTGATGATGGATAATGTAAATAAACTATTTGTATGTTTTTATCTTTAGCAGTCCTTGATCTCAAATTTTCTTGCTTTCTGCAGCTTGGGTCAAATGATGAGAAATGGATTTGTATGTGTGCTGCATTTGAGATTCTCTATATTGAATGAATTGGTTATAGAACTGAAATGAAGGACCAGTTTCATCTGTCATCAAATTATGTGGTAGTAGAATGTCGAATCCATATAAAGCAAACACAGGTGTGTCTCCTGTGCTTGTATGGGGCTGAGATCTATATGCCATAAGTGCGTATGGAAGACATTCATCCCAATTTGTATGGATTTTGTTAACTAAATGAGAAAGTGATTGAAGGAGTGTTTTGTTATATCTTTCAACAGTGCCATCTGTTTGGGGATGATAAGGAGTAGTGAAGTATTTCTTGATTCCAAATGATTTGTAAATCCCTTGGATTGCCTTGGAAGTGAAATATAAACCCAAGTCTGTAATAAGTGTCTTCATTGCACCAAATTTGGATATATATTGTTCTAGTATGGAGATTATAGTTGATGTTTGGATGTTAGGAACTGGTAAAGCTTCACACCAACATGCAAAGTAATCCGTTAAAATCACTATGTCCGAGTTTCCATTTACGGTATTTGGTAGTTTTCCTAAACAATACATGCCAACTGTTTGGAATGGTATTTCAGGTATTGGAATTCTTTGTAATTGTGCCAATGGAGATTTCATGTGTCCTCTTAGCTATACATTGATGACAAGTGGACATCATTTTGTCAATACCCGCTTTTCAATTTGGGACAAAAGTCTTTTACAATTTTCGCCATAATCTTAGATAGTACGCAATGGGCTGAATAAGCAGAAGTATGAAGAAATTAAAATAATTTTGGTATAAATATGCTTTGTACAACCAATCTGTTCTGAAGAGATGTTCTAGGATTTTGGATTCTTATATTATGTTGAGCATATAAAACATCGTGGTCTTTAAGCGGAAACATAGTTGTTTGTTTGAACATACATACCATTCCAATAGTATTTTCTGCCTATGCCACAGTGAGCAAACGTGGGGCAAAGATGATGGAGCCAAAGCACGTCAGAAACTAACTCTTGTGGCACAACCACTCTTTCTTGATATTGGTGTCTAATTTTTGGATTTTTATGAATACACCACAAAATTTCATCCTTCATAAAAGATGTCAACCTCTGTGGGTATGGTTTAATTTGTTTTTCAAGTAAGTCTTTGATCTTATTGCATCTAGGATCTGTCATTTGTGCATTTTTAATTCTTAACTAGTAAGGTTGCATTAGCTGAGGTTTGCTCCAATACATTATTTTGCATAGTATTATCATTTTCAATAGAATTAGTGTTATCATTTTCATTTGTATTACCATCATTAATATTCAAAGCATTAATTTCAGCATTAGAATTCTGGCATACAATTTTCTTAACTATAGAATTTCTGATATTTGGAATATTTGTGTTTACATCTCTCTTTCTCTTGTTTACTACTTTATATTGAGAAACAAATCTCTCTGGAACAGTATCCACAACATTTGAAATGTTTCTTGACAAATAATCTGCTACGATATTGGCTTTTCCAGGCTTGTGTATGATTGTATAATCAAACTGGAAAAGTGATACAATCCATCTAGCTAATCTTGATGTTGGGTCTTTTAGTTTTAAAATGAAAGATAAAGAATTTTGATCATAGTAAACAACAAAATGTTTGCCTATTAAATATGGTTTAAAATAATTTGTAGCCCAAACTATAGCAAGCACTTCTCGCTCAACCACACTGTATTTGCATTCAGCTACATTTTAGTTTCCTGCTACCATATGATATAGGATGGAGATGACCTTTTCATCTTTTTGAGATATATAAGCACCCAAAGCTCTATTTGAGGCATCTGTGTGTAAAATTAATTCCTTTTTAAAATCTGGAAGTGCAAGAATAGGATTGGTTACAAGTTTATTTTTCAGTTTATCAAAAGCTTTTTGTGCATCTTCATTCCACAAATATTTCCTCTTCTTATCTACCTCTATAATTTTCCACACAACCTTGGAGGTAAGACCATGGCGCATTTTTTTTAAAATGGTTTCCCCAGGAGGCCTAATCCACTATCTTTAGTTAAGTCCTCTTATATTTCAAACCCATTCGTCCAGCGCTTTTTACTCTTGGGAAAATGCAGCACCCGCCCACCCGCTTTGGAGTCCCCAATTGTTGGGACCGCCGCTTTCTTTCACCAAGACTGAGAGCCATAGTCTGAAAAAAATCTTGAAAAGATTGTCGGTAACCCATTGGACTTTTGATGTTAATGTAGCCTCTTAAAAAAATGAGATGTAAAAAAATTAATTAGACTATATGGCAGGCCGTATTATTTCAAGCCCATTTTTGACACTGTTATATTCACATAGATCAAATGAAAAATAAATATCTGTATTTTATAATTTTGGAAAAACAGCATAGCTGGATGGAGCGTTTTTTTATACGCCATTATACCAGTAGTTTCAAATTATCATGGATTTTAACGGAATTATGAATTTTTTCAAATTATCATGGATTTTAACGGAATTATGAATTATGAATGATTTGTTTCATATTATCTTGTATTTTAGTGAGGTCCTCTATATTGCGAAATAATCTGTGTTTTGTTTCCTTTAATGACTTGGACATCTCATCTAATTGAATTAATATTTTTTGCTTCTTGGTTCTTTGAAGTGTTTGGCCATCTTCCAATCGCTGAATAGACTGTTTGATATCCGAGAGGAAGTCGCTTGACACATCTTCCTCGCTAGACGCAGCAGGTAGAATACAGCGTTTTTTAATATTACACGATACCTTTACTCCTGATGGGTGGAGTTGTTGAGTGGCCATCTGCAGAAAATTGTGAAATCAGTGCTATTTCAGCTTTGATGGTGATCACACCTGCCTACCTGCAATTCCAATTTTTTACTTTCCATAACAGTTCAATTGCAAGTTTTTGAAAGCCTCGTTGCAATACAGGTTCCTTTCAGGGATAACAAAAAAAGTCAATTGCAACAGCAAAAAGATCTTTGCATCGAAACTACCAAAGTTGAATTCTACGAATTTTGAATAATTTGTTTCAGATTATCATGAATTTTAGTTAAGTCCTCTATATTTCTAAATAATTTATGCTTCGTTTCTTTTAAGGCTTTGGACAATGCTTCGTTTCTTTTAAGACTTTGGACATCTCATCCAGTCGAATAATCATCTTTTTTTTTGTTTTGTTTTTTTGAAGATTCTGATCATCTTCCAGTCGTTAGATGGATTGTTTAATATCCGATAGGAAGTCGCCAGACGTGTCTTCTTCGCTAGACGCAGCAGAACTTCGCAGAATACGCCATTTTTTTATACTAGAAGATGCCTTTATACCAGAAGGGTGAAGTTGCTGAGCTGCCATCTGCAGAAAATTGTGAAATCAGTGCTATTTCAGCTTTGATGGTGATCACACCTGCCTACCTGCAATTCCGATTTTTTACTTTCTATAACAGGTCAATTGCAAGTTTTTGAAAGCGGAAGTAATAATATAAGCATCAAAACTATAAAAAATTTTCCATAACAGGTCAATCGCAAGTTTTTGAAAGCAAAAGTAATAATATAAAACTTTGAAATGTCCTTATCTTCAGCCACGTCTCTCGGCTATCTATCAGGATCGTACCATAAACGGTAGGCATAATAAAAAATATTTTTATAAATTTAGCGCTGAACTGTACCATAAACGGTAGGCATAATAAAAAATATTTTTATAAATTTATCGCTGCTACAGCTAGCTCTCAAGGATGTTTTGCATTTTATAGCAATGAATGTTTTGTGCTTAAATAGGCAAATTACCTTTGAAGGTAGGTAGGCACATGCACCACGCTGTATTTTTACATTAAGCCAACAGTTTACAGCTATGCTGGCTTTACTTTGTCGAAAACTTGGATATCATAATTTAAGATAAGATGCAGTATATTATATTGCTGCAAAAGGGGAATTAACCAGCTTATGTATAAGCTGCCTACTGGATATTATATACCAATTCACAGCTGCCTACTGAATTGTTTAAAGCAAGGTTTCATTAAAGCCTACCTCGAGATGATTGACTTGCTTTTACGAGCTACAAGAGAATAGTTTTATTTTTAAATATTGTAAAATTATTATTTGGTGACATTACAGAATAACTTGCACAACAAAAGTATTTTAGTAATGTATCCAAAATAGACATTCGGTATTTTATCTAATCATGAATTTGGTTAGTATCGTAAATGCATGTGTAACTGGCTGCATTCTATGAAATTTCTCAATAACTACATGCCGCGTCTTTTTTAAAGTGGTTTCCCCAGAAGGCCTAATTCATTTTTTTTTAACACTCAACAGACCATTTGAAAAAAGAATTTGTGGGACGGTGTAAATTAACAATGGTCGCTTCAAAAATACCGATTCTTGAGAAAATGCACTCGGTGTCACAATTTAAAAAATATCGGTCACCACAGAGGATTTTACATTTTAATTACAATATTTCCAACTGTGTGAAAAAGCTGCTCACAAGAGATTTCGGAAGTCTCAAAAAAAGATGTGACATGATTAAACGCATTCATGTAATTCAGATTTTCTAAACAAGTGTAATTCTCAACCCAGAAAATACGAAAAAAAAAAAAAAAATTTTTAAGGACAGATGTGAAAAGTTTGATTCATACAACACTGCATTTGCTTCCCATTCATACACACTTTTTCACTAAAGAAGTCCTTACATGCGAGATAAAAGGTGAGGGGGTTGAGTTTCTAAATTTTCCTCAATGTTCAAATTTAAGGTTAAAACGTATTATCACTGCTGCATATGAGAATGCTTGAATGTGACTTAAAAAAAATCAATTTAGAATAATCAAACGGGTGAGATGATTTCACAAAACAAATATATATACATTGTACATATGAATAAAAGTACAATATATCACACTTCATATGTGTTACCTACATCCAAAGAACTTGTATTCTTCCTCAAACATACAATATACTTGCATACAAATCTTTATTCTTACTTAAATTTACTATATAGAATACGTATATGACAATATTGATACAATATGTTTACAAGATTTAAATAAAAAAAAATTCTGTAAGTATCATAAAAAAAAATGAATTGGAAAATAATGTATGCATACAAGAAAATGAAAAAAATTTTGGCTTTTGCCAAAGTTCATGAAGAAAAAAAAAATTTGTAAATTCACGAAATACTTTCAGATATGGAGTTTTTTTCAAATTACTCCAACAAAAGTTTTTGTCAGTGATTCGAATTAGTTGGGTTGCCAATTCAAGGGGACAAAAAAAAGAAAAGAGAGAAAAAAAAAAATAACCCGCACGCAAAGGGCCACAAAACGCCCACAAGCCAACCCGTCCCAAGAAAATTGCACTCAGGCAGGTTCTCGGAACCAAATTCTCCCCACCGCGAGACGCTACTGGCAAAGCGCTCGTACAAGAACCGGGGACAAGCGACTCACAGACGAATCGGAACTGGGGACCATTAAAATTGCCATGTATACAAAATCTGCTCACATCACAAGTGTTGTGAATCTTACATATAAATTGACATAGCATTTTACATAACACAACATTTCAACAAATAATGCTTAACATATTCAGTTAAACAAACTATAATGTGAATTTGAGCTTAAGCATGTGAAAAATGCCTAACTCAAGGACCATTATGTATTTAAATGGGGGGATATGCAGATGAACAACATGCATCTGCTATATCAGCCCAAGACAAATGAAGAAAAAAAATGTGATGTGTGTAATGTGTGAGGATGAACCAATGCTGGACACTTTTTCGATTGTTACTTCGTTAGGTGGTCAGGAACAATATCCAAGATGTTGTGGATATCAGGATGTTGATTATTACTCAGTTCAGTGCACTATTTTTTCTTGTTAATGATGACAAGTTATATTTTATACCGCTGTATTTTATAATTTTGGAAGAATACTGGTACTCAGCCTCGTTGCAATACAGGTTCCTTTCAAGGATAACAAAAAAAGTCAATTGCAACAGCAAAAAGATCTTTGCATCGAAACTCCCAAAGTGGAATTCTACGAATTTTGAATAATTTGTTTAAGATTATCATGAATTTTAGTTAAGTCCTCAATATTTCTAAATAATTTATGCTTCGTTTCTTTTAAGGCTTTGGACAATGCTTCGTTTCTTTTAAGACTTTGGACATCTCATCCAGTCGAATAATCATCTTTTTTTTTTTTTTTTTTTTTTTTGAAGATTCTGATCATCTTCCAGTTGTTGGATGGATTGTTTAATATCCGATAGGAATTCGCCAGACGTGTCTTCTTCGCTAGACGCAGCAGAACTTCGCAGAATACGCCGTTTTTTTATACTAGAAGATGCCTTTATACCAGAAGGGTGAAGTTGCTGAGCTGCCATCTTCAGAAAATTGTGAAATCAGTACTATTTCAGCTTTGATGGTGATCACACCTGCCTACCTGCAATTCCGATTTTTTACTTTCCATAACAGGTCAATTGCAAGTTTTTGAAAGCGGAAGTAATAATATAAGCATCGAAACTATAAAAAATTTTCCGTAACAGGTCAATCGCAAGTTTTTGAAAGCGGAAGTAATAATATAAGCATCAAAACTATAAAAAAATTTCCATAACAGGTCAATCGCAAGTTTTTGAAAGCGGAAGTAATAATATAAGCATCAAAACTATAAAAAATTTTCCATAACAGGTCAATCGCAAGTTTTTGAAAGCGGAAGTAATAATATAAGCATCAAAACTATAAAAAATTTTCCATAACAGGTCAATCGCAAGTTTTTGAAAGCGGAAGTAATAATATAAAACTTTGAAATGTCCTTATCTTCAGCCACGTCTCTCGGCTATCTATCAGAACCGTACCATAAACGGTAGGCATAATAAAAAATATTTTTATAAATTTATCGCTGAACTGTACCATAAACGGTAGGCATAATAAAAAATATTTTTATAAATTTATCGCTGCTACAGCTAGCTCTCAAGGATGTTTTGCATTTTGTAGCAATGCATGTTTTGTGCTTAAATAGGCAAATTACCTTTGAAGGTAGGTAGGCACATGCACCATGCTGTATTTTTACATTAAGCCAACAGTTTACAGCTATGCTGGCTTTACTTTGTCGAAAACTTGGATATCATAATTTTAGATAGGATGCAGTATTTTATATTGCTGCAAAAGGGGAATTAACCAGCTTATGTATAAGCTGCCTACTGGATATTATAAAGCAATTCACAGCTGCCTACTGAATTGTTTAAAGCAAGGTTTCATTAAAGCCTACCTCAAGATGATTGACTTGCTTTTTCGAACTGCAAGAGAATAGTTTTATTTTTAAATATTGTAAAATTATTATTTGGTGACATTACAGAATAACTTGCACAACAAAAGTATTTTAGTAATGTATCCAAAATAGACATTCGGTATTTTATCTAATCATGAATTTGGTTAGTATCGAAAATGCATGTGTAACTGGCTGCATTCTATGAAATTTCTCAATAACTACATGCCGCGTCTTTTTTAAAGTGGTTTCCCCAGAAGGCCTAATCCATTTTTTTTTAACACTCAACAGACCATTTGAAAAAAGAATTTGTGGGACGGTGTAAATTAACAATGGTCGCTTCAAAAATACCGATTATTGAGAAAATGCTCCCGGTGTCATAATTTAAAAAATATCGGTCACCACAGAGGATTTTACATTTTAATTACAATATTTCCAACTGTGTGAAAAACCTGCACACAAGAGATTTCGGAAGTCTAAAAAAAAATGTGACATGCGTTCTAATATTTCATTTTAAGATTTAGGAGAAGGTACCGAATTTCAAATAGGTCCTCAAGAGAATGGCTGCAGGTACTGAGTTTCGGAATCAAGATAAAATGAAAATGTAGGCACCTCGCTCGCAAAATGTTAGCCCTACCCATCCACCCAGTTTTGTAAAAGCACCACCATTAGTAGTAATCATTTGTTCGAATACTTTTTTTGAATACTGTAGCTTATGGTGTACAGAAACATCAGGGAAGAAAAATTTATTTGAATATAAATTATATCTACCGTCTTATGCATATCCGCACATCAAAGATGAAAATAAGAAATTACCAGCATAATCCAGCCGTGTCTTCTTTTTTTTTTTTTTTTGAATTATAATAAAAATATTGCATGTCAAAAGATTATTATTTGAAGATGTCAGTACAAGAGAAAGTCATCATAAATGATGTAGATCTTGTTAGATGATGCATGCCCTCATATATATTTTGAAGAAAATTTTAATTAATATAAATGACTTTTGTACGAGGTCTCAAAGAATATGGTTGCACTGTTGGTGTACTTTGAATAATTTGTGTACTCTTGATATTGCCTGATGGTAGTGGAACTTCATGGTAACTCGAGTTTTGAAAATGAGTTACACCTTTCAAAAATTTGAAATTTTGATTCTTGAGAATTTCTTGTGCTCTTTTGATTCTAATTAAATCCACATACTCATCTGAACACCAATGTGGTGTGTTGGTTGGTTCGTGTTGTGCAATTATAATTTCTGATGAATTTAGTCTGACGAAAGGATCCACGGGTGGTAGTGTGTCATCAACTTCAGGTTGGTTCCTTTCTGGTATTCCAGGGACGTGAATTAGTCTGTCCACATGTACTAGTTGAATGTCCTTGGGATTGTCAAGAGATGTAATTCTAAAAATGACTGGTGAAGTCTTTTCAATTTCAGGATATGGTCCTTTGTATATGCCAGTTTTTTAGATAAGCCTGGGTTTATGACTGATGATGGATAATGTAAATAAACTATTTGTATGTTTTTATCTTTAGCAGTCCTTGATCTCAAATTTTCTTGCTTTCTGCAGCTTGGGTCAAATGATGAGAAATGGATTTGTATGTGTGCTGCATTTGAGATTCTCTATATTGAATGAATTGGTTATAGGACTGAAATGAAGGACCAGTTTGATCTGTCATCAAATTATGTGGTAGTAGAATGTCGAATCCATATAAAGCAAACACAGGTGTGTCTCCTGTGCTTGTATGGGGCTGAGATCTATATGCCATAAGTGCGTATGGAAGACATTCATCCCAATTTGTATGGATTTTGTTAACTAAATGAGAAAGTGATTGAAGGAGTGTTTTGTTATATCTTTCAACAATGCCATCTGTTTGGGGATGATAAGGAGTAGTGAAGTATTTCTTGATTCCAAATGATTTGTAAATCCCTTGGATTGCCTTGGAAGTGAAATATAAACCCAAGTCTGTAATAAGTGTCTTCATTACACCAAATTTGGATATATATTGTTCTAGTATGGAGATTATAGTTGATGTTTGGAACTGGAAAAGCTTCACACCAACATGCAAAGTAATCCGTTAAAATCACTATGTCCGAGTTTCCATTTACGGTATTTGGTAGTTTTCCTAAACAATACATGCCAACTGTTTTGAATGGTATTTCAGGTATTGGAATTCTTTGTAATTGTGCCAATGGAGATTTCATGTGTCCTCTTAGCTATACATTGATGACAAGTGGACATCATTTTGTCAATACCCGCTTTTCAATTTGGGACAAAAGTCTTTTACAATTTTCGCCATAGTCTTAGATAGTACGCAATGGGCTGAATAAGCAGAAGTATGAAAAAATTAAAATAATTTTGGTATAAATATGCTTTGTACAACCAATCTGTTCTGAAGAGATGTTCTAGGATTTTGGATTCTTATATTATGTTGAGCATATAAAACATCGTGGTCTTTAAGCGGAAACATAGTTGTTTGTTTGAGCATACATACCATTCCAATAGTATTTTCTGCCTATGCCACAGTGAGCAAACGTGGGGCAAAGATGATGGAGCCAAAGCACGTCAGAAACTAACTCTTGTGGCACAACCACTCTTTCTTGATATTGGTGTCTAATTTTTGGATTTTTATGAATACACCACAAAATTTCATCCTTCATAAAAGATGTCAACCTCTGTGGGTATGGTTTAATTTGTTTTTCAAGTAAGTCTTTGATCTTATTGCATCTAGGATCTGTCATTTGTGCATTTTTAATTCTTAACTAGTAAGGTTGCATTAGCTGAGGTTTGCTCCAATACATTATTTTGCATAGTATTATCATTTTCAATAGAATTAGTGTTATCATTTTCATTTGTATTACCATCATTAATATTCAAAGCATTAATTTCAGCATTAGAATTCTGGCATACAATTTTCTTAACTATAGAATTTCTGATATTTGGAATATTTGTGTTTACATCTCTCTTTCTCTTGTTTACTACTTTATATTGAGAAACAAATCTCTCTGGAACAGTATCCACAACATTTGAAATGTTTCTTGACAAATAATCTGCTACGATATTGGCTTTTCCAGGCTTGTGTATGATTGTATAATCAAACTGGAAAAGTGATACAATCCATCTAGCTAATCTTGATGTTGGGTCTTTTAGTTTTAAAATGAAAGATAAAGAATTTTGATCATAGTAAACAACAAAATGTTTGCCTATTAAATATGGTTTAAAATAATTTGTAGCCCAAACTATAGCAAGCACTTCTCGCTCAACCACACTGTATTTGCATTCAGCTACATTTTAAGTTTCCTGCTACCATATGATATAGGATGGAGATGACCTTTTCATCTTTTTGAGATATATAAGCACCCAAAGCTCTATTTGAGGCATCTGTGTGTAAAATTAATTCCTTTTTAAAATCTGGAAGTGTAAGAATAGGATTGGTTACAAGTTTATCTTTCAGTTTATCAAAAGCTTTTTGTGCATCTTCATTCCACAAATATTTCCTCTTCTTATCTACCTCTATAATTTTCCACACCACCTTGGAGGTAAGACCATGGCGCGTTTTTTTTAAAGTGGTTTCCCCAGGAGGCCTAATCCACTATCTTTAGTTAAGTCCTCTTATATTTCAAACCCATTCGTCCAGCGCTTTTAACTCTTGGGAAAATGCAGCACCCGCCCACCCGCTTTGGAGTCCCCAATTGTTGGGACCGCCGCTTTCTTTCACCAAGACTGAGAGCCATAGTCTGAAAAAAATCTTGAAAAGATTGTCGGTAACCCATTGGACTTTTGATGTTAATGTAGCCTCTTAAAAAAATGAGATGTAAAAAAATTAATTAGACTATATGGCAGGCCGTATTATTCAAGCCCATTTTTGACACGTTTATATTCACATAGATCAAATGAAAAATAAATATCTGTATTTTATAATTTTGGAAAAACAGCATAGCTGGTTGGAGCGTTTTTTTATACGCCATTATACCAGTAGTTTCAAATTATCATGGATTTTAACGGAATTATGAATTTTTTCAAATTATCATGGATTTTAACGGAATTATGAATTTTGAATGATTTGTTTCATATTATCTTGTATTTTAGTGAGGTCCTCTATATTACGAAATAATCTGTGTTTTGTTTCCTTTAATGACTTGGACATCTCATCTAATTGAATTAATATTTTTTGCTTCTTGGTTCTTTGAAGTGTTTGGCCATCTTCCAATCGCTGAATAGACTGTTTGATATCCGAGAGGAAGTCGCTTGACACGTCTTCCTCGCTAGACGCAGCAGGTAGAATATGGCGTTTTTTAATATTACACGATACCTTTACTCCTGATGGGTGGAGTTGTTGAGCGGCCATCTGCAGAAAATTGTGAAATCAGTGCTATTTCAGCTTTGATGGTGATCACACCTGCCTACCTGCAATTCCAATTTTTTACTTTCCATAACAGTTCAATTGCAAGTTTTTGAAAGCCTCGTTGCAATACAGGTTCCTTTCAGGGATAACAAAAAAAGTCAATTGCAACAGCAAAAAGATCTTTGCATCGAAACTCCCAAAGTTGAATTCTACGAATTTTGAATAATTTGTTTCAGATTATCATGAATTTTAGTTTAGTCCTCTATATTTCTAAATAATTTATGCTTCGTTTCTTTTAAGGCTTTGGACAATGCTTCGTTTCTTTTAAGACTTTGGACATCTCATCCAGTCAAATAATCATCTTTTTTTTTGTTTTGTTTTTTTGAAGATTCTGATCATCTTCCAGTCGTTAGATGGATTGTTTAATATCCGATAGGAAGTCGCCAGACGTGTCTTCTTCGCTAGACGCAGCAGAACTTCGCAGAATACGCCATTTTTTTATACTAGAAGATGCCTTTATACCAGAAGGGTGAAGTTGCTGAGCTGCCATCTGCAGAAAATTGTGAAATCAGTACTATTTCAGCTTTGATGGTGATCACACCTGCCTACCTGCAATTCCGATTTTTTACTTTCCATAACAGGTCAATTGCAAGTTTTTGAAAGCGGAAGTAATAATATAAGCATCAAAACTATAAAAAATTTTCCATAACAGGTCAATCGCAAGTTTTTGAAAGCAGAGGTAATAATATAAAACTTTGAAATGTCCTTATCTTCAGCCACGTCTCTCGGCTATCTATCAGGACCGTACCATAAACGGTAGGCATAATAAAAAATATTTTTATAAATTTATCGCTGAACCGTACCATAAACGGTAGGCATAATAAAAAATATTTTTATCAATTTATCGCTGCTACAGCTAGCTCTCAAGGATGTTTTGCATTTTATAGCAATGCATGTTTTGTGCTTAAATAGGCAAATTACCTTTGAAGGTAGGTAGGCACATGCACCACGCTGTATTTTTACATTAAGCCAACAGTTTACAGCTATGCTGGCTTCACTTTGTCGAAAACTTGGATATTATAATTTAAGATAAGATGCAGTATATTATATTGCTGCAAAAGGGGAATTAACCAGCTTATGTATAAGCTGCCTACTGGATATTATATACCAATTCACAGCTGCCTACTGAATTGTTTAAAGCAAGGTTTCATTAAAGCCTACCTCGAGATGATTGACTTGCTTTTACGAGCTACAAGAGAATAGTTTTATTTTTAAATATTGTAAAATTATTATTTGGTGACATTACAGAATAACTTGCACAACAAAAGTATTTTAGTAATGTATCCAAAATAGACATTCGGTATTTTATCTAATCATGAATTTGGTTAGTATCGAAAATGCATGTGTAACTGGCTGCATTCTAAGAAATTTCTCAATAACTACATGCCGCGTCTCTTTTACAGTGGTTTCCCCAGAAGGCCTAATCCATTTTTTTTTAACACTGAACAGACCATTTGAAAAAAGAATTTGTGGGACGGTGTAAATTAACAATGGTCGCTTCAAAAATACCGATTATTGAGAAAATGCTCCCGGTCTCATAATTTAAAAAATATCGGTCACCACAGAGGATTTTACATTTTAATTACAATATTTCCAACTGTGTGAAAAACCTGCACACAAGAGATTTCGGAAGTCTAAAAAAAAATGTGACATGCGTTCTAATATTTCATTTTAAGATTTAGGAGAAGGTACCGAATTTCAAATAGGTCCTCAAGAGAATGGCTGCAGGTACTGAGTTTCGGAATCAAGATAAAATGAAAATATAGGCACCTCGCTCGCAAAATGTTAGCCCTACCCATCCACCCAGTTTTGTAAAAGCACCACCATTAGTAGTAATCATTTGTTCGAATACTTTTTTTGAATACTGTAGCTTATGGTGTACAGAAACATCAGGGAAGAAAAATTTATTTGAATATAAATTATATCTACCGTCTTATGCATATCCGCACATCAAAGATGAAATTAAGAAATTACCAGCATAATCCAGCCGTGTCTTTTTTTTTTTTTTTTGAATTATAATAAAAATATTGCATGTCAAAAGATTATTATTTGAAGATGTCAGTACAAGAGAAAGTCATTATAAATGATGTAGATCTTGTTAGATGATGCATGCCCTCATATATATTTTGAAGAAAATTTTAATTAATATAAATGACTTTTGTACGAGGTCTCAAAGAATGTGGTTGCACTGTTGGTGTACTTTGAATAATTTGTGTACTCTTGATATTGCCTGATGGTAGTGGAACTTCATGGTAACTCGAGTTTTGAAAATGGGGTACACCTTTCAAAAATTTGAAATTTTGATTCTTGAGAATTTCTTGTGCTCTTTTGATTCTAATTAAATCCACATACTCATCTGAACACCAATGTGGGGTGTTGGTTGGTTCATGTTGTGCAATTATAATTTCTGATGAATTTAGTCTGATGAAAGGATCCACGGGTGGTAGTGTGTCATCAACTTCAGGTTGGTTCCTTTCTGGTATTCCAGGGACGTGAATTAGTCTGTCCATATGTACTAGTTGAATGTCCTTGGGATTGTCAAGAGATGTAATTCTAAAAATGACTTGTGAAGTCTTTTCAATTTCAGGATATGGTCCTTTGTATATGCCAGTTTTTTTAGATAAGCCTGGGTTTATGACTGATGATGGATAATGTAAATAAACTATTTGTATGTTTTTATCTTTAGCAGTCCTTGATCTCAAATTTTCTTGCTTTCTGCAGCTTGGGTCAAATGATGAGAAATGGATTTGTATGTGTGCTGCATTTGAGATTCTCTATATTGAATGAATTGGTTATAGAACTGAAATGAAGGACCAGTTTCATCTGTCATCAAATTATGTGGTAGTAGAATGTCGAATCCATATAAAGCAAACACAGGTGTGTCTCCTGTGCTTGTATGGGGCTGAGATCTATATGCCATAAGTGCGTATGGAAGACATTCATCCCAATTTGTATGGATTTTGTTAACTAAATGAGAAAGTGATTGAAGGAGTGTTTTGTTATATCTTTCAACAGTGCCATCTGTTTGGGGATGATAAGGAGTAGTGAAGTATTTCTTGATTCCAAATGATTTGTAAATCCCTTGGTTTGCCTTGGAAGTGAAATATAAACCCAAGTCTGTAATAAGTGTCTTCATTGCACCAAATTTGGATATATATTGTTCTAGTATGGAGATTATAGTTGATGTTTGGATGTTAGGAACTGGTAAAGCTTCACACCAACATGCAAAGTAATCCGTTAAAATCACTATGTCCGAGTTTCCATTTACGGTATTTGGTAGTTTTCCTAAACAATACATGCCAACTGTTTGGAATGGTATTTCAGGTATTGGAATTCTTTGTAATTGTGCCAATGGAGATTTCATGTGTCCTCTTAGCTATACATTGATGACAAGTGGACATCATTTTGTCAATACCCGCTTTTCAATTTGGGACAAAAGTCTTTTACAGTTTTCGCCATAATCTTAGATAGTACGCAATGGGCTGAATAAGCAGAAGTATGAAGAAATTAAAATAATTTTGGTATAAATATGCTTTGTACAACCAATCTGTTCTGAAGAGATGTTCTAGGATTTTGGATTCTTATATTATGTTGAGCATATAAAACATCGTGGTCTTTAAGCGGAAACATAGTTGTTTGTTTGAACATACATACCATTCCAATAGTATTTTCTGCCTATGCCACAGTGAGCAAACGTGGGGCAAAGATGATGGAGCCAAAGCACGTCAGAAACTAACTCTTGTGGCACAACCACTCTTTCTTGATATTGGTGTCTAATTTTTGGATTTTTATGAATACACCACAAAATTTCATCCTTCATAAAAGATGTCAACCTCTGTGGGTATGGTTTAATTTGTTTTTCAAGTAAGTCTTTGATCTTATTGCATCTAGGATCTGTCATTTGTGCATTTTTAATTCTTAACTAGTAAGGTTGCATTAGCTGAGGTTTGCTCCAATACATTATTTTGCATAGTATTATCATTTTCAATAGAATTAGTGTTATCATTTTCATTTGTATTACCATCATTAATATTCAAAGCATTAATTTCAGCATTAGAATTCTGGCATACAATTTTCTTAACTATAGAATTTCTGATATTTGGAATATTTGTGTTTACATCTCTCTTTCTCTTGTTTACTACTTTATATTGAGAAACAAATCTCTCTGGAACAGTATCCACAACATTTGAAATGTTTCTTGACAAATAATCTACTACGATATTGGCTTTTCCAGGCTTGTGTATGATTGTATAATCAAACTGGAAAAGTGATACAATCCATCTAGCTAATCTTGATGTTGGGTCTTTTAGTTTTAAAATGAAAGATAAAGAATTTTGATCATAGTAAACAACAAAATGTTTGCCTATTAAATATGGTTTAAAATAATTTGTAGCCCAAACTATAGCAAGCACTTCTCGCTCAACCACACTGTATTTGCATTCAGCTACATTTTAGTTTCCTGCTACCATATGATATAGGATGGAGATGACCTTTTCATCTTTTTGAGATATATAAGCACCCAAAGCTCTATTTGAGGCATCTGTGTGTAAAATTAATTCCTTTTTAAAATCTGGAAGTGCAAGAATAGGATTGGTTACAAGTTTATTTTTCAGTTTATCAAAAGCTTTTTGTGCATCTTCATTCCACAAATATTTCCTCTTCTTATCTACCTCTATAATTTTCCACACAACCTTGGAGGTAAGACCATGGCGCATTTTTTTTAAAATGGTTTCCCCAGGAGGCCTAATCCACTATCTTTAGTTAAGTCCTCTTATATTTCAAACCCATTCGTCCAGCGCTTTTTACTCTTGGGAAAATGCAGCACCCGCCCACCCGCTTTGGAGTCCCCAATTGTTGGGACCGCCGCTTTCTTTCACCAAGACTGAGAGCCATAGTCTGAAAAAAATCTTGAAAAGATTGTCGGTAACCCATTGGACTTTTGATGTTAATGTAGCCTCTTAAAAAAATGAGATGTAAAAAAATTAATTAGACTATATGGCAGGCCGTATTATTTCAAGCCCATTTTTGACACTGTTATATTCACATAGATCAAATGAAAAATAAATATCTGTATTTTATAATTTTGGAAAAACAGCATAGCTGGATGGAGCGTTTTTTTATACGCCATTATACCAGTAGTTTCAAATTATCATGGATTTTAACGGAATTATGAATTTTTTCAAATTATCATGGATTTTAACGGAATTATGAATTATGAATGATTTGTTTCATATTATCTTGTATTTTAGTGAGGTCCTCTATATTGCGAAATAATCTGTGTTTTGTTTCCTTTAATGACTTGGACATCTCATCTAATTGAATTAATATTTTTTGCTTCTTGGTTCTTTGAAGTGTTTGGCCATCTTCCAATCGCTGAATAGACTGTTTGATATCCGAGAGGAAGTCGCTTGACACGTCTTCCTCGCTAGACGCAGCAGGTAGAATACAGCGTTTTTTAATATTACACGATACCTTTACTCCTGATGGGTGGAGTTGTTGAGTGGCCATCTGCAGAAAATTGTGAAATCAGTGCTATTTCAGCTTTGATGGTGATCACACCTGCCTACCTGCAATTCCAATTTTTTACTTTCCATAACAGTTCAATTGCAAGTTTTTGAAAGCCTCGTTGCAATACAGGTTCCTTTCAGGGATAACAAAAAAAGTCAATTGCAACAGCAAAAAGATCTTTGCATCGAAACTCCCAAAGTTGAATTCTACGAATTTTGAATAATTTGTTTCAGATTATCATGAATTTTAGTTAAGTCCTCTATATTTCTAAATAATTTATGCTTCGTTTCTTTTAAGGCTTTGGACAATGCTTCGTTTCTTTTAAGACTTTGGACATCTCATCCAGTCGAATAATCATCTTTTTTTTTGTTTTGTTTTTTTGAAGATTCTGATCATCTTCCAGTCGTTAGATGGATTGTTTAATATCCGATAGGAAGTCGCCAGACGTGTCTTCTTCGCTAGACGCAGCAGAACTTCGCAGAATACGCCATTTTTT
Source organism: Amaurobius ferox (assembly GCA_951213105.1). Lineage (NCBI taxonomy): Eukaryota > Metazoa > Arthropoda > Arachnida > Araneae > Amaurobiidae > Amaurobius > Amaurobius ferox. The sequence goes on along the minus strand of OX578150.1, from coordinate 12,774,404 downwards.
TATACTAGAAGATGCCTTTATACCAGAAGGGTGAAGTTGCTGAGCTGCCATCTGCAGAAAATTGTGAAATCAGTGCTATTTCAGCTTTGATGGTGATCACACCTGCCTACCTGCAATTCCGATTTTTTACTTTCTATAACAGGTCAATTGCAAGTTTTTGAAAGCGGAAGTAATAATATAAGCATCAAAACTATAAAAAATTTTCCATAACAGGTCAATCGCAAGTTTTTGAAAGCAGAAGTAATAATATAAAACTTTGAAATGTCCTTATCTTCAGCCACGTCTCTCGGCTATCTATCAGGATCGTACCATAAACGGTAGGCATAATAAAAAATATTTTTATAAATTTAGCGCTGAACCGTACCATAAACGGTAGGCATAATAAAAAATATTTTTATAAATTTATCGCTGCTACAGCTAGCTCTCAAGGATGTTTTGCATTTTATAGCAATGAATGTTTTGTGCTTAAATAGGCAAATTACCTTTGAAGGTAGGTAGGCACATGCACCACGCTGTATTTTTACATTAAGCCAACAGTTTACAGCTATGCTGGCTTTACTTTGTCGAAAACTTGGATATCATAATTTAAGATAAGATGCAGTATATTATATTGCTGCAAAAGGGGAATTAACCAGCTTATGTATAAGCTGCCTACTGGATATTATATACCAATTCACAGCTGCCTACTGAATTGTTTAAAGCAAGGTTTCATTAAAGCCTACCTCGAGATGATTGACTTGCTTTTACGAGCTACAAGAGAATAGTTTTATTTTTAAATATTGTAAAATTATTATTTGGTGACATTACAGAATAACTTGCACAACAAAAGTATTTTAGTAATGTATCCAAAATAGACATTCGGTATTTTATCTAATCATGAATTTGGTTAGTATCGAAAATGCATGTGTAACTGGCTGCATTCTATGAAATTTCTCAATAACTACATGCCGCGTCTTTTTTAAAGTGGTTTCCCCAGAAGGCCTAATCCATTTTTTTTTAACACTCAACAGACCATTTGAAAAAAGAATTTGTGGGACGGTGTAAATTAACAATGGTCGCTTCAAAAATACCGATTCTTGAGAAAATGCACTCGGTGTCACAATTTAAAAAATATCGGTCACCACAGAGGATTTTACATTTTAATTACAATATTTCCAACTGTGTGAAAAAGCTGCTCACAAGAGATTTCGGAAGTCTCAAAAAAAGATGTGACATGATTAAACGCATTCATGTAATTCAGATTTTCTAAACAAGTGTAATTCTCAACCCAGAAAATACGAAAAAAAAAAAAAATTTTTTTAAGGACAGATGTGAAAAGTTTGATTCATACAACACTGCATTTGCTTCCCATTCATACACACTTTTTCACTAAAGAAGTCCTTACATGCGAGATAAAAGGTGAGGGGGTTGAGTTTCTAAATTTTCCTCAATGTTCAAATTTAAGGTTAAAACGTATTATCACTGCTGCATATGAGAATGCTTGAATGTGACTTAAAAAAAATCAATTTAGAATAATCAAACGGGTGAGATGATTTCACAAAACAAATATATATACATTGTACATATGAATAAAAGTACAATATATCACACTTCATATGTGTTACCTACATCCAAAGAACTTGTATTCTTCCTCAAACATACAATATACTTGCATACAAATCTTTATTCTTACTTAAATTTACTATATAGAATACGTATATGACAATATTGATACAATATGTTTACAAGATTTAAATAAAAAAAAATTCTGTAAGTATCATAAAAAAAAATGAATTGGAAAATAATGTATGCATACAAGAAAATGAAAAAAATTTTGGCTTTTGCCAAAGTTCATGAAGAAAAAAAAAATTTGTAAATTCACGAAATACTTTCAGATATGGAGTTTTTTTCAAATTACTCCAACAAAAGTTTTTGTCAGTGATTCGAATTAGTTGGGTTGCCAATTCAAGGGGACAAAAAAAAGAAAAGAGAGAAAAAAAAAAATAACCCGCACGCAAAGGGCCACAAAACGCCCACAAGCCAACCCGTCCCAAGAAAATTGCACTCAGGCAGGTTCTCGGAACCAAATTCTCCCCACCGCGAGACGCTACTGGCAAAGCGCTCGTACAAGAACCGGGGACAAGCGACTCACAGACGAATCGGAACTGGGGACCATTAAAATTGCCATGTATACAAAATCTGCTCACATCACAAGTGTTGTGAATCTTACATATAAATTGACATAGCATTTTACATAACACAACATTTCAACAAATAATGCTTAACATATTCAGTTAAACAAACTATAATGTGAATTTGAGCTTAAGCATGTGAAAAATGCCTAACTCAAGGACCATTATGTATTTAAATGGGGGGATATGCAGATGAACAACATGCATCTGCTATATCAGCCCAAGACAAATGAAGAAAAAAAATGTGATGTGTGTAATGTGTGAGGATGAACCAATGCTGGACACTTTTTCGATTGTTACTTCGTTAGGTGGTCAGGAACAATATCCAAGATGTTGTGGATATCAGGATGTTGATTATTACTCAGTTCAGTGCACTATTTTTTCTTGTTAATGATGACAAGTTATATTTTATACCGCTGTATTTTATAATTTTGGAAGAATACTGGTACTCAGCCTCGTTGCAATACAGGTTCCTTTCAAGGATAACAAAAAAAGTCAATTGCAACAGCAAAAAGATCTTTGCATCGAAACTCCCAAAGTGGAATTCTACGAATTTTGAATAATTTGTTTAAGATTATCATGAATTTTAGTTAAGTCCTCAATATTTCTAAATAATTTATGCTTCGTTTCTTTTAAGGCTTTGGACAATGCTTCGTTTCTTTTAAGACTTTGGACATCTCATCCAGTCGAATAATCATCTTTTTTTTTTTTTTTTTTTTTTTTTTGAAGATTCTGATCATCTTCCAGTTGTTGGATGGATTGTTTAATATCTGATAGGAATTCGCCAGACGTGTCTTCTTCGCTAGACGCAGCAGAACTTCGCAGAATACGCCGTTTTTTTATACTAGAAGATGCCTTTATACCAGAAGGGTGAAGTTGCTGAGCTGCCATCTTCAGAAAATTGTGAAATCAGTACTATTTCAGCTTTGATGGTGATCAAACCTGCCTACCTGCAATTCCAATTTTTTACTTTCCATAACAGGTCAATTGCAAGTTTTTGAAAGCGGAAGTAATAATATAAGCATCGAAACTATAAAAAATTTTCCGTAACAGGTCAATCGCAAGTTTTTGAAAGCGGAAGTAATAATATAAGCATCAAAACTATAAAAAAATTTCCATAACAGGTCAATCGCAAGTTTTTGAAAGCGGAAGTAATAATATAAGCATCAAAACTATAAAAAATTTTCCATAACAGGTCAATCGCAAGTTTTTGAAAGCGGAAGTAATAATATAAGCATCAAAACTATAAAAAATTTTCCATAACAGGTCAATCGCAAGTTTTTGAAAGCGGAAGTAATAATATAAAACTTTGAAATGTCCTTATCTTCAGCCACGTCTCTCGGCTATCTATCAGAACCGTACCATAAACGGTAGGCATAATAAAAAATATTTTTATAAATTTATCGCTGAACTGTACCATAAACGGTAGGCATAATAAAAAATATTTTTATAAATTTATCGCTGCTACAGCTAGCTCTCAAGGATGTTTTGCATTTTGTAGCAATGCATGTTTTGTGCTTAAATAGGCAAATTACCTTTGAAGGTAGGTAGGCACATGCACCATGCTGTATTTTTACATTAAGCCAACAGTTTACAGCTATGCTGGCTTTACTTTGTCGAAAACTTGGATATCATAATTTTAGATAGGATGCAGTATTTTATATTGCTGCAAAAGGGGAATTAACCAGCTTATGTATAAGCTGCCTACTGGATATTATAAAGCAATTCACAGCTGCCTACTGAATTGTTTAAAGCAAGGTTTCATTAAAGCCTACCTCAAGATGATTGACTTGCTTTTTCGAACTGCAAGAGAATAGTTTTATTTTTAAATATTGTAAAATTATTATTTGGTGACATTACAGAATAACTTGCACAACAAAAGTATTTTAGTAATGTATCCAAAATAGACATTCGGTATTTTATCTAATCATGAATTTGGTTAGTATCGAAAATGCATGTGTAACTGGCTGCATTCTATGAAATTTCTCAATAACTACATGCCGCGTCTTTTTTAAAGTGGTTTCCCCAGAAGGCCTAATCCATTTTTTTTTAACACTCAACAGACCATTTGAAAAAAGAATTTGTGGGACGGTGTAAATTAACAATGGTCGCTTCAAAAATACCGATTATTGAGAAAATGCTCCCGGTGTCATAATTTAAAAAATATCGGTCACCACAGAGGATTTTACATTTTAATTACAATATTTCCAACTGTGTGAAAAACCTGCACACAAGAGATTTCGGAAGTCTAAAAAAAAATGTGACATGCGTTCTAATATTTCATTTTAAGATTTAGGAGAAGGTACCGAATTTCAAATAGGTCCTCAAGAGAATGGCTGCAGGTACTGAGTTTCGGAATCAAGATAAAATGAAAATATAGGCACCTCGCTCGCAAAATGTTAGCCCTACCCATCCACCCAGTTTTGTAAAAGCACCACCATTAGTAGTAATCATTTGTTCGAATACTTTTTTTGAATACTGTAGCTTATGGTGTACAGAAACATCAGGGAAGAAAAATTTATTTGAATATAAATTATATCTACCGTCTTATGCATATCCGCACATCAAAGATGAAAATAAGAAATTACCAGCATAATCCAGCCGTGTCTTCTTTTTTTTTTTTTTTTGAATTATAATAAAAATATTGCATGTCAAAAGATTATTATTTGAAGATGTCAGTACAAGAGAAAGTCATCATAAATGATGTAGATCTTGTTAGATGATGCATGCCCTCATATATATTTTGAAGAAAATTTTAATTAATATAAATGACTTTTGTACGAGGTCTCAAAGAATATGGTTGCACTGTTGGTGTACTTTGAATAATTTGTGTACTCTTGATATTGCCTGATGGTAGTGGAACTTCATGGTAACTCGAGTTTTGAAAATGAGTTACACCTTTCAAAAATTTGAAATTTTGATTCTTGAGAATTTCTTGTGCTCTTTTGATTCTAATTAAATCCACATACTCATCTGAACACCAATGTGGTGTGTTGGTTGGTTCGTGTTGTGCAATTATAATTTCTGATGAATTTAGTCTGACGAAAGGATCCACGGGTGGTAGTGTGTCATCAACTTCAGGTTGGTTCCTTTCTGGTATTCCAGGGACGTGAATTAGTCTGTCCACATGTACTAGTTGAATGTCCTTGGGATTGTCAAGAGATGTAATTCTAAAAATGACTGGTGAAGTCTTTTCAATTTCAGGATATGGTCCTTTGTATATGCCAGTTTTTTAGATAAGCCTGGGTTTATGACTGATGATGGATAATGTAAATAAACTATTTGTATGTTTTTATCTTTAGCAGTCCTTGATCTCAAATTTTCTTGCTTTCTGCAGCTTGGGTCAAATGATGAGAAATGGATTTGTATGTGTGCTGCATTTGAGATTCTCTATATTGAATGAATTGGTTATAGGACTGAAATGAAGGACCAGTTTGATCTGTCATCAAATTATGTGGTAGTAGAATGTCGAATCCATATAAAGCAAACACAGGTGTGTCTCCTGTGCTTGTATGGGGCTGAGATCTATATGCCATAAGTGCGTATGGAAGACATTCATCCCAATTTGTATGGATTTTGTTAACTAAATGAGAAAGTGATTGAAGGAGTGTTTTGTTATATCTTTCAACAATGCCATCTGTTTGGGGATGATAAGGAGTAGTGAAGTATTTCTTGATTCCAAATGATTTGTAAATCCCTTGGATTGCCTTGGAAGTGAAATATAAACCCAAGTCTGTAATAAGTGTCTTCATTACACCAAATTTGGATATATATTGTTCTAGTATGGAGATTATAGTTGATGTTTGGAACTGGAAAAGCTTCACACCAACATGCAAAGTAATCCGTTAAAATCACTATGTCCGAGTTTCCATTTACGGTATTTGGTAGTTTTCCTAAACAATACATGCCAACTGTTTTGAATGGTATTTCAGGTATTGGAATTCTTTGTAATTGTGCCAATGGAGATTTCATGTGTCCTCTTAGCTATACATTGATGACAAGTGGACATCATTTTGTCAATACCCGCTTTTCAATTTGGGACAAAAGTCTTTTACAATTTTCGCCATAGTCTTAGATAGTACGCAATGGGCTGAATAAGCAGAAGTATGAAAAAATTAAAATAATTTTGGTATAAATATGCTTTGTACAACCAATCTGTTCTGAAGAGATGTTCTAGGATTTTGGATTCTTATATTATGTTGAGCATATAAAACATCGTGGTCTTTAAGCGGAAACATAGTTGTTTGTTTGAGCATACATACCATTCCAATAGTATTTTCTGCCTATGCCACAGTGAGCAAACGTGGGGCAAAGATGATGGAGCCAAAGCACGTCAGAAACTAACTCTTGTGGCACAACCACTCTTTCTTGATATTGGTGTCTAATTTTTGGATTTTTATGAATACACCACAAAATTTCATCCTTCATAAAAGATGTCAACCTCTGTGGGTATGGTTTAATTTGTTTTTCAAGTAAGTCTTTGATCTTATTGCATCTAGGATCTGTCATTTGTGCATTTTTAATTCTTAACTAGTAAGGTTGCATTAGCTGAGGTTTGCTCCAATACATTATTTTGCATAGTATTATCATTTTCAATAGAATTAGTGTTATCATTTTCATTTGTATTACCATCATTAATATTCAAAGCATTAATTTCAGCATTAGAATTCTGGCATACAATTTTCTTAACTATAGAATTTCTGATATTTGGAATATTTGTGTTTACATCTCTCTTTCTCTTGTTTACTACTTTATATTGAGAAACAAATCTCTCTGGAACAGTATCCACAACATTTGAAATGTTTCTTGACAAATAATCTGCTACGATATTGGCTTTTCCAGGCTTGTGTATGATTGTATAATCAAACTGGAAAAGTGATACAATCCATCTAGCTAATCTTGATGTTGGGTCTTTTAGTTTTAAAATGAAAGATAAAGAATTTTGATCATAGTAAACAACAAAATGTTTGCCTATTAAATATGGTTTAAAATAATTTGTAGCCCAAACTATAGCAAGCACTTCTCGCTCAACCACACTGTATTTGCATTCAGCTACATTTTAAGTTTCCTGCTACCATATGATATAGGATGGAGATGACCTTTTCATCTTTTTGAGATATATAAGCACCCAAAGCTCTATTTGAGGCATCTGTGTGTAAAATTAATTCCTTTTTAAAATCTGGAAGTGTAAGAATAGGATTGGTTACAAGTTTATCTTTCAGTTTATCAAAAGCTTTTTGTGCATCTTCATTCCACAAATATTTCCTCTTCTTATCTACCTCTATAATTTTCCACACCACCTTGGAGGTAAGACCATGGCGCGTTTTTTTTAAAGTGGTTTCCCCAGGAGGCCTAATCCACTATCTTTAGTTAAGTCCTCTTATATTTCAAACCCATTCGTCCAGCGCTTTTAACTCTTGGGAAAATGCAGCACCCGCCCACCCGCTTTGGAGTCCCCAATTGTTGGGACCGCCGCTTTCTTTCACCAAGACTGAGAGCCATAGTCTGAAAAAAATCTTGAAAAGATTGTCGGTAACCCATTGGACTTTTGATGTTAATGTAGCCTCTTAAAAAAATGAGATGTAAAAAAATTAATTAGACTATATGGCAGGCCGTATTATTCAAGCCCATTTTTGACACGTTTATATTCACATAGATCAAATGAAAAATAAATATCTGTATTTTATAATTTTGGAAAAACAGCATAGCTGGTTGGAGCGTTTTTTTATACGCCATTATACCAGTAGTTTCAAATTATCATGGATTTTAACGGAATTATGAATTTTTTCAAATTATCATGGATTTTAACGGAATTATGAATTTTGAATGATTTGTTTCATATTATCTTGTATTTTAGTGAGGTCCTCTATATTACGAAATAATCTGTGTTTTGTTTCCTTTAATGACTTGGACATCTCATCTAATTGAATTAATATTTTTTGCTTCTTGGTTCTTTGAAGTGTTTGGCCATCTTCCAATCGCTGAATAGACTGTTTGATATCCGAGAGGAAGTCGCTTGACACGTCTTCCTCGCTAGACGCAGCAGGTAGAATATGGCGTTTTTTAATATTACACGATACCTTTACTCCTGATGGGTGGAGTTGTTGAGCGGCCATCTGCAGAAAATTGTGAAATCAGTGCTATTTCAGCTTTGATGGTGATCACACCTGCCTACCTGCAATTCCAATTTTTTACTTTCCATAACAGTTCAATTGCAAGTTTTTGAAAGCCTCGTTGCAATACAGGTTCCTTTCAGGGATAACAAAAAAAGTCAATTGCAACAGCAAAAAGATCTTTGCATCGAAACTCCCAAAGTTGAATTCTACGAATTTTGAATAATTTGTTTCAGATTATCATGAATTTTAGTTTAGTCCTCTATATTTCTAAATAATTTATGCTTCGTTTCTTTTAAGGCTTTGGACAATGCTTCGTTTCTTTTAAGACTTTGGACATCTCATCCAGTCAAATAATCATCTTTTTTTTTGTTTTGTTTTTTTGAAGATTCTGATCATCTTCCAGTCGTTAGATGGATTGTTTAATATCCGATAGGAAGTCGCCAGACGTGTCTTCTTCGCTAGATGCAGCAGAACTTCGCAGAATACGCCATTTTTTTATACTAGAAGATGCCTTTATACCAGAAGGGTGAAGTTGCTGAGCTGCCATCTGCAGAAAATTGTGAAATCAGTACTATTTCAGCTTTGATGGTGATCACACCTGCCTACCTGCAATTCCGATTTTTTACTTTCCATAACAGGTCAATTGCAAGTTTTTGAAAGCGGAAGTAATAATATAAGCATCAAAACTATAAAAAATTTTCCATAACAGGTCAATCGCAAGTTTTTGAAAGCAGAAGTAATAATATAAAACTTTGAAATGTCCTTATCTTCAGCCACGTCTCTCGGCTATCTATCAGGACCGTACCATAAACGGTAGGCATAATAAAAAATATTTTTATAAATTTATCGCTGAACCGTACCATAAACGGTAGGCATAATAAAAAATATTTTTATCAATTTATCGCTGCTACAGCTAGCTCTCAAGGATGTTTTGCATTTTATAGCAATGCATGTTTTGTGCTTAAATAGGCAAATTACCTTTGAAGGTAGGTAGGCACATGCACCACGCTGTATTTTTACATTAAGCCAACAGTTTACAGCTATGCTGGCTTCACTTTGTCGAAAACTTGGATATTATAATTTAAGATAAGATGCAGTATATTATATTGCTGCAAAAGGGGAATTAACCAGCTTATGTATAAGCTGCCTACTGGATATTATATACCAATTCACAGCTGCCTACTGAATTGTTTAAAGCAAGGTTTCATTAAAGCCTACCTCGAGATGATTGACTTGCTTTTACGAGCTACAAGAGAATAGTTTTATTTTTAAATATTGTAAAATTATTATTTGGTGACATTACAGAATAACTTGCACAACAAAAGTATTTTAGTAATGTATCCAAAATAGACATTCGGTATTTTATCTAATCATGAATTTGGTTAGTATCGAAAATGCATGTGTAACTGGCTGCATTCTATGAAATTTCTCAATAACTACATGCCGCGTCTCTTTTACAGTGGTTTCCCCAGAAGGCCTAATCCATTTTTTTTTAACACTGAACAGACCATTTGAAAAAAGAATTTGTGGGACGGTGTAAATTAACAATGGTCGCTTCAAAAATACCGATTATTGAGAAAATGCTCACGGTGTCATAATTTAAAAAATATCGGTCACCACAGAGGATTTTACATTTTAATTACAATATTTCCAACTGTGTGAAAAACCTGCACACAAGAGATTTCGGAAGTCTAAAAAAAAATGTGACATGCGTTCTAATATTTCATTTTAAGATTTAGGAGAAGGTACCGAATTTCAAATAGGTCCTCAAGAGAATGGCTGCAGGTACTGAGTTTCGGAATCAAGATAAAATGAAAATATAGGCACCTCGCTCGCAAAATGTTAGCCCTACCCATCCACCCAGTTTTGTAAAAGCACCACCATTAGTAGTAATCATTTGTTCGATTACTTTTTTTGAATACTGTAGCTTATGGTGTACAGAAACATCAGGGAAGAAAAATTTATTTGAATATAAATTATATCTACCGTCTTATGCATATCCGCACATCAAAGATGAAAATAAGAAATTACCAGCATAATCCAGCCATGTCTTCTTTTTTTTTTTTTTTGAATTATAATAAAAATAATGCATGTCAAAAGATTATTATTTGAAGATGTCAGTACAAGAGAAAGTCATCATAAATGATGTAGATCTTGTTAGATGATGCATGCCCTCATATATATTTTGAAGAAAATTTTAATTAATATAAATGACTTTTGTACGAGGTCTCAAAGAATATGGTTGCACTGTTGGTGTACTTTGAATAATTTGTGTACTCTTGATATTGCCTGATGGTAGTGGAACTTCATGGTGACTCGAGTTTTGAAAATGGGTTACACCTTTCAAAAATTTGAAATTTTGATTCTTGAGAATTTCTTGTGCTCTTTTGATTCTAATTAAATCCACATACTCATCTGAACACCAATGTGGGGTGTTGGTTGGTTCGTGTTGTGCAATTATAATTTCTGATGAATTTAGTCTGACGAAAGGATCCACGGGTGGTAGTGTGTCATCAACTTCAGGTTGGTTCCTTTCTGGTATTCCAGGGACGTGAATTAGTCTGTCCACATGTACTAGTTGAATGTCCTTGGGATTGTCAAGAGATGTAATTCTAAAAATGACTTGTGAAGTCTTTTCAATTTCAGGATATGGTCCTTTGTATATGCCAGTTTTTTAGATAAGCCTGGGTTTATGACTGATGATGGATAATGTAAATAAACTATTTGTATGTTTTTATCTTTAGCAGTCCTTGATCTCAAATTTTCTTGCTTTCTGCAGCTTGGGTCAAATGATGAGAAATGGATTTGTATGTGTGCTGCATTTGAGATTCTCTATATTGAATGAATTGGTTATAGGACTGAAATGAAGGACCAGTTTGATCTGTCATCAAATTATGTGGTAGTAGAATGTCGAATCCATATAAAGCAAACACAGGTGTGTCTCCTGTGCTTGTATGGGGCTGAGATCTATATGCCATAAGTGCGTATGGAAGACATTCATCCCAATTTGTATGGATTTTGTTAACTAAATGAGAAAGTGATTGAAGGAGTGTTTTGTTATATCTTTCAACAATGCCATCTGTTTGGGGATGATAAGGAGTAGTGAAGTATTTCTTGATTCCAAATGATTTGTAAATCCCTTGGATTGCCTTGGAAGTGAAATATAAACCCAAGTCTGTAATAAGTGTCTTCATTACACCAAATTTGGATATATATTGTTCTAGTATGGAGATTATAGTTGATGTTTGGATGTTAGGAACTGGAAAAGCTTCACAACAACATGCAAAGTAATCCGTTAAAATCACTATGTCCGAGTTTCCATTTACGGTATTTGGTAGTTTTCCTAAACAATACATGCCAACTGTTTGGAATGGTATTTCAGGTATTGGAATTCTTTGTAATTGTGCCAATGGAGATTTCATGTGTCCTCTTAGCTATACATTGATGACAAGTGGACATCATTTTGTCAATACCCGCTTTTCAATTTGGGACAAAAGTCTTTTACAATTTTCGCCATAGTCTTAGATAGTACGCAATGGGCTGAATAAGCAGAAGTATGAAAAAATTAAAATAATTTTGGTATAAATATGCTTTGTACAACCAATCTGTTCTGAAGAGATGTTCTAGGATTTTGGATTCTTATATTATGTTGAGCATATAAAACATCGTGGTCTTTAAGCGGAAACATAGTTGTTTGTTTGAGCATACATACCATTCCAATAGTATTTTCTGCCTATGCCACAGTGAGCAAACGTGGGGCAAAGATGATGGAGCCAAAGCACGTCAGAAACTAACTCTTGTGGCACAACCACTCTTTCTTGATATTGGTGTCTAATTTTTGGATTTTTATGAATACACCACAAAATTTCATCCTTCATAAAAGATGTCAACCTCTGTGGGTATGGTTTAATTTGTTTTTCAAGTAAGTCTTTGATCTTATTGCATCTAGGATCTGTCATTTGTGCATTTTTAATTCTTAACTAGTAAGGTTGCATTAGCTGAGGTTTGCTCCAATACATTATTTTGCATAGTATTATCATTTTCAATAGAATTAGTGTTATCATTTTCATTTGTATTACCATCATTAATATTCAAAGCATTAATTTCAGCATTAGAATTCTGGCATACAATTTTCTTAACTATAGAATTTCTGATATTTGGAATATTTGTGTTTACATCTCTCTTTCTCTTGTTTACTACTTTATATTGAGAAACAAATCTCTCTGGAACAGTATCCACAACATTTGAAATGTTTCTTGACAAATAATCTGCTACGATATTGGCTTTTCCAGGCTTGTGTATGATTGTATAATCAAACTGGAAAAGTGATACAATCCATCTAGCTAATCTTGATGTTGGGTCTTTTAGTTTTAAAATGAAAGATAAAGAATTTTGATCATAGTAAACAACAAAATGTTTGCCTATTAAATATGGTTTAAAATAATTTGTAGCCCAAACTATAGCAAGCACTTCTCGCTCAACCACACTGTATTTGCATTCAGCTACATTTTAGTTTCCTGCTACCATATGATATAGGATGGAGATGACCTTTTCATCTTTTTGAGATATATAAGCACCCAAAGCTCTATTTGAGGCATCTGTGTGTAAAATTAATTCCTTTTTAAAATCTGGAAGTGCAAGAATAGGATTGGTTACAAGTTTATTTTTCAGTTTATCAAAAGCTTTTTGTGCATCTTCATTCCACAAATATTTCCTCTTCTTATCTACCTCTATAATTTTCCACACCACCTTGGAGGTAAGACCATGGCGCGTTTTTTTTAAAATGGTTTCCCCAGGAGGCCTAATCCACTATCTTTAGTTAAGTCCTCTTATATTTCAAACCCATTCGTCCAGCGCTTTTTACTCTTGGGAAAATGCAGCACCCGCCCACCCGCTTTGGAGTCCCCAATTGTTGGGACCGCCGCTTTCTTTCACCAAGACTGAGAGCCATAGTCTGAAAAAAATCTTGAAAAGATTGTCGGTAACCCATTGGACTTTTGATGTTAATGTAGCCTCTTAAAAAAATGAGATGTAAAAAAATTAATTAGACTATATGGCAGGCCGTATTATTTCAAGCCCATTTTTGACACTGTTATATTCACATAGATCAAATGAAAAATAAATATCTGTATTTTATAAGTTTGGAAAAACAGCATAGCTGGATGGAGCGTTTTTTTATACGCCATTATACCAGTAGTTTCAAATTATCATGGATTTTAATGGAATTATGAATTTTTTCAAATTATCATGGATTTTAACGGAATTATGAATTTTGAATGATTTGTTTCATATTATCTTGTATTTTAGTGAGGTCCTCTATATTGCGAAATAATCTGTGTTTTGTTTCCTTTAATGACTTGGACATCTCATCTAATTGAATTAATATTTTTTGCTTCTTGGTTCTTTGAAGTGTTTGGCCATCTTCCAATCGCTGAATAGACTGTTTGATATCCGAGAGGAAGTCGCTTGACACGTCTTCCTCGCTAGACGCAGCAGGTAGAATACAGCGTTTTTTAATATTACACGATACCTTTACTCCTGATGGGTGGAGTTGTTGAGTGGCCATCTGCAGAAAATTGTGAAATCAGTGCTATTTCAGCTTTGATGGTGATCACACCTGCCTACCTGCAATTCCAATTTTTTACTTTCCATAACAGTTCAATTGCAAGTTTTTGAAAGCCTCGTTGCAATACAGGTTCCTTTCAGGGATAACAAAAAAAGTCAATTGCAACAGCAAAAAGATCTTTGCATCGAAACTCCCAAAGTTGAATTCTACGAATTTTGAATAATTTGTTTCAGATTATCATGAATTTTAGTTAAGTCCTCTATATTTCTAAATAATTTATGCTTCATTTCTTTTAAGGCTTTGGACAATGCTTCGTTTCTTTTAAGACTTTGGACATCTCATCCAGTCGAATAATCATCTTTTTTTTTGTTTTGTTTTTTTGAAGATTCTGATCATCTTCCAGTCGTTAGATGGATTGTTTAATATCCGATAGGAAGTCGCCAGACGTGTCTTCTTCGCTAGACGCAGCAGAACTTCGCAGAATACGCCATTTTTTTATACTAGAAGATGCCTTTATACCAGAAGGGTGAAGTTGCTGAGCTGCCATCTGCAGAAAATTGTGAAATCAGTGCTATTTCAGCTTTGATGGTGATCACACCTGCCTACCTGCAATTCCGATTTTTTACTTTCCATAACAGGTCAATTGCAAGTTTTTGAAAGCAGAAGTAATAATATAAGCATCAAAACTATAAAAAATTTTCCATAACAGGTCAATCGCAAGTTTTTGAAAGCAGAAGTAATAATATAAAACTTTGAAATGTCCTTATCTTCAGCCACGTCTCTCGGCTATCTATCAGGATCGTACCATAAACGGTAGGCATAATAAAAAATATTTTTATAAATTTATCGCTGAACCGTACCATAAACGGTAGGCATAATAAAAAATATTTTTATAAATTTATCGCTGCTACAGCTAGCTCTCAAGGATGTTTTGCATTTTATAGCAATGAATGTTTTGTGCTTAAATAGGCAAATTACCTTTGAAGGTAGGTAGGCACATGCACCACGCTGTATTTTTACATTAAGCCAACAGTTTACAGCTATGCTGGCTTTACTTTGTCGAAAACTTGGATATCATAATTTAAGATAAGATGCAGTATATTATATTGCTGCAAAAGGGGAATTAACCAGCTTATGTATAAGCTGCCTACTGGATATTATATACCAATTCACAGCTGCCTACTGAATTGTTTAAAGCAAGGTTTCATTAAAGCCTACCTCGAGATGATTGACTTGCTTTTACGAGCTACAAGAGAATAGTTTTATTTTTAAATATTGTAAAATTATTATTTGGTGACATTACAGAATAACTTGCACAACAAAAGTATTTTAGTAATGTATCCAAAATAGACATTCGGTATTTTATCTAATCATGAATTTGGTTAGTATCGAAAATGCATGTGTAACTGGCTGCATTCTATGAAATTTCTCAATAACTACATGCCGCGTCTTTTTTAAAGTGGTTTCCCCAGAAGGCCTAATTCATTTTTTTTTAACACTCAACAGACCATTTGAAAAAAGAATTTGTGGGACGGTGTAAATTAACAATGGTCGCTTCAAAAATACCGATTCTTGAGAAAATGCACTCGGTGTCACAATTTAAAAAATATCGGTCACCACAGAGGATTTTACATTTTAATTACAATATTTCCAACTGTGTGAAAAAGCTGCTCACAAGAGATTTCGGAAGTCTCAAAAAAAGATGTGACATGATTAAACGCATTCATGTAATTCAGATTTTCTAAACAAGTGTAATTCTCAACCCAGAAAATACGAAAAAAAAAAAAAATTTTTTTAAGGACAGATGTGAAAAGTTTGATTCATACAACACTGCATTTGCTTCCCATTCATACACACTTTTTCACTAAAGAAGTCCTTACATGCGAGATAAAAGGTGAGGGGGTTGAGTTTCTAAATTTTCCTCAATGTTCAAATTTAAGGTTAAAAACGTATTATCACTGCTGCATATGAGAATGCTTGAATGTGACTTAAAAAAAATCAATTTAGAATAATCAAACGGGTGAGATGATTTCACAAAACAAATATATATACATTGTACATATGAATAAAAGTACAATATATCACACTTCATATGTGTTACCTACATCCAAAGAACTTGTATTCTTCCTCAAACATACAATATACTTGCATACAAATCTTTATTCTTACTTAAATTTACTATATAGAATACGTATATGACAATATTGATACAATATGTTTACAAGATTTAAATAAAAAAAATTCTGTAAGTATCATAAAAAAAAATGAATTGGAAAATAATGTATGCATACAAGAAAATGAAAAAAATTTTGGCTTTTGCCAAAGTTCATGAAGAAAAAAAAAATTTGTGAATTCACGAAATACTTTCAGATATGGAGTTTTTTTCAAATTACTCCAACAAAAGTTTTTGTCAGTGATTCGAATTAGTTGGGTTGCCAATTCAAGGGGACAAAAAAAAGAAAAGAGAGAAAAAAAAAAATAACCCGCACGCAAAGGGCCACAAAACGCCCACAAGCCAACCCGTCCCAAGAAAATTGCACTCAGGCAGGTTCTCGGAACCAAATTCTCCCCACCGCGAGACGCTACTGGCAAAGCGCTCGTACAAGAACCGGGGACAAGCGACTCACAGACGAATCGGAACTGGGGACCATTAAAATTGCCATGTATACAAAATCTGCTCACATCACAAGTGTTGTGAATCTTACATATAAATTGACATAGCATTTTACATAACACAACATTTCAACAAATAATGCTTAACATATTCAGTTAAACAAACTATAATGTGAATTTGAGCTTAAGCATGTGAAAAATGCCTAACTCAAGGACCATTATGTATTTAAATGGGGGGATATGCAGATGAACAACATGCATCTGCTATATCAGCCCAAGACAAATGAAGAAAAAAAATGTGATGTGTGTAATGTGTGAGGATGAACCAATGCTGGACACTTTTTCGATTGTTACTTCGTTAGGTGGTCAGGAACAATATCCAAGATGTTGTGGATATCAGGATGTTGATTATTACTCAGTTCAGTGCACTATTTTTTCTTGTTAATGATGACAAGTTATATTTTATACCGCTGTATTTTATAATTTTGGAAGAATACTGGTACTCAGCCTCGTTGCAATACAGGTTCCTTTCAAGGATAAAAAAAAAAGTCAATTGCAAAAGCAAAAAGATCTTTGCATCGAAACTCCCAAAGTGGAATTCTACGAATTTTGAATAATTTGTTTAAGATTATCATGAATTTTAGTTAAGTCCTCAATATTTCTAAATAATTTATGCTTCGTTTCTTTTAAGGCTTTGGACAATGCTTCGTTTCTTTTAAGACTTTGGACATCTCATCCAGTCGAATAATCATCTTTTTTTTTTTTTTTTTTTTTTGAAGATTCTGATCATCTTCCAGTTGTTGGATGGATTGTTTAATATCCGATAGGAATTCGCCAGACGTGTCTTCTTCACTAGACGCAGCAGAACTTCGCAGAATACGCCGTTTTTTTATACTAGAAGATGCCTTTATACCAGAAGGGTGAAGTTGCTGAGCTGCCATCTTCAGAAAATTGTGAAATCAGTACTATTTCAGCTTTGATGGTGATCACACCTGCCTACCTGCAATTCCGATTTTTTACTTTCCATAACAGGTCAATTGCAAGTTTTTGAAAGCGGAAGTAATAATATAAGCATCGAAACTATAAAAAATTTTCCGTAACAGGTCAATCGCAAGTTTTTGAAAGCGGAAGTAATAATATAAGCATCAAAACTATAAAAAAATTTCCATAACAGGTCAATCGCAAGTTTTTGAAAGCGGAAGTAATAATATAAGCATCAAAACTATAAAAAATTTTCCATAACAGGTCAATCGCAAGTTTTTGAAAGCGGAAGTAATAATATAAGCATCAAAACTATAAAAAATTTTCCATAACAGGTCAATCGCAAGTTTTTGAAAGCGGAAGTAATAATATAAAACTTTGAAATGTCCTTATCTTCAGCCACGTCTCTCGGCTATCTATCAGAACCGTACCATAAACGGTAGGCATAATAAAAAATATTTTTATAAATTTATCGCTGAACTGTACCATAAACGGTAGGCATAATAAAAAATATTTTTATAAATTTATCGCTGCTACAGCTAGCTCTCAAGGATGTTTTGCATTTTGTAGCAATGCATGTTTTGTGCTTAAATAGGCAAATTACCTTTGAAGGTAGGTAGGCACATGCACCATGCTGTATTTTTACATTAAGCCAACAGTTTACAGCTATGCTGGCTTTACTTTGTCGAAAACTTGGATATCATAATTTTAGATAGGATGCAGTATTTTATATTGCTGCAAAAGGGGAATTAACCAGCTTATGTATAAGCTGCCTACTGGATATTATAAAGCAATTCACAGCTGCCTACTGAATTGTTTAAAGCAAGGTTTCATTAAAGCCTACCTCAAGATGATTGACTTGCTTTTTCGAACTGCAAGAGAATAGTTTTATTTTTAAATATTGTAAAATTATTATTTGGTGACATTACAGAATAACTTGCACAACAAAAGTATTTTAGTAATGTATCCAAAATAGACATTCGGTATTTTATCTAATCATGAATTTGGTTAGTATCGAAAATGCATGTGTAACTGGCTGCATTCTATGAAATTTCTCAATAACTACATGCCGCGTCTTTTTTAAAGTGGTTTCCCCAGAAGGCCTAATCCATTTTTTTTTAACACTCAACAGACCATTTGAAAAAAGAATTTGTGGGACGGTGTAAATTAACAATGGTCACTTCAAAAATACCGATTATTGAGAAAATGCTCCCGGTGTCATAATTTAAAAAATATCGGTCACCACAGAGGATTTTACATTTTAATTACAATATTTCCAACTGTGTGAAAAACCTGCACACAAGAGATTTCGGAATTCTAAAAAAAAATGTGACATGCGTTCTAATATTTCATTTTAAGATTTAGGAGAAGGTACCGAATTTCAAATAGGTCCTCAAGAGAATGGCTGCAGGTACTGAGTTTCGGAATCAAGATAAAATGAAAATATAGGCACCTCGCTCGCAAAATGTTAGCCCTACCCATCCACCCAGTTTTGTAAAAGCACCACCATTAGTAGTGTCATAACGGGTTCCGAGGGCATCTCGCAACGGATTCCCGCCAGACACGGCTGACCGAGAAAGTCTAACTTTCTCCGAATTTCATACCCAGGTTCGAAACACACCTCCCGTCAGTTGGAGGATTCCAACTGATGACCTGTGAAGGAAAACCCAACCAAAAACCAAGGTAAACAGAAACCAAACCTTTACCTCAGGAACTCCACCAAGCTGAAAAATACATAATCAACACAAATAAAGACTCAATTTAATTTCTAATCTTCATTTATTTAAATATTTAGGAAAAAGGAGTTAGCATTCAATTTCAGAAATATACTAGAATTAAAACCACTGGACCGTTTCCATCCAAAAATCATCGGCTCTTTGCCGGCATTAAAATATCTATTCAAAGTATTATTAATTCCAAATTTTACATATTACAGATGCACTTATTAAAACACTGGTATGGTCAAGGAGAGGAATCACACACTCGAGGAACGCTTAATTATCAATTTGATTCAATTTAACTAATTTACTTCAAAGCATTATTTTGCTATTAAATCAGCTCTTGAGGAAACTTGAGATCAATCATCAGGCGGGTCACTTCACTGGAACCCAAAACGGTCGAGGCAGCAGCCTCCAATTGAAAGTTCGCTTACCTCCATATCAGGAAGGACTCATAAGGATCGAAGACCAAACATCCGTCAGAGTTCCCTCGGGGAAAAACTTCCCCCGACCAAGGAGAGGCGGCAGGACGGTTCGAAGGGTTCGAGCAACGTCCCGCACAGGGATCTGCTTCATCACGATCTTCTTTCACATCGGTCTCCAGGCAACCGGAACAGGAGGTTCCCGGTCAGTCAACGGCGGCAGCAGGCGAAGAGGCTCGGTACCAACGAAGTCGAAGACCCAATCACTGAGGTGGCGATGGTAGCGGCGGTGGCATCTCCCCCGACCCTCACGACACGGTAACTCAACCTGGGGGCAAAGTCCCGCGTCGACGTGAGTTCGAAGATGTTTCCAGGGAGAGAGCCCCGAGTCCAGAATCACTCAGCTTAAATACATTCCAGATGGATCCAGAACCCGTCCAATCAAAAATATCAAGGGCTCACAACTTCTCCTTTCTTCCAATACAAAACTTCACTGCTTTCAAACACATCCAGGGATCCGCCCCCTTCAACCGACGAATTTCAAGGCACGTGTATAACCACACGAAATCCAGCACAAGATTGCATCACCCAACAAAGCGAAAAAACATGGAGACAACTGTCTCCACCCGCAAGCAAGTGCGACCTTGAGCGACGTACGTTGTTCCTCGAGTGTGAGAGAAATATTATAGCATGAAAATGGCCACAATTCGAAACAGATTCAGATATATTTAAATAAGATAAAATGACGAGAGGGTACCAGGACACAAATTAATTAAATAAGAGTTTAAAAAGTACAGATATTATATAATTTACAAAGGAGTGACGAATTCCGTCACGACAGTAGTAATCATTTGTTCGAATACTTTTTTTGAATACTGTAGCTTATGGTGTACAGAAACATCAGGGAAGAAAAATTTATTTGAATATAAATTATATCTACCGTCTTATGCATATCCGCACATCAAAGATGAAAATAAGAAATTACCAGCATAATCCAGCCGTGTCTTCTTTTTTTTTTTTTTTTGAATTATAATAAAAATATTGCATGTCAAAAGATTATTATTAAGATGTCAGTACAAGAGAAAGTCATCATAAATGATGTAGATCTTGTTAGATGATGCATGCCCTCATATATATTTTGAAGAAAATTTTAATTAATATAAATGACTTTTGTACGAGGTCTCAAAGAATATGGTTGCACTGTTGGTGTACTTTGAATAATTTGTGTACTCTTGATATTGCCTGATGGTAGTGGAACTTCATGGTAACTCGAGTTTTGAAAATGAGTTACACCTTTCAAAAATTTGAAATTTTGATTCTTGAGAATTTCTTGTGCTCTTTTGATTCTAATTAAATCCACATACTCATCTGAACACCAATGTGGTGTGTTGGTTGGTTCGTGTTGTGCAATTATAATTTCTGATGAATTTAGTCTGACGAAAGGATCCACGGGTGGTAGTGTGTCATCAACTTCAGGTTGGTTCCTTTCTGGTATTCCAGGGACGTGAATTAGTCTGTCCACATGTACTAGTTGAATGTCCTTGGGATTGTCAAGAGATGTAATTCTAAAAATGACTGGTGAAGTCTTTTCAATTTCAGGATATGGTCCTTTGTATATGCCAGTTTTTTAGATAAGCCTGGGTTTATGACTGATGATGGATAATGTAAATAAACTATTTGTATGTTTTTATCTTTAGCAGTCCTTGATCTCAAATTTTCTTGCTTTCTGCAGCTTGGGTCAAATGATGAGAAATGGATTTGTATGTGTGCTGCATTTGAGATTCTCTATATTGAATGAATTGGTTATAGGACTGAAATGAAGGACCAGTTTGATCTGTCATCAAATTATGTGGTAGTAGAATGTCGAATCCATATAAAGCAAACACAGGTGTGTCTCCTGTGCTTGTATGGGGCTGAGATCTATATGCCATAAGTGCGTATGGAAGACATTCATCCCAATTTGTATGGATTTTGTTAACTAAATGAGAAAGTGATTGAAGGAGTGTTTTGTTATATCTTTCAACAATGCCATCTGTTTGGGGATGATAAGGAGTAGTGAAGTATTTCTTGATTCCAAATGATTTGTAAATCCCTTGGATTGCCTTGGAAGTGAAATATAAACCCAAGTCTGTAATAAGTGTCTTCATTACACCAAATTTGGATATATATTGTTCTAGTATGGAGATTATAGTTGATGTTTGGAACTGGAAAAGCTTCACACCAACATGCAAAGTAATCCGTTAAAATCACTATGTCCGAGTTTCCATTTACGGTATTTGGTAGTTTTCCTAAACAATACATGCCAACTGTTTGGAATGGTATTTCAGGTATTGGAATTCTTTGTAATTGTGCCAATGGAGATTTCATGTGTCCTCTTAGCTATACATTGATGACAAGTGGACATCATTTTGTCAATACCCGCTTTTCAATTTGGGACAAAAGTCTTTTACAATTTTCGCCATAGTCTTAGATAGTACGCAATGGGCTGAATAAGCAGAAGTATGAAAAAATTAAAATAATTTTGGTATAAATATGCTTTGTACAACCAATCTGTTCTGAAGAGATGTTCTAGGATTTTGGATTCTTATATTATGTTGAGCATATAAAACATCGTGGTCTTTAAGCGGAAACATAGTTGTTTGTTTGAGCATACATACCATTCCAATAGTATTTTCTGCCTATGCCACAGTGAGCAAACGTGGGGCAAAGATGATGGAGCCAAAGCACGTCAGAAACTAACTCTTGTGGCACAACCACTCTTTCTTGATATTGGTGTCTAATTTTTGGATTTTTATGAATACACCACAAAATTTCATCCTTCATAAAAGATGTCAACCTCTGTGGGTATGGTTTAATTTGTTTTTCAAGTAAGTCTTTGATCTTATTGCATCTAGGATCTGTCATTTGTGCATTTTTAATTCTTAACTAGTAAGGTTGCATTAGCTGAGGTTTGCTCCAATACATTATTTTGCATAGTATTATCATTTTCAATAGAATTAGTGTTATCATTTTCATTAGTATTACCATCATTAATATTCAAAGCATTAATTTCAGCATTAGAATTCTGGCATACAATTTTCTTAACTATAGAATTTCTGATATTTGGAATATTTGTGTTTACATCTCTCTTTCTCTTGTTTACTAATTTATATTGAGAAACAAATCTCTCTGGAACAGTATCCACAACATTTGAAATGTTTCTTGACAAATAATCTGCTACGATATTGGCTTTTCCAGGCTTGTGTATGATTGTATAATCAAACTGGAAAAGTGATACAATCCATCTAGCTAATCTTGATGTTGGGTCTTTTAGTTTTAAAATGAAAGATAAAGAATTTTGATCATAGTAAACAACAAAATGTTTGCCTATTAAATATGGTTTAAAATAATTTGTAGCCCAAACTATAGCAAGCACTTCTCGCTCAACCACACTGTATTTGCATTCAGCTACATTTTAGTTTCCTGCTACCATATGATATAGGATGGAGATGACCTTTTCATCTTTTTGAGATATATAAGCACCCAAAGCTCTATTTGAGGCATCTGTGTGTAAAATTAATTCCTTTTTAAAATCTGGAAGTGCAAGAATAGGATTGGTTACAAGTTTATTTTTCAGTTTATCAAAAGCTTTTTGTGCATCTTCATTCCACAAATATTTCCTCTTCTTATCTACCTCTATAATTTTCCACACCACCTTGGAGGTAAGACCATGGCACGTTTTTTTTAAAATGGTTTCCCCAGGAGGCCTAATCCACTATCTTTAGTTAAGTCCTCTTATATTTCAAACCCATTCGTCCAGCGCTTTTTACTCTTGGGAAAATGCAGCACCCGCCCACCCGCTTTGGAGTCCCCAATTGTTGGGACCGCCGCTTTCTTTCACCAAGACTGAGAGCCATAGTCTGAAAAAAATCTTGAAAAGATTGTCGGTAACCCATTGGACTTTTGATGTTAATGTAGCCTCTTAAAAAAATGAGATGTAAAAAAATTAATTAGACTATATGGCAGGCCGTATTATTCAAGCCCATTTTTGACACGGTTATATTCACATAGATCAAATGAAAAATAAATATCTGTATTTTATAATTTTGGAAAAACAGCATAGCTGGTTGGAGCGCGTTTTTTTATACGCCATTATACCAGTAGTTTCAAATTATCATGGATTTTAACGGAATTATGAATTTTTTCAAATTATCATGGATTTTAACGGAATTATGAATTTTGAATGATTTGTTTCATATTATCTTGTATTTTAGTGAGGTCCTCTATATTACGAAATAATCTGTGTTTTGTTTCCTTTAATGACTTGGACATCTCATCTAATTGAATTAATATTTTTTGCTTCTTGGTTCTTTGAAGTGTTTGGCCATCTTCCAATCGCTGAATAGACTGTTTGATATCCGAGAGGAAGTCGCTTGACACGTCTTCCTCGCTAGATGCAGCAGGTAGAATATGGCGTTTTTTAATATTACACGATACCTTTACTCCTGATGGGTGGAGTTGTTGAGCGGCCATCTGCAGAAAATTGTGAAATCAGTGCTATTTCAGCTTTGATGGTGATCACACCTGCCTACCTGCAATTCCAATTTTTTACTTTCCATAACAGTTCAATTGCAAGTTTTTGAAAGCCTCGTTGCAATACAGGTTCCTTTCAGGGATAACAAAAAAAGTCAATTGCAACAGCAAAAAGATCTTTGCATCGAAACTCCCAAAGTTGAATTCTACGAATTTTGAATAATTTGTTTCAGATTATCATGAATTTTAGTTAAGTCCTCTATATTTCTAAATAATTTATGCTTCGTTTCTTTTAAGGCTTTGGACAATGCTTCGTTTCTTTTAAGACTTTGGACATCTCATCCAGTCAAATAATCATCTTTTTTTTTGTTTTGTTTTTTTGAAGATTCTGATCATCTTCCAGTCGTTAGATGGATTGTTTAATATCCGATAGGAAGTCGCCAGACGTGTCTTCTTCGCTAGACGCAGCAGAACTTCGCAGAATACGCCATTTTTTTATACTAGAAGATGCCTTTATACCAGAAGGGTGAAGTTGCTGAGCTGCCATCTGCAGAAAATTGTGAAATCAGTACTATTTCAGCTTTGATGGTGATCACACCTGCCTACCTGCAATTCCGATTTTTTACTTTCCATAACAGGTCAATTGCAAGTTTTTGAAAGCGGAAGTAATAATATAAGCATCAAAACTATAAAAAATTTTCCATAACAGGTCAATCGCAAGTTTTTGAAAGCAGAAGTAATAATATAAAACTTTGAAATGTCCTTATCTTCAGCCACGTCTCTCGGCTATCTATCAGGACCGTACCATAAACGGTAGGCATAATAAAAAATATTTTTATAAATTTATCGCTGAACCGTACCATAAACGGTAGGCATAATAAAAAATATTTTTATAAATTTATCGCTGCTACAGCTAGCTCTCAAGGATGTTTTGCATTTTATAGCAATGCATGTTTTGTGCTTAAATAGGCAAATTACCTTTGAAGGTAGGTAGGCACATGCACCACGCTGTATTTTTACATTAAGCCAACAGTTTACAGCTATGCTGGCTTTACTTTGTCGAAAACTTGGATATTATAATTTAAGATAAGATGCAGTATATTATATTGCTGCAAAAGGGGAATTAACCAGCTTATGTATAAGCTGCCTACTGGATATTATATACCAATTCACAGCTGCCTACTGAATTGTTTAAAGCAAGGTTTCATTAAAGCCTACCTCGAGATGATTGACTTGCTTTTACGAGCTACAAGAGAATAGTTTTATTTTTAAATATTGTAAAATTATTATTTGGTGACATTACAGAATAACTTGCACAACAAAAGTATTTTAGTAATGTATCCAAAATAGACATTCGGTATTTTATCTAATCATGAATTTGGTTAGTATCGAAAATGCATGTGTAACTGGCTGCATTCTATGAAATTTCTCAATAACTACATGCCGCGTCTCTTTTACAGTGGTTTCCCCAGAAGGCCTAATCCATTTTTTTTTAACACTGAACAGACCATTTGAAAAAAGAATTTGTGGGACGGTGTAAATTAACAATGGTCGCTTCAAAAATACCGATTATTGAGAAAATGCTCCCGGTGTCATAATTTAAAAAATATCGGTCACCACAGAGGATTTTACATTTTAATTACAATATTTCCAACTGTGTGAAAAACCTGCACACAAGAGATTTCGGAAGTCTAAAAAAAAATGTGACATGCGTTCTAATATTTCATTTTAAGATTTCGGAGAAGGTACCGAATTTCAAATAGGTCCTCAAGAGAATGGCTGCAGGTACTGAGTTTCGGAATCAAGATAAAATGAAAATATAGGCACCTCGCTCGCAAAATGTTAGCCCTACCCATCCACCCAGTTTTGTAAAAGCACCACCATTAGTAGTAATCATTTGTTCGATTACTTTTTTTGAATACTGTAGCTTATGGTGTACAGAAACATCAGGGAAGAAAAATTTATTTGAATATAAATTATATCTACCGTCTTATGCATATCCGCACATCAAAGATGAAAATAAGAAATTACCAGCATAATCCAGCCGTGTCTTCTTTTTTTTTTTTTTTTGAATTATAATAAAAATATTGCATGTCAAAAGATTATTATTTGAAGATGTCAGTACAAGAGAAAGTCATCATAAATGATGTAGATCTTGTTAGATGATGCATGCCCTCATATATATTTTGAAGAAAATTTTAATTAATATAAATGACTTTTGTACGAGGTCTCAAAGAATATGGTTGCACTGTTGGTGTACTTTGAATAATTTGTGTACTCTTGATATTGCCTGATGGTAGTGGAACTTCATGGTGACTCGAGTTTTGAAAATGGGTTACACCTTTCAAAAATTTGAAATTTTGATTCTTGAGAATTTCTTGTGCTCTTTTGATTCTAATTAAATCCACATACTCATCTGAACACCAATGTGGGGTGTTGGTTGGTTCGTGTTGTGCAATTATAATTTCTGATGAATTTAGTCTGACGAAAGGATCCACGGGTGGTAGTGTGTCATCAACTTCAGGTTGGTTCCTTTCTGGTATTCCAGGGACGTGAATTAGTCTGTCCACATGTACTAGTTGAATGTCCTTGGGATTGTCAAGAGATTAATTCTAAAAATGACTTGTGAAGTCTTTTCAATTTCAGGATATGGTCCTTTGTATATGCCAGTTTTTTAGATAAGCCTGGGTTTATGACTGATGATGGATAATGTAAATAAACTATTTGTATGTTTTTATCTTTAGCAGTCCTTGATCTCAAATTTTTTTGCTTTCTGCAGCTTGGGTCAAATGATGAGAAATGGATTTGTATGTGTGCTGCATTTGAGATTCTCTATATTGAATGAATTGGTTATAGGACTGAAATGAAGGACCAGTTTGATCTGTCATCAAATTATGTGGTAGTAGAATGTCGAATCCATATAAAGCAAACACAGGTGTGTCTCCTGTGCTTGTATGGGGCTGAGATCTATATGCCATAAGTGCGTATGGAAGACATTCATCCCAATTTGTATGGATTTTGTTAACTAAATGAGAAAGTGATTGAAGGAGTGTTTTGTTATATCTTTCAACAATGCCATCTGTTTGGGGATGATAAGGAGTAGTGAAGTATTTCTTGATTCCAAATGATTTGTAAATCCCTTGGATTGCCTTGGAAGTGAAATATAAACCCAAGTCTGTAATAAGTGTCTTCATTACACCAAATTTGGATATATATTGTTCTAGTATGGAGATTATAGTTGATGTTTGGAACTGGAAAAGCTTCACACCAACATGCAAAGTAATCCGTTAAAATCACTATGTCCGAGTTTCCATTTACGGTATTTGGTAGTTTTCCTAAACAATACATGCCAACTGTTTGGAATGGTATTTCAGGTATTGGAATTCTTTGTAATTGTGCCAATGGAGATTTCATGTGTCCTCTTAGCTATACATTGATGACAAGTGGACATCATTTTGTCAATACCCGCTTTTCAATTTGGGACAAAAGTCTTTTACAATTTTCGCCATAGTCTTAGATAGTACGCAATGGGCTGAATAAGCAGAAGTATGAAAAAATTAAAATAATTTTGGTATAAATATGCTTTGTACAACCAATCTGTTCTGAAGAGATGTTCTAGGATTTTGGATTCTTATATTATGTTGAGCATATAAAACATCGTGGTCTTTAAGCGGAAACATAGTTGTTTGTTTGAGCATACATACCATTCCAATAGTATTTTCTGCCTATGCCACAGTGAGCAAACGTGGGGCAAAGATGATGGAGCCAAAGCACGTCAGAAACTAACTCTTGTGGCACAACCACTCTTTCTTGATATTGGTGTCTAATTTTTGGATTTTTATGAATACACCACAAAATTTCATCCTTCATAAAAGATGTCAACCTCTGTGGGTATGGTTTAATTTGTTTTTCAAGTAAGTCTTTGATCTTATTGCATCTAGGATCTGTCATTTGTGCATTTTTAATTCTTAACTAGTAAGGTTGCATTAGCTGAGGTTTGCTCCAATACATTATTTTGCATAGTATTATCATTTTCAATAGAATTAGTGTTATCATTTTCATTAGTATTACCATCATTAATATTCAAAGCATTAATTTCAGCATTAGAATTCTGGCATACAATTTTCTTAACTATAGAATTTCTGATATTTGGAATATTTGTGTTTACATCTCTCTTTCTCTTGTTTACTAATTTATATTGAGAAACAAATCTCTCTGGAACAGTATCCACAACATTTGAAATGTTTCTTGACAAATAATCTGCTACGATATTGGCTTTTCCAGGCTTGTGTATGATTGTATAATCAAACTGGAAAAGTGATACAATCCATCTAGCTAATCTTGATGTTGGGTCTTTTAGTTTTAAAATGAAAGATAAAGAATTTTGATCATAGTAAACAACAAAATGTTTGCCTATTAAATATGGTTTAAAATAATTTGTAGCCCAAACTATAGCAAGCACTTCTCGCTCAACCACACTGTATTTGCATTCAGCTACATTTTAGTTTCCTGCTACCATATGATATAGGATGGAGATGACCTTTTCATCTTTTTGAGATATATAAGCACCCAAAGCTCTATTTGAGGCATCTGTGTGTAAAATTAATTCCTTTTTAAAATCTGGAAGTGCAAGAATAGGATTGGTTACAAGTTTATTTTTCAGTTTATCAAAAGCTTTTTGTGCATCTTCATTCCACAAATATTTCCTCTTCTTATCTACCTCTATAATTTTCCACACCACCTTGGAGGTAAGACCATGGCACGTTTTTTTTAAAATGGTTTCCCCAGGAGGCCTAATCCACTATCTTTAGTTAAGTCCTCTTATATTTCAAACCCATTCGTCCAGCGCTTTTTACTCTTGGGAAAATGCAGCACCCGCCCACCCGCTTTGGAGTCCCCAATTGTTGGGACCGCCGCTTTCTTTCACCAAGACTGAGAGCCATAGTCTGAAAAAAATCTTGAAAAGATTGTCGGTAACCCATTGGACTTTTGATGTTAATGTAGCCTCTTAAAAAAATGAGATGTAAAAAAATTAATTAGACTATATGGCAGGCCGTATTATTCAAGCCCATTTTTGACACGGTTATATTCACATAGATCAAATGAAAAATAAATATCTGTATTTTATAATTTTGGAAAAACAGCATAGCTGGTTGGAGCGCGTTTTTTTATACGCCATTATACCAGTAGTTTCAAATTATCATGGATTTTAACGGAATTATGAATTTTTTCAAATTATCATGGATTTTAACGGAATTATGAATTTTGAATGATTTGTTTCATATTATCTTGTATTTTAGTGAGGTCCTCTATATTACGAAATAATCTGTGTTTTGTTTCCTTTAATGACTTGGACATCTCATCTAATTGAATTAATATTTTTTGCTTCTTGGTTCTTTGAAGTGTTTGGCCATCTTCCAATCGCTGAATAGACTGTTTGATATCCGAGAGGAAGTCGCTTGACACGTCTTCCTCGCTAGATGCAGCAGGTAGAATATGGCGTTTTTTAATATTACACGATACCTTTACTCCTGATGGGTGGAGTTGTTGAGCGGCCATCTGCAGAAAATTGTGAAATCAGTGCTATTTCAGCTTTGATGGTGATCACACCTGCCTACCTGCAATTCCAATTTTTTACTTTCCATAACAGTTCAATTGCAAGTTTTTGAAAGCCTCGTTGCAATACAGGTTCCTTTCAGGGATAACAAAAAAAGTCAATTGCAACAGCAAAAAGATCTTTGCATCGAAACTCTCAAAGTTGAATTCTACGAATTTTGAATAATTTGTTTCAGATTATCATGAATTTTAGTTAAGTCCTCTATATTTCTAAATAATTTATGCTTCGTTTCTTTTAAGGCTTTGGACAATGCTTCGTTTCTTTTAAGACTTTGGACATCTCATCCAGTCAAATAATCATCTTTTTTTTTGTTTTGTTTTTTTGAAGATTCTGATCATCTTCCAGTCGTTAGATGGATTGTTTAATATCCGATAGGAAGTCGCCAGACGTGTCTTCTTCGCTAGACGCAGCAGAACTTCGCAGAATACGCCATTTTTTTATACTAGAAGATGCCTTTATACCAGAAGGGTGAAGTTGCTGAGCTGCCATCTGCAGAAAATTGTGAAATCAGTACTATTTCAGCTTTGATGGTGATCACACCTGCCTACCTGCAATTCCGATTTTTTACTTTCCATAACAGGTCAATTGCAAGTTTTTGAAAGCGGAAGTAATAATATAAGCATCAAAACTATAAAAATTTTTCCATAACAGGTCAATCGCAAGTTTTTGAAAGCAGAAGTAATAATATAAAACTTTGAAATGTCCTTATCTTCAGCCACGTCTCTCGGCTATCTATCAGGACCGTACCATAAACGGTAGGCATAATAAAAAATATTTTTATAAATTTATCGCTGAACCGTACCATAAACGGTAGGCATAATAAAAAATATTTTTATAAATTTATCGCTGCTACAGCTAGCTCTCAAGGATGTTTTGCATTTTATAGCAATGCATGTTTTGTGCTTAAATAGGCAAATTACCTTTGAAGGTAGGTAGGCACATGCACCACGCTGTATTTTTACATTAAGCCAACAGTTTACAGCTATGCTGGCTTTACTTTGTCGAAAACTTGGATATTATAATTTAAGATAAGATGCAGTATATTATATTGCTGCAAAAGGGGAATTAACCAGCTTATGTATAAGCTGCCTACTGGATATTATATACCAATTCACAGCTGCCTACTGAATTGTTTAAAGCAAGGTTTCATTAAAGCCTACCTCGAGATGATTGACTTGCTTTTACGAGCTACAAGAGAATAGTTTTATTTTTAAATATTGTAAAATTATTATTTGGTGACATTACAGAATAACTTGCACAACAAAAGTATTTTAGTAATGTATCCAAAATAGACATTCGGTATTTTATCTAATCATGAATTTGGTTAGTATCGAAAATGCATGTGTAACTGGCTGCATTCTATGAAATTTCTCAATAACTACATGCCGCGTCTCTTTTACAGTGGTTTCCCCAGAAGGCCTAATCCATTTTTTTTTAACACTGAACAGACCATTTGAAAAAAGAATTTGTGGGACGGTGTAAATTAACAATGGTCGCTTCAAAAATACCGATTATTGAGAAAATGCTCCCGGTGTCATAATTTAAAAAATATCGGTCACCACAGAGGATTTTACATTTTAATTACAATATTTCCAACTGTGTGAAAAACCTGCACACAAGAGATTTCGGAAGTCTAAAAAAAAATGTGACATGCGTTCTAATATTTCATTTTAAGATTTCGGAGAAGGTACCGAATTTCAAATAGGTCCTCAAGAGAATGGCTGCAGGTACTGAGTTTCGGAATCAAGATAAAATGAAAATATAGGCACCTCGCTCGCAAAATGTTAGCCCTACCCATCCACCCAGTTTTGTAAAAGCACCACCATTAGTAGTAATCATTTGTTCGATTACTTTTTTTGAATACTGTAGCTTATGGTGTACAGAAACATCAGGGAAGAAAAATTTATTTGAATATAAATTATATCTACCGTCTTATGCATATCCGCACATCAAAGATGAAAATAAGAAATTACCAGCATAATCCAGCCGTGTCTTCTTTTTTTTTTTTTTTGAATTATAATAAAAATATTGCATGTCAAAAGATTATTATTTGAAGATGTCAGTACAAGAGAAAGTCATCATAAATGATGTAGATCTTGTTAGATGATGCATGCCCTCATATATATTTTGAAGAAAATTTTAATTAATATAAATGACTTTTGTACGAGGTCTCAAAGAATATGGTTGCACTGTTGGTGTACTTTGAATAATTTGTGTACTCTTGATATTGCCTGATGGTAGTGGAACTTCATGGTGACTCGAGTTTTGAAAATGGGTTACACCTTTCAAAAATTTGAAATTTTGATTCTTGAGAATTTCTTGTGCTCTTTTGATTCTAATTAAATCCACATACTCATCTGAACACCAATGTGGGGTGTTGGTTGGTTCGTGTTGTGCAATTATAATTTCTGATGAATTTAGTCTGACGAAAGGATCCACGGGTGGTAGTGTGTCATCAACTTCAGGTTGGTTCCTTTCTGGTATTCCAGGGACGTGAATTAGTCTGTCCACATGTACTAGTTGAATGTCCTTGGGATTGTCAAGAGATTAATTCTAAAAATGACTTGTGAAGTCTTTTCAATTTCAGGATATGGTCCTTTGTATATGCCAGTTTTTTAGATAAGCCTGGGTTTATGACTGATGATGGATAATGTAAATAAACTATTTGTATGTTTTTATCTTTAGCAGTCCTTGATCTCAAATTTTTTTGCTTTCTGCAGCTTGGGTCAAATGATGAGAAATGGATTTGTATGTGTGCTGCATTTGAGATTCTCTATATTGAATGAATTGGTTATAGGACTGAAATGAAGGACCAGTTTGATCTGTCATCAAATTATGTGGTAGTAGAATGTCGAATCCATATAAAGCAAACACAGGTGTGTCTCCTGTGCTTGTATGGGGCTGAGATCTATATGCCATAAGTGCGTATGGAAGACATTCATCCCAATTTGTATGGATTTTGTTAACTAAATGAGAAAGTGATTGAAGGAGTGTTTTGTTATATCTTTCAACAATGCCATCTGTTTGGGGATGATAAGGAGTAGTGAAGTATTTCTTGATTCCAAATGATTTGTAAATCCCTTGGATTGCCTTGGAAGTGAAATATAAACCCAAGTCTGTAATAAGTGTCTTCATTACACCAAATTTGGATATATATTGTTCTAGTATGGAGATTATAGTTGATGTTTGGAACTGGAAAAGCTTCACACCAACATGCAAAGTAATCCGTTAAAATCACTATGTCCGAGTTTCCATTTACGGTATTTGGTAGTTTTCCTAAACAATACATGCCAACTGTTTGGAATGGTATTTCAGGTATTGGAATTCTTTGTAATTGTGCCAATGGAGATTTCATGTGTCCTCTTAGCTATACATTGATGACAAGTGGACATCATTTTGTCAATACCCGCTTTTCAATTTGGGACAAAAGTCTTTTACAATTTTCGCCATAGTCTTAGATAGTACGCAATGGGCTGAATAAGCAGAAGTATGAAAAAATTAAAATAATTTTGGTATAAATATGCTTTGTACAACCAATCTGTTCTGAAGAGATGTTCTAGGATTTTGGATTCTTATATTATGTTGAGCATATAAAACATCGTGGTCTTTAAGCGGAAACATAGTTGTTTGTTTGAGCATACATACCATTCCAATAGTATTTTCTGCCTATGCCACAGTGAGCAAACGTGGGGCAAAGATGATGGAGCCAAAGCACGTCAGAAACTAACTCTTGTGGCACAACCACTCTTTCTTGATATTGGTGTCTAATTTTTGGATTTTTATGAATACACCACAAAATTTCATCCTTCATAAAAGATGTCAACCTCTGTGGGTATGGTTTAATTTGTTTTTCAAGTAAGTCTTTGATCTTATTGCATCTAGGATCTGTCATTTGTGCATTTTTAATTCTTAACTAGTAAGGTTGCATTAGCTGAGGTTTGCTCCAATACATTATTTTGCATAGTATTATCATTTTCAATAGAATTAGTGTTATCATTTTCATTTGTATTACCATCATTAATATTCAAAGCATTAATTTCAGCATTAGAATTCTGGCATACAATTTTCTTAACTATAGAATTTCTGATATTTGGAATATTTGTGTTTACATCTCTCTTTCTCTTGTTTACTAATTTATATTGAGAAACAAATCTCTCTGGAACAGTATCCACAACATTTGAAATGTTTCTTGACAAATAATCTGCTACGATATTGGCTTTTCCAGGCTTGTGTATGATTGTATAATCAAACTGGAAAAGTGATACAATCCATCTAGCTAATCTTGATGTTGGGTCTTTTAGTTTTAAAATGAAAGATAAAGAATTTTGATCATAGTAAACAACAAAATGTTTGCCTATTAAATATGGTTTAAAATAATTTGTAGCCCAAACTATAGCAAGCACTTCTCGCTCAACCACACTGTATTTGCATTCAGCTACATTTTAGTTTCCTGCTACCATATGATATAGGATGGAGATGACCTTTTCATCTTTTTGAGATATATAAGCACCCAAAGCTCTATTTGAGGCATCTGTGTGTAAAATTAATTCCTTTTTAAAATCTGGAAGTGCAAGAATAGGATTGGTTACAAGTTTATTTTTCAGTTTATCAAAAGCTTTTTGTGCATCTTCATTCCACAAATATTTCCTCTTCTTATCTACCTCTATAATTTTCCACACCACCTTGGAGGTAAGACCATGGCGCGTTTTTTTTAAAATGGTTTCCCCAGGAGGCCTAATCCACTATCTTTAGTTAAGTCCTCTTATATTTCAAACCCATTCGTCCAGCGCTTTTTACTCTTGGGAAAATGCAGCACCCGCCCACCCGCTTTGGAGTCCCCAATTGTTGGGACCGCCGCTTTCTTTCACCAAGACTGAGAGCCATAGTCTGAAAAAAATCTTGAAAAGATTGTCGGTAACCCATTGGACTTTTGATGTTAATGTAGCCTCTTAAAAAAATGAGATGTAAAAAAATTAATTAGACTATATGGCAGGCCGTATTATTCAAGCCTATTTTTGACACGGTTATATTCACATAGATCAAATGAAAAATAAATATCTGTATTTTATAATTTTGGAAAAACAGCATAGCTGGTTGGAGCGCGTTTTTTTATACGCCATTATACCAGTAGTTTCAAATTATCATGGATTTTAACGGAATTATGAATTTTTTCAAATTATCATGGATTTTAACGGAATTATGAATTTTGAATGATTTGTTTCATATTATCTTGTATTTTAGTGAGGTCCTCTATATTACGAAATAATCTGTGTTTTGTTTCCTTTAATGACTTGGACATCTCATCTAATTGAATTAATATTTTTTGCTTCTTGGTTCTTTGAAGTGTTTGGCCATCTTCCAATCGCTGAATAGACTGTTTGATATCCGAGAGGAAGTCGCTTGACACGTCTTCCTCGCTAGATGCAGCAGGTAGAATATGGCGTTTTTTAATATTACACGATACCTTTACTCCTGATGGGTGGAGTTGTTGAGCGGCCATCTGCAGAAAATTGTGAAATCAGTGCTATTTCAGCTTTGATGGTGATCACACCTGCCTACCTGCAATTCCAATTTTTTACTTTCCATAACAGTTCAATTGCAAGTTTTTGAAAGCCTCGTTGCAATACAGGTTCCTTTCAGGGATAACAAAAAAAGTCAATTGCAACAGCAAAAAGATCTTTGCATCGAAACTCCCAAAGTTGAATTCTACGAATTTTGAATAATTTGTTTCAGATTATCATGAATTTTAGTTAAGTCCTCTATATTTCTAAATAATTTATGCTTCGTTTCTTTTAAGGCTTTGGACAATGCTTCGTTTCTTTTAAGACTTTGGACATCTCATCCAGTCAAATAATCATCTTTTTTTTTGTTTTGTTTTTTTGAAGATTCTGATCATCTTCCAGTCGTTAGATGGATTGTTTAATATCCGATAGGAAGTCGCCAGACGTGTCTTCTTCGCTAGACGCAGCAGAACTTCGCAGAATACGCCATTTTTTTATACTAGAAGATGCCTTTATACCAGAAGGGTGAAGTTGCTGAGCTGCCATCTGCAGAAAATTGTGAAATCAGTACTATTTCAGCTTTGATGGTGATCACACCTGCCTACCTGCAATTCCGATTTTTTACTTTCCATAACAGGTCAATTGCAAGTTTTTGAAAGCGGAAGTAATAATATAAGCATCAAAACTATAAAAAATTTTCCATAACAGGTCAATCGCAAGTTTTTGAAAGCAGAAGTAATAATATAAAACTTTGAAATGTCCTTATCTTCAGCCACGTCTCTCGGCTATCTATCAGGACCGTACCATAAACGGTAGGCATAATAAAAAATATTTTTATAAATTTATCGCTGAACCGTACCATAAACGGTAGGCATAATAAAAAATATTTTTATAAATTTATCGCTGCTACAGCTAGCTCTCAAGGATGTTTTGCATTTTATAGCAATGCATGTTTTGTGCTTAAATAGGCAAATTACCTTTGAAGGTAGGTAGGCACATGCACCACGCTGTATTTTTACATTAAGCCAACAGTTTACAGCTATGCTGGCTTTACTTTGTCGAAAACTTGGATATTATAATTTAAGATAAGATGCAGTATATTATATTGCTGCAAAAGGGGAATTAACCAGCTTATGTATAAGCTGCCTACTGGATATTATATACCAATTCACAGCTGCCTACTGAATTGTTTAAAGCAAGGTTTCATTAAAGCCTACCTCGAGATGATTGACTTGCTTTTACGAGCTACAAGAGAATAGTTTTATTTTTAAATATTGTAAAATTATTATTTGGTGACATTACAGAATAACTTGCACAACAAAAGTATTTTAGTAATGTATCCAAAATAGACATTCGGTATTTTATCTAATCATGAATTTGGTTAGTATCGAAAATGCATGTGTAACTGGCTGCATTCTATGAAATTTCTCAATAACTACATGCCGCGTCTCTTTTACAGTGGTTTCCCCAGAAGGCCTAATCCATTTTTTTTTAACACTGAACAGACCATTTGAAAAAAGAATTTGTGGGACGGTGTAAATTAACAATGGTCGCTTCAAAAATACCGATTATTGAGAAAATGCTCCCGGTGTCATAATTTAAAAAATATCGGTCACCACAGAGGATTTTACATTTTAATTACAATATTTCCAACTGTGTGAAAAACCTGCACACAAGAGATTTCGGAAGTCTAAAAAAAAATGTGACATGCGTTCTAATATTTCATTTTAAGATTTCGGAGAAGGTACCGAATTTCAAATAGGTCCTCAAGAGAATGGCTGCAGGTACTGAGTTTCGGAATCAAGATAAAATGAAAATATAGGCACCTCGCTCGCAAAATGTTAGCCCTACCCATCCACCCAGTTTTGTAAAAGCACCACCATTAGTAGTAATCATTTGTTCGATTACTTTTTTTGAATACTGTAGCTTATGGTGTACAGAAACATCAGGGAAGAAAAATTTATTTGAATATAAATTATATCTACCGTCTTATGCATATCCGCACATCAAAGATGAAAATAAGAAATTACCAGCATAATCCAGCCGTGTCTTCTTTTTTTTTTTTTTTGAATTATAATAAAAATATTGCATGTCAAAAGATTATTATTTGAAGATGTCAGTACAAGAGAAAGTCATCATAAATGATGTAGATCTTGTTAGATGATGCATGCCCTCATATATATTTTGAAGAAAATTTTAATTAATATAAATGACTTTTGTACGAGGTCTCAAAGAATATGGTTGCACTGTTGGTGTACTTTGAATAATTTGTGTACTCTTGATATTGCCTGATGGTAGTGGAACTTCATGGTGACTCGAGTTTTGAAAATGGGTTACACCTTTCAAAAATTTGAAATTTTGATTCTTGAGAATTTCTTGTGCTCTTTTGATTCTAATTAAATCCACATACTCATCTGAACACCAATGTGGGGTGTTGGTTGGTTCGTGTTGTGCAATTATAATTTCTGATGAATTTAGTCTGACGAAAGGATCCACGGGTGGTAGTGTGTCATCAACTTCAGGTTGGTTCCTTTCTGGTATTCCAGGGACGTGAATTAGTCTGTCCACATGTACTAGTTGAATGTCCTTGGGATTGTCAAGAGATTAATTCTAAAAATGACTTGTGAAGTCTTTTCAATTTCAGGATATGGTCCTTTGTATATGCCAGTTTTTTAGATAAGCCTGGGTTTATGACTGATGATGGATAATGTAAATAAACTATTTGTATGTTTTTATCTTTAGCAGTCCTTGATCTCAAATTTTTTTGCTTTCTGCAGCTTGGGTCAAATGATGAGAAATGGATTTGTATGTGTGCTGCATTTGAGATTCTCTATATTGAATGAATTGGTTATAGGACTGAAATGAAGGACCAGTTTGATCTGTCATCAAATTATGTGGTAGTAGAATGTCGAATCCATATAAAGCAAACACAGGTGTGTCTCCTGTGCTTGTATGGGGCTGAGATCTATATGCCATAAGTGCGTATGGAAGACATTCATCCCAATTTGTATGGATTTTGTTAACTAAATGAGAAAGTGATTGAAGGAGTGTTTTGTTATATCTTTCAACAATGCCATCTGTTTGGGGATGATAAGGAGTAGTGAAGTATTTCTTGATTCCAAATGATTTGTAAATCCCTTGGATTGCCTTGGAAGTGAAATATAAACCCAAGTCTGTAATAAGTGTCTTCATTACACCAAATTTGGATATATATTGTTCTAGTATGGAGATTATAGTTGATGTTTGGAACTGGAAAAGCTTCACACCAACATGCAAAGTAATCCGTTAAAATCACTATGTCCGAGTTTCCATTTACGGTATTTGGTAGTTTTCCTAAACAATACATGCCAACTGTTTGGAATGGTATTTCAGGTATTGGAATTCTTTGTAATTGTGCCAATGGAGATTTCATGTGTCCTCTTAGCTATACATTGATGACAAGTGGACATCATTTTGTCAATACCCGCTTTTCAATTTGGGACAAAAGTCTTTTACAATTTTCGCCATAGTCTTAGATAGTACGCAATGGGCTGAATAAGCAGAAGTATGAAAAAATTAAAATAATTTTGGTATAAATATGCTTTGTACAACCAATCTGTTCTGAAGAGATGTTCTAGGATTTTGGATTCTTATATTATGTTGAGCATATAAAACATCGTGGTCTTTAAGCGGAAACATAGTTGTTTGTTTGAGCATACATACCATTCCAATAGTATTTTCTGCCTATGCCACAGTGAGCAAACGTGGGGCAAAGATGATGGAGCCAAAGCACGTCAGAAACTAACTCTTGTGGCACAACCACTCTTTCTTGATATTGGTGTCTAATTTTTGGATTTTTATGAATACACCACAAAATTTCATCCTTCATAAAAGATGTCAACCTCTGTGGGTATGGTTTAATTTGTTTTTCAAGTAAGTCTTTGATCTTATTGCATCTAGGATCTGTCATTTGTGCATTTTTAATTCTTAACTAGTAAGGTTGCATTAGCTGAGGTTTGCTCCAATACATTATTTTGCATAGTATTATCATTTTCAATAGAATTAGTGTTATCATTTTCATTAGTATTACCATCATTAATATTCAAAGCATTAATTTCAGCATTAGAATTCTGGCATACAATTTTCTTAACTATAGAATTTCTGATATTTGGAATATTTGTGTTTACATCTCTCTTTCTCTTGTTTACTACTTTATATTGAGAAACAAATCTCTCTGGAACAGTATCCACAACATTTAAAATGTTTCTTGACAAATAATCTGCTACGATATTGGCTTTTCCAGGCTTGTGTATGATTGTATAATCAAACTGGAAAAGTGATACAATCATCTAGCTAATCTTGATGTTGGGTCTTTTAGTTTTAAAATGAAAGATAAAGAATTTTGATCATAGTAAACAACAAAATGTTTGCCTATTAAATATGGTTTAAAATAATTTGTAGCCCAAACTATAGCAAGCACTTCTCGCTCAACCACACTGTATTTGCATTCAGCTACATTTTAGTTTCCTGCTACCATATGATATAGGATGGAGATGACCTTTTCATCTTTTTGAGATATATAAGCACCCAAAGCTCTATTTGAGGCATCTGTGTGTAAAATTAATTCCTTTTTAAAATCTGGAAGTGCAAGAATAGGATTGGTTACAAGTTTATCTTTCAGTTTATCAAAAGCTTTTTGTGCATCTTCATTCCACAAATATTTCCTCTTCTTATCTACCTCTATAATTTTCCACACCACCTTGGAGGTAAGACCATGGCGCGTTTTTTTTAAAGTGGTTTCCCCAGGAGGCCTAATCCACTATCTTTAGTTAAGTCCTCTTATATTTCAAACCCATTCGTCCAGCGCTTTTTACTCTTGGGAAAATGCAGCACCCGCCCACCCGCTTTGGAGTCCCCAATTGTTGGGACCGCCGCTTTCTTTCACCAAGACTGAGAGCCATAGTCTGAAAAAAATCTTGAAAAGATTGTCGGTAACCCATTGGACTTTTGATGTTAATGTAGCCTCTTAAAAAAATGAGATGTAAAAAAATTAATTAGACTATATGGCAGGCCGTATTATTTCAAGCCCATTTTTGACACGGTTATATTCACATAGATCAAATGAAAAATAAATATCTGTATTTTATAATTTTGGAAAAACAGCATAGCTGGATGGAGTGTTTTTTTATACGCCATTATACCAGTAGTTTCAAATTATCATGGATTTTAACGGAATTATGAATTTTTTCAAATTATCATGGATTTTAACGGAATTATGAATTTTGAATGATTTGTTTCATATTATCTTGTATTTTAGTGAGGTCCTCTATATTGCGAAATAATCTGTGTTTTGTTTCCTTTAATGACTTGGACATCTCATCTAATTGAATTAATATTTTTTGCTTCTTGGTTCTTTGAAGTGTTTGGCCATCTTCCAATCGCTGAATAGACTGTTTGATATCCGAGAGGAAGTCGCTTGACACGTCTTCCTCGCTAGACGCAGCAGGTAGAATACGGCGTTTTTTAATATTACACGATACCTTTACTCCTGATGGGTGGAGTTGTTGAGCGGCCATCTGCAGAAAATTGTGAAATCAGTGCTATTTCAGCTTTGATGGTGATCACACCTGCCTACCTGCAATTACAATTTTTTACTTTCCATAACAGTTCAATTGCAAGTTTTTGAAAGCCTCGTTGCAATACAGGTTCCTTTCAGGGATAACAAAAAAAGTCAATTGCAACAGCAAAAAGATCTTTGCATCGAAACTCCCAAAGTTGAATTCTACGAATTTTGAATAATTTGTTTCAGATTATCATGAATTTTAGTTAAGTCCTCTATATTTCTAAATAATTTATGCTTCGTTTCTTTTAAGGCTTTGGACAATGCTTCG
This sequence comes from Amaurobius ferox, assembly GCA_951213105.1. Taxonomy (NCBI): domain Eukaryota; kingdom Metazoa; phylum Arthropoda; class Arachnida; order Araneae; family Amaurobiidae; genus Amaurobius; species Amaurobius ferox. The sequence continues at coordinate 12,733,317 of OX578150.1, read as the reverse complement.
TTTCTTTTAAGACTTTGGACATCTCATCCAGTCGAATAATCATCTTTTTTTTTGTTTTGTTTTTTTGAAGATTCTGATCATCTTCCAGTCATTAGATGGATTGTTTAATATCCGATAGGAAGTCGCCAGACGTGTCTTCTTCACTAGACGCAGCAGAACTTCGCAGAATACGCCATTTTTTTATACTAGAAGATGCCTTTATACCAGAAGGGTGAAGTTGCTGAGCTGCCATCTGCAGAAAATTGTGAAATCAGTACTATTTCAGCTTTGATGGTGATCACACCTGCCTACCTGCAATTCCGATTTTTTACTTTCCATAACAGGTCAATTGCAAGTTTTTGAAAGCGGAAGTAATAATATAAGCATCAAAACTATGAAAAAATTTCCATAACAGGTCAATCGCAAGTTTTTGAAAGCAGAAGTAATAATATAAAACTTTGAAATGTCCTTATCTTCAGCCACGTCTCTCGGCTATCTATCAGGACCGTACCATAAACGGTAGGCATAATAAAAAATATTTTTATAAATTTATCGCTGAACCGTACCATAAACGGTAGGCATAATAAAAAATATTTTTATAAATTTGTCGCTGCTACAGCTAGCTCTCAAGGATGTTTTGCATTTTATAGCAATGCATGTTTTGTGCTTAAATAGGCAAATTACCTTTGAAGGTAGGTAGGCACATGCACCACTCTGTATTTTTACATTAAGCCAACAGTTTACAGCTATGCTGGCTTTACTTTGTCGAAAACTTGGATATCATAATTTAAGATAAGATGCAGTATATTATATTGCTGCAAAAGGGGAATTAACCAGCTTATGTATAAGCTGCCTACTGGATATTATATACCAATTCACAGCTGCCTACTGAATTGTTTAAAGCAAGGTTTCATTAAAGCCTACCTCGAGATGATTGACTTGCTTTTACGAGCTACAAGAGAATAGTTTTATTTTTAAATATTGTAAAATTATTATTTGGTGACATTACAGAATAACTTGCACAACAAAAGTATTTTAGTAATGTATCCAAAATAGACATTCGGTATTTTATCTAATCATGAATTTGGTTAGTATCGAAAATGCATGTGTAACTGGCTGCATTCTATGAAATTTCTCAATAACTACATGCCGCGTCTCTTTTACAGTGGTTTCTCCAGAAGGCCTAATCCATTTTTTTTTAACACTGAACAGACCATTTGATAAAAGAATTTGTGGGACGGTGTAAATTAACAATGGTCGCTTCAAAAATACCGATTATTGAGAAAATGCTCCCGGTGTCATAATTTAAAAAATATCGGTCACCACAGAGGATTTTACATTTTAATTACAATATTTCCAACTGTGTGAAAAACCTGCACACAAGAGATTTCGGAAGTCTAAAAAAAAATGTGACATGCGTTCTAATATTTCATTTTAAGATTTAGGAGAAGGTACCGAATTTCAAATAGGTCCTCAAGAGAATGGCTGCAGGTACTGAGTTTCGGAATCAAGATAAAATGAAAATATAGGCACCTCGCTCGCAAAATGTTAGCCCTACCCATCCACCCAGTTTTGTAAAAGCACCACCATTAGTAGTAATCATTTGTTCGATTACTTTTTTTGAATACTGTAGCTTATGGTGTACAGAAACATCAGGGAAGAAAAATTTATTTGAATATAAATTATATCTACCGTCTTATGCATATCCGCACATCAAAGATGAAAATACGCCGTATTGTACCTGCTGCGTCTAGCGAGGAAGACGTGTCAAGCGACTTTCTCTCGGATATCAAACAGTCTATTCAGCGATTGGAAGATGGCCAAACACTTCAAAGAACCAAGAAGCAAAAAATATTAATTCAATTAGATGAGATGTCCAAGTCATTAAAGGAAACAAAACACAGATTATTTCGCAATATAGAGGACCTCACTAAAATACAAGATAATATGAAACAAATCATTCAAAATTCATAATTCCGTTAAAATCCATGATAATTTGAAAAAATTCATAATTCCGTTAAAATCCATGATAATTTGAAACTACTGGTATAATGGCGTATATGAATGAATCATATGAAGGTGGGTGGCTCCAGAAGAGCCTAGCACATCGACCAGAGGTCTATTGTACTACCCCAAAAAGTGAAGGTCCCTAAGAGAAGAGACCAGTAGCCGATGCAAACATAAGCAGGCACTTGACAGGAATGTCGTTCAGCTCCCAGGGTTCAATCACATGACGACCAATGTGTTCGAATCTGTGAGCAGAGTAGGCCTCACAATCACACAGAATGTGAGCTGCAGTTTCTTCGCTGTAATTGCAGCCTCTGCAAAGCGAATCCTTGGAGACACCCATAATATTAAGATGTCTCTTGAGAGTGCAGTGCCCAGTAAGGAGCCCAACAGCTCTCCTGATGCCAGTTCTACTGAGCCTAAAAAGTTCCTTTTGACGTGCACTAGGGCAATTACAGTTGAGGATTTTCGCTGGCCTTTGTCCCTTAGTGTCACGCCAGTTCTTGCATTGAAGCTTCCTGAAGATGTCAAAGACAATTCTTCTGATAAGATCATTGGGAATACCCAAGGCTGGCTCAGGGCCCACAAAAGGAGTACTAGAGCCTTTCCTAGCAAGTTCATCTGCCAATTCATTGCCAGGAATGCCCGAATGACCAGGCACCCAGTACAGAATGACACTATTATTACTAGCAATTTTACAGAGAGCTTTATAGCATTCCCAGACAAGGGAAGACGTCACAGTGAATTTCCCCAGAGCCATAAGAGCAGCCTGACTGTCAGAACAAATGAAAATCTGGCTATTCTCGTACTTTCTGTCATAGCAAATTCTACAACACATAAGAATGGCAAATACTTCAGCCTGAAAGACAGTAGCAAAATTGCCAAGCGGATAAGATAGCTTAGTGCCATCATCAGGGCAACAGACTCCCGCACCAGTACTTGTGCCAATCTTTGAGCCATCAGTGTACCATACAAAGCAATTATGTTTATTGTAGGTTGGAGTCCTCTTCCAATCATCCCTCGAGGGGACAAGAATTTCGTAAGGCTTATCAAACGTAAATTTGACATGTATGCCATCAGGTGGCATACAAAAATAAGGATGCCTAGCAACATTACTGTTAAGTTCACCCCAAGATAGATACCTTGAGTAATCTTTCCAGTGTTTCAGATATTTGAGTCTGTTCATGCAGATAAGTGCTTCTGCTTCAATACGCATATAGAGCGGATGCAAGCCAAGTAAAAGTTCAAGAGTTGCAGTAGGAGTGGTTTTCATGCATCCGGAGATTGCATTGCACACCATCCTTTGAAGCTTAACTAAATCAAGTTTAGCAGTTTCACTTCTAATTCTGGACCACCAAACAATGGATCCATAAGAAATGATAGGACAGACTATCATCGAATAAATCCAATGAATAGTTCTGGGATTAAGGCCCCAGGTTTTCCCAATAGCATTCCTACAAGACCAGAAGATTCTTCTGGCTTTAGTTGTGCAGTAGTCCAAGTGTCTCTTCCAATTAAGTTCCTTGTCAAAGTATATTCCCAAGAATTTAACCTCCTTGGAGCAAATAAGCTTCTGTCCAAAGAAGCAAATATTCCCAAGATTAAGTATGCGTTTCCTTGTAAACGCAACTAAAGCAGTCTTCTGCGGATTAACCGTAAGACCTGCATTTTTACACCATGTTTCAACCCTCCTAAGAGCAGTAGACATCATGTCAGAGACAGTGTTGCCAAATTTGCCCCTGGCAACGATGACAACATCGTCAGCATATCCAATGCAAGAAACACCAGAGATATTAATACTTTCCAGAAGAGAGTCCACAACAAGACACCAGAGAATTGGTGAGAGCACACCCCCTTGTGGACAGCCCGAAAGTGCATGCACAGTCTTACTTTCACCAAGTAAAGATGCACAGATATACCTGTTAGATAACAGGTTCTTGATCCAATAAGATATCGTGGTATCAACACCTCTTCTGTTGAGAGCAACAAGAATGGTGTCAATAGGTACTTTATCAAAGGCACCTTCAATGTCAAGAAAGGTAGCAAGAGCAATTTCCTTGGCATTGAGATTTCTCTCTAAAATAAAGGAGAGACTGTAAAGAGCAGTGTCCGTAGATTTGCCCGGTTGATAGGCATGTTGAGAACTAGACAAGGGCTTAGAGGCCAGAATCACTTCCCTTAAATACCTATCGATAAGTTTTTCAATAGTCTTAAGCAGAAAAGACGTAAGGCTAATAGGCCTAAAAGATTTGGTTCATAGTAATTGTCCTTTCCAATTTTTGGAATGAAGATTACCCTAGTATGCCTCCACGCATTTGGTATATGACCAAGGGCAATACAAGCTCTGTAGATGTTGCAGAGAATAGGAGCAAGCATCTCTATTCCCTCCTGGAGAAGAATAGGAATGATGCCATCAGTTCCCGGAGTTTTATAGGGTTTATGGGAATTAATTGCCCATTTAACCCTATCAAGAGTAACAATGCTCCTAGCAATACCCCAGCTATTGTCGTCAGACAAGGTGGAGCAAGCAATACCACTGTCATTCTGAATAACAGGATGAGAAACCGGAAAGTGAACTCTGAAGAGCTCACTAAGGGTCTCCTCACCAGTGACAGTAAAGTCACCATTGGGCTTCTTGACAGTGTTAAGTTTACAATTTCTGTCTCTAGCCATCAACTTAACAAGTTTTGCAACGGCAGGAGTATCATTAATACCTTCGCAGTATGTTCTCCAAGAATTTATCTTGGCATCCCTAACTGCTTTATTATAGGAGGTGAGGGCAGATTTATAAGTCTGCCAATCACCATTCTTCTTGGCTCTATTAAAGAGCTTCCTGCATTTCCCACGCAACCGGCTGAGCTCACTAGACCACCAAGGAACAGTCCTTGGGGAGTCAGCTATGGTGGTTCTGCAGTTGCTATGAAAGGTACCGATGATGGCCTGTTGCACAGAGTCAACAGCCAGATCCACGCTTTCAATAGAGGAATACTCACCAATGTGATTCGCCAAATTGGCCCTAAGGTCTTCTTTGTAGGAACCCCAATTCGTCTTCCTAGGGTTCCTACCTTTGTCCTCTAAAACAGTTACAGGACCTTTAACAGAAAAGGAAATTAATTGATGGTCAGACAAAGATATATCATCTGAAACCCTCCAATCAATTACGGACTCAAAAGCAGAACCATTACACAGGCTAATGTCTATAACCTCGCGACGTTTTAAAGTCACAAAGGTAGGAGTATTACCCTTATTAAGTAAATAGAGCTTATGAAGAAGGATCTGATCCAAGAGATCATCACCCCTACGGTTACAGTTACTACTGCCCCAAACAGTGTTATGGGCATTTGCATCGCAACCAATGATCATTTTTTTATTATTACAGTACTCAGTAAGATTAATAATGACCTTAGAGAGAGTTTCCTTATCTTCATAAGGAAGATAGGCAGAAGCAAAGATGTAATCCATCATATGTTCGTCAGTTTTAAGTTTCACATTGATAGCAACATTGTCACCATCAAGGAATTTAACCAGATGAACAGCATTGAGCTTGTTGCTAACAGCAATACAGGCTCTGGGTCTGGTACAGGATGTGTCATAAAAGACACTGAATCCTTTGATCCCTAGACCCAAAATCTTTCTATTACAGGTCCAGGGTTCTTGGATAAGAGCAATATCAGCTCTACCATTGAAAAGCCTTTTGCTAAGAATAGCAGAGGCAGATCGACTGTGATGCAGATTAATTTGCACAACCTTAAGACAGCCCATAAACAAAAAGAAGAAAAGGGCACAGAAAGACTAGGAGAAAGAAATTCACCTAGTATCATGACAATGATCAGCATCAAGCATGATATCATTGTCAAAATCCTTCATGCGTTTTTTCAACTCATCATCCGAGATCGGAGGGTTAGCATGAAGTGTAACATCTGAACCAGAAGCAATTTCTAGATCGTTAAGTCTAGGTATCATAGTCTCAAGACTACCAATACTTACCTGAGAGGAGGTCGCCCGGTCTGCTGGCTGTTCCTCCATCTCCATCTTCCCCTTAGGCTTTTCGTTTGGATCACGAAGAATCTTGAAGACTCCACGGTCCAAACCGGTGAATGCACCAAGGTCAGCTTTGCGAATCGCATCCGCAGCCTCCGAATCCACCTCGAAGATCCATCTTACAGAGTGGGGTTCCACAAAATTTTGCAGAACACGCCACTCCTCAGACTTCAACTCCGGGTTGAAACGGTTCAGCCGTTTCAGCAAGACACTCGGCTCCTTGGTGTACACGTCCCTGGTTTTAAATGCCACCTTGACAGGTTTGGGAAGGTCATTAGCACTCAAGACCATAAGTGCCTCTCCCAGAACCTGACTGTCATTATGGAAGGTTCTCTTGACCCATTCCACAGTATTTGCATCATTGCAATGAAGAATCAAAGCTCCAGCGTTTGAGCTGAAGAAATGAATCTTCGGAAGTTGCTCACCAGTTGGGATCTCATCTATTTTATCGAGAGTCACCAACTGGATGATATCAACCTCTTCCTTGCTCAGCTTGCTAGAAGGGAAGGACTTTTTGACGATGGCCATCTTAATAACCTGGACCGCTTGAGCGTATGTTCCAGGTTGGATGTCCGTCCTCGATCTCTTCTTGTCGACTAGATCTCTTGGAGAAGGTGTGGCTCCTGTCGACCTAGGTCGTTTGGTGCCTCCAACTTTCTCTGTGACAGTGCCGGCTTTTGCAAGCTTCTGGTCCAACTGCCTAGGCATGCGCCTCCTCCTGCGCCTCTGTGCTTTGGTGAGTATACCCTGCGTCACAGCCATGGTTTCAGTGTGTCGGTCACCAAGGTTCGCGACTCCACTTCCTTCCACAGCCGGACTGCAGGCTTCCTCCTTTTTTCCAAGATCCAACCCCAGAGGGGTTGTTTCAATGGCTGATTGGGAAACATCCGAAGATGTACCCAATCCTTTCATCACTTCCTTATCTACATCATCGCAACACGGAGAACCAGGAAAACTCGAAAGAGCCCAATCTGATTTCTCCATGCTGTAACCATAAGATAGAAAAAGAACCACGGATTACTTCCAGTTCGATCGAGGCCCCCGCTAGGCCTCGTCTCCCCACACTTTTCTGACGTGAAAAGTGTAACCGCCGGAGTCATTCGCAAAGCTAGATGATAAGGAGCGGGTCATAACGTGCACCAGGTACACAGGGCCCAGGGATCAGCAAGGATCCAAGGGTGATTTCTCGATATGAAACGCTCCTCACCATCCAACCAACGCAACCAAGGGACTCGACCTCTGGAACCGTTTTCTGCAAACGTTTCTTGAAAGCAATACTACAGATGCATGCCGCTTCGCCCTTTTCGCCACACTACCACCTGGTCCCGTTCCCGGGCCCAAACGGTATACCTTACAGCAGAGGCCGAAGAGTGGTACTAAGGCCCATAAGGCAGAAGTGAAGTTTACTAGGGGCTTGGCATTGATGCAATCTGCAGCTAGAAGAAAAAGTTTGCTCGGGTACCTCGGGATAGCAACACCCGTATCCACAAAAGAAATGGATCCCTGAGGATTTTACAGAGTGAGACTAAGTGCCTCACTTCCAACCCCCAACCTGGAGGACCAGGATGCCTCATTTGGTCTGGAACCTCACCTTCGACCTGTCCGGCAAGGGAGACCCTGCCAGTAGCCGAAGCTACTATCACTAAAACTAAAAATCATGATTTATGTATTTCTCTCATGTAGTGTGAGATCAAGTATTTTAATTCCTTGTAGTTTAATTGAAAATTATTCTTTCTGTTTTATACCTTTTATCATATAATGTCTGTAAGACAACCATGTAATTTTATCATCTAATATATATTTCTTATCATAGAAACTACTTAACGAAATTTTATTTAGGTTAACAGTACACAACTCATGATTTTTACTAATAATTTGAGATTGTTTATTTCGTAATAAATCATCATTTCCTAGTGTTTTGATAAAATTATCATGTTGAAGAGTTTTCAAAACACTAGCTTTTATTCCTTTTGCTGTTTTTTTACATTCCGTTCCAAAAATATATGAATACATTTTTGGTTTCAAACCACAAAACTCTTTAATCGGTAAACCTCTTGTTTCATCTTTTAAAAACCCTAACCGCATATAGTTCGCAGTATTATACAAGAAATGATCTTGTTCATAATTCGAAAAATCGAAGATATTAGGGAGTTCTGTTGCCATATCTTCATAAATATCATGAGTTTTTATTTCTAAACACAGACTATCAGTGTCTGTATATAATAATGTGACTTTATCATTGTAATATTTTTTAAAAACTTCATAGTAAATTCGATGCATGTGAAGTTTGCTTAATTCCAATACAGTAAATCCAATATAAATCGGTTTATTTAAACATAAAGTACTACGTTTTTTTAAAAATAAAACACAATGTTCGTTAATCGGTTGAAAATAATCTAAACACGAACTTTGTAAGTGTTTTTTGCATTCTTTTTTGGTAATACCGATTGAAATGTTTCTTAGTTTTCTAACATTTAATAACGTACAACCAAAAAATGCGTTATTCATTAATTTGAAATTTTTTTTTAAAAAGTTTCCTTTCGCCTTCTTGCGTTCGTTATTATTCAATTCGATATAGGGTTTCAACCATGGTGTTTGGCGAAAGGAAACTATTCTATGAATTTGTTTTAAAATCATTCCCTGTTTTAAATAAAATTGTAAGTTCAAATAATGAACTACATAACTTTTTTTATCGTTTAAATTTGTAATAAGCTTTTTTGTTTTATTAAACTTTAAATTAAACTGATGTAATAAATGTTTTTGATATGGTGATAAATCATCATAAGTAACTTCAACGTGTTCCGCTGCCAAAGGAAAAGATTCATGTTCATTGTGTAAGGATTCTGGATAGGATAAGTCTACTTCTAGTATATACCCGATATCTGAATCGGGTGTAACTTTAAATATATTAAATTGTTCTATTTCCTTAGAACTGAACCATTTAAAATTACCTATTGGTAAATAACTCGACATAACATACCCGTAAAGGTTTGTCACATCTAAAGATATTATGTATTTTTCTTCTAAATCAGGGTTATATGTTTTTGGAATATAAATATTATTTGCTTCGCTGAATCTTTTACCAACCATACACACCCCTTCTCGTATTCCATGTTCAAGTAACAGGTACATATCTACATCTTTAATGAGTTCAAGGGTGCAATCTGTCATTTTAAGTCCTGCACTCCAAGTTAAATCGGCTGCTGATATGAATTCCAATGCTTCTAAATTATAGATTTTCGTAGTGATATCTCTAAAACTTTCAAACACTTCTGCTAATAGTATACAATCACAAAATAAATATAATTTAAGATAATCTTCAAAAGTTTTACATTTAAATTTTTTTCACAAACATATATTCTTCATCAGTTATGTGCTCGTTTGTGAGATCATTGAAAAAACATTTTTTAGTGGGGAGTTCAACACCATTTAATTTTATTTCACTATTTAAATATGAATAAGGAAAAACACCTTTTCTTCTTTATAACTGATATTTCTTTTTTTGGGGGGAAGAATTCATTAAAAATGGGGAAATTATAATCTGATATATTTAAAGTATCAACCAGCTTTGATAGAGGTGAACTTAAAAAATTATAACTATCTAAAAATTTTAATCGGTCAATTGTGAAGGTAGTAAATTTTTCATTGTTTATTGGTATAACACGAATATTTTTGGCAAATCTGTTTAAAATTTTTTTAAAAATCAAATGAGAATCATATCCAGTTAAATTATGAATAACAACAGGTATAAAAGGTGATATTTGTAAATTTAAATTGCATGGGGAGGAGTGACATAATCCGTTAAATCGTCCCGTTATATGGTTATGATCTCTAGAAATTATATCTCCTGTTTTAAACTGTTTACCGCAAATATAACATTTTGAACTTTTTGGAAAATCAGAATCGATCATTGGAACATTTCTTTGCAGATAGTTAGATAAAGTATTCTCTATTTTTTGCAAAGTTGTAAGAAAATTTTCCACACAATCACCACCTCTATAATATTTATGATAAACAATTTTTTTATCATCAGTTATAATAAACAATGCATAGCAGATAGGTGCATGGACTTGAGTTTTAACTGTATAACTTTGTTTTTGTGAAGGGAATACTGTTTCGAGAGGTATGATCAAACTTTCAAAATCTGCATAAATCACAAAATTTGTTTTCAATAATTTTTGAAATGATTTAAATCTCATAAAGTTTTCACAGTCTTTTGGCATTCTTATGTGTTCGGGTTTGTTCTCTAAACAAAATAATTGATGGGTGTTTAAAGTATCTTTTCTTTGAAATGATGAAAGACAATTTTTACAATGAAAATGTAATCCATTTTTCACACATAACAATCTGTTGAAATTAGAAATAAAAAAAAAATGATTTTTGTTTAACATCAAATCTATTTCTTTCTTATTTTTAATTTTACTAATATATATCGGGAATAGATTATTTTCATACCCATAGACGTTAATTTTAAGATTATTCTTTCTTTCAAATTCGGGTATTTGAGTTATTTTAACAGGGTAATTAAGAAAATTGAAATCTAAATATTTTAAATATTTTTTAAATGAAGTAGGGTTGGATTTATTATTTATCATAGGAAATATTCCAGCTAAAACAGAATATAAAAAACACTTTAGATCAGAATTTTTAACATGGATGACACATTTTTTAGCTTTCAATATTTTTGGTAGTATTACAAACCCACACCTTCCGTTTGGTTCACTATATAACCCTAAATGCACCTCAATATATTTAATATCATTAATGATCCACCCACTACCTAATCGTAAAAAGTTTTCAATTGAAGATATTATTTTTTTGACAGCGCTATCTATTTTTTCATCTATTTGATATTGTGATAATAATCTTTCGCAAAATGATGAAAAATAAAATTCTTGTTTTATATATTCATTTTTTTCTATATTTTCATATTTAATGAATTCAACACATTCACATATAATAAAACGTATTCTTAAAGATACGCTATTATTTAATAAGTTAAAAATTTCATTTTTATTATCTATTAACGCAGTTAATGGATCAGAATAATTTTCCAAATCGGTACGAAATGTTTGAACATAATTCTGAAATGAGTATTCCTTCAAATAAAACATATAAATCAAAAGATGAGAAATAACAGAAATTATAAGGTTATTTATCACAAGATTTTATAAATGAAATAATAAATTGGATTCCTTTTATAAGATTGTCTAATGCAGTTATAGGAATATTAGACCGATTTTTCACTACACTTTCATATTCGCGGGTTAAACATATATAATTTGATTTTCTGAATTCTTTTATTTGAATACTGCAACCGTTACCTAAGTAAACGGAATAATCAGGAATCAATTTTTTACCTTCGCTATCGTGACTCAACACCACATCATATTTGGATGCAGGTTGAGGTTCTGGATCATGAGATGGATGACTTGAAATTGAAGGTGTAATTTCGAATTCTTTTACGGAGTGTTTCCTTTTCTTTATTTTCATTTCCTTTATTGGTGTTTGTTGTGTTCCAGTTACATCTAAAAAATAGTAGATAATTTGAAAAATAATGAAATAATTTTTTAATTCTACATGAATTGTCTTTTAAATCTTGGAAAAAAATAAAAATACAATGTTATTATACCGTTTGATAAAACAGAATCTGTCTCATAACAGTCAGATGGTTCAGGTAAATTCTTTCTCGGGTTCTTTTCTTTCTTGAAGATACCATCGTTTCTTTTTCTCTTCAATGTTTTTTCATGTTCTTCGCCAATAATATGATCAAAATCTAAAATAGAAGCTGGAAACTATCAGAAAATTATTTTTACGTTCACATGTAAACATTATGATTAGTAGTTTTAGGATACTTACTTGTAAATGAATTAATTTTTTTTTCGTGTTCCTTATCATTCAATATTAACAAATAACTACCTGTAAGTGAAAATCAGATGTAAGTTTGTTTACAATGAAAACCAACACATTTCTCACAATAGAAACACAAGAAAAAAAACCAAGGCATAATGAAAAAAAAAACATTTAGCGGTTTTTTCTAAAGTTAAAGAAGAGATTGCATTTCAAATCTTAACAATCTGATTTCCACTTACCGATTTTCTTTAGTTTTTTAATATTGTCCTATTCCTGCAAATATAAAATATAAATCATCTTTCATTATAAATTTTTCCATTCACAACATAATCCAATAAAAGATAATTTAAAATTTTAATCTTCATATATCTATATTATGGGATTTGATACATCTTTGTTAAACATACAATTTGATAAAAAGAACAATTAGACTGGTATGTAAAGGACTCACTTTCCCAACCGGGAATCGAACCAGGGATCTCCGACTAGCCAGACAACACTCTAACCACTTGAGGTAGTGGTGTGAGAACTTCATCTCCTATTCTGCTTTATACCCACAACTATCATCTTACCTTTATCTGATCAAGATCTTCCTCTCTCTCTCTCTCAAACTTTTGAAGTGATTGTAAAAATAAAAAAATTCACAACATAATCCAATAACAGATAATTTAAAATTTTAACCTTCATACATCCAACCGGAATTGAACCATAGATCTCCGACTAACCAGACGAGAGTCTAACCACTTGAGGTAGCGGTGCGAGAACTTCATCTCCTATTCTGCCTTATGAGCCTACAACTATCATCTTACCTTTATCTGATCAAGATCTTCTTCTCTCTCCATTAAACTTTTGAACTGATTGTAAAAATAAAAAATTAACTTACCGATATTTTACTCTATAGCAACCGAGTAAATGATGAAAATCCCTCCGAAAATTAGGGATATTCCTGATGAGATGAACACCACTTTTTCTAATACAACCATGTTGTATGTTAGAACTGATCTCTAGCACTGAGGTTATATACTTTCTCTCATACTAATAATAAACTTCTGAAGAACTTGCAGTGAAAACATCCTTTTTCAATAATATTCTCCTTTCTTGGAAGTGTTTCTTTAAGAAGGGTCTATATTTCCACAATATATATATATATATATATATATGTGATAAAATATACAAAAATGGTGGTTCAGATTTGGTGTTGTTTGTTACTGTCCAAAGATCAGGCATAAATCCCCTCAGTATTCTGTTTATTCACTTTTTCCATCATTCCACATTCTTTACAATACATAGCTCGACTTAAGAGCGATTTCACCATTTTTACATTAATTCTCTCAAACATTATAGCATTACAAAACTCCTTTAAACATGAAGTATTGGTGCCGGAGCACGCAAACTAGACAAGACATAGCGAGAGAGAACGTGATTGAGAAGTGTGGGTGTGAGAGAGCCAAAATCCTCTGCATCGACTTATATACGACACTTCACAGATACTTCACAGATACTTCACAGATACTTCAGAATCTTTATGAGGGACTTTTATCGATCGTTCCGAGACTTGGCTCTCAAGTAGTTTATAACATCGCCAATTACTGTATATCGGAACTCTTACATCTGTCAGCCTTTTCACTATCACTGCAATTATTCCCATCTCCAATCTTACAATTTCCTTGATTCCTGACCATATATGGTATGAACCCTCATTTGAAGAGTTTCTCAAGTCTTAACCTCTTATCACTGTTTAAGTTCAGCGCTCTCCACTTTCTTAATAAGGTATATAATAAAATTTTATGGCTACTCTTGAGATAAGTATTCCCATTAATGTTACAAGCGAAGAATTTCGAATAGTTCTATGAAACTAGAAGATTTTTTTTATCAAAAATTGAGCACCCTAAAAATATATGTATCATTATCCCCCCCCCCCCCCCCCCCTAAGTCCAAGTCTCGGAATCACCTTTATATTATATACACTACATCATATACAATACTCTAAGTACGTTTCAAAACATCACATTACAAAAATAATATAAAAACAGAACTGTTTACAGAACCTTTTACATCAATTTTTCTTGAAGTACCTTCATTCAATATAATTTTCATTAATTTAGGACAATCCCAATAAATTCATTTAATTTAACCTTTAATTTGTCACAAAATCTTACTTTACTTTTATGTACTATGATATGTGTTATAAATGTAGAATTCCTTGATCAGGGGAACTCTCATACACCATTCATTCTTCTCACAGTGTTTATGTTTATGTTGTTATGTCTAAACATCCTAATCTCTAATATGACAATAATATACCCAATATAAAAATAAGATAAGATAAGAGTTCTTTAAAATTTTCTAGTCTGTGACTATACTTATTTTTTTAATTAAATTTAAGTTACTATCTCTACCATACTCATCAATATACATGAAAATACATACAATTCAAACATTCAACACACTAGCAATTCTAAAATTATATGAGATTACATATGATTTTTCTTAATACATCAACATATCAAATACCTTGACTTTTACAATCTCAAAGTATAACTCTTTATTTTATTTTTTTTTTTTTTTCACTATGTACATGGTACCTTTTCTTTCTTCTCACTCATATCTCATAAGGCCTTTCTAACTCTTTTTTCTAAATCCCTGTACTCCTTCTCTTTCCCCTTTATATCCTACATTACCATTTTAATTCTTTATCTCTTCTCCGCAACTCTCTTATATTTTTAATCCAATAACACTGGCAGTAAAAAAAATCAGCTTATCCTCACTTGGGATTGATATATCCTTCTCCCAGTATCAATGCCAAAGGGTAAGTAAACATTCCTATAAAAATAAAAAGCTTACATTCAACCTCCTCTCCCTATCCATCACTTTTTATTTATATGTTTGACTCTCTGCCAGGTTTCTTCTCTTATCTTAATTCTCCCTATCTTCCTCTAAATAATCTAATCTCTATTTCCTCTTTAATCTATTCTGTTTCAACTCATATATCTAATCATCATCAATACAAAAATCATTATTAATACAATAATCATTATTACACAATACTCTTCTTAACTATAATACACCTTATTACAATACCTTCACTCTTTACATACAATAATCCCTCCAATCTTTCATATAACGGTTCCTTCAAACTTTATTTACTTTTCATAAAGTGGAAGAAGCAAAACAAAAACTTCTCACAAAATTTTTGATCACTCGGCAGAAGTATGGCAGAGTATTAAACTAAAGTATTTTGAAAAATGTTGGTATGTATCTTTGTGTATCCTTTCAATAGGAAAGAATCTACAAAGCGACACTCCCTTCTATAACTTCATTTATTCTCCTTAGATAATTCCTTACTTCTTAACTTTTCTCCGAATTACTGCCAATCAGTTCGTAAATCATATTTGAAAACAAACCTTCTTGGAAATCAAGGAATGTCTTCTCCCTGATATCCACTCCTAATTAATCAATTATGTATCTATCTTATTTAATTTTTTGTAACTCAAATGTCTCTGCTGGATAAAATTGTCTCAATCTCGTAGAATGTACAATTTCTGTGTTTTGTTTACTTAACATGTTTGGTTTATCTATTTCAAAATTTACACTGGCAATTTTCTTTAATATGGTATATGGGCCTGTATACGGTGAAGTTAATTTTCTTGTATTGGGATATTTAAATTCTTGTAGCATAACTAAATCACCTGGTTTAAAATCAGCTTCTTGGAAATGTATGTCATATCTAATTTTACTTTTTAAATGATATTTTTCTGTTCTTTCTTTTGCATTTTTTTGAGCTTCCTCTATGGCTGGATAAATTTCATAATTATCAAGGGGAGAAGTATAGGGTAATTTCCCATACATTAAATAATTTGGGGTATACTTAGTCACTGAATGAGGAGTATTATTATACTCTGCTGTTACCTGCTCTAATAATTTGGTCCATGCAATTTTGCCTGGAAATGAGTTAATTTTACAAATTAATCTGGTTATAATTGTCTGATTTACTCTTTCATTTTTTCCATTAGACTGTGGCCTATGTGCTGACGTTAACAACTGAGTTATTTTATAACTTTTGAGAAAACGTTTAAATTTGGATGCGGTAAAGGCTGCATTTCTATCCGTTAATATTTTTCTTGGCGCCTGAATTTGGAATATTTGTCTCAAACAATTTATGTATGTGTCTGTGGTAACACTTTTTGATGGAAATGTCCACACATACCTAGTTGCATGATCAATGACAACATGTAAATATTTCTTTGCAGAATTGTAGTAACTTAACCCTCCTACAGTATCCATAGAAATTATATCAAAAGGCTCTATAACTGGAGGTAAACATCCTAATAACCCAAATTTTTTCTGTTTTGATTTCTTATTTAATTGACATGTTTCACAATGTTTCACATAATTTCTTATATCTTCAATAATTTCGGGCCAATAATAGTTCGGCGAAATTAAATTTAGCATGGAGTTTACTCCAGGATGACCAAACTCTGAATGAGTTTTTTTCTAATAATTTAGCTCTCAAGGAATGTGGCACTACAATTTTAATAAATTCTTTTTTTTTTACAGTTAGGACATTATTAATTTTTTGAAATTTAGAATGATTAAGGTTATCCTTTGATTGATGTTCTTCAATTTCTCCTAAACTCAATAAATGTGTGCATAACCTAGTTTGATGCGCTATGGGATTTCTGGTTAGCATATCTGCTTCATAATTAGTAGACCCTTTTTTGTATTTAATATCAAAATCATACATGGATAATTTAAGTGACCATCTAAATAATCTTCCTCTCGGATGTTTAATCTTTTTTAACCAAACTAATGCAGCATGATCAGTATGAACCGTGAAATGATTTCCATGCAAATAACAGTAGTACTTGTCAATAGAATCTACAATGGCAAGACACTCTAATTCCGTTATGGCATAATTCTTTTCATACGACCTCAACTGTCTAGAATGATAAGCAATAGGGTGTAGTGAACCATCTGGATGCTCTTGTTTTATGATACTAGCAATACTTTCCGATGATGCATCACAAAAAATATGACAAGGGTAATTTGGGTTAAATAATGTCAGAACAGGTTTGGAAATTTGAATATCTTTAAGATATTGAAATGCTTCTTGGCACTCTGGGGTCCAATTCCATAACTCATTTTTTCTGAGCAATTTGTTTAAAGGATTCCTAATCTTAGCATAGTTATGGATAAATTTATTATAGACATTTATACTTCCTAAAAATCTTTGTAACTCTTTAACATTTCTCGGAGGTTGTAATTTCTTTATTACCTCAATATTAACATTAGTAGGTTGGTATTTTCCATTTTCAATCTCGTACCCTAGGAAATTAATTTTTCTTTGTGCAAATTGACATTTTGAATATTTTAATTTAATATTTTCTTTTTCACAAATGTAAAAGATAGTTTTTAAGTGTTCCAAATGTTCATTAAAATCTTGGGAAAATACTATTATATCATCAAAATAGTTAAGTGCTAATCTGATTTGATATTTATCTAAAATTTGTCTGAGTGTTCTCTGAAATATTGCAGGGGAATTCTTCCACCCAAATGGGAGTCTGGTCCATCGATATAATCCATAATTAGTTGTGAAAGCTAATTTTTCTGAATCCGTCTCATTAAGCTTAATATGCCAATATCCTGACGTTAAATCTAGGGTAGAGAAAATTTTAGCATTAGCTAACTGATCAAGTACTGAATCAATTCTAGGAATAGGTTCCTTATCCGTCTTACTGATTTCATTTATTTTTCTGTAGTCACAACAAAATCTCGTTTTAGAATTTTCATCTCTTTTATATGCTAAGGTTACCGGGGATGAATATGCACTATAAGATGGGGTAATAAATCCGGCTTTAATTAATTGATCTAGCTGTTTCTTAATTTCTAAATTATCCTTAGGTGATGCACGATAAGGTCTCATTGATACCGGCAATTCAGAAGTCAAATTAATCTTCTGAGGCTCTTGCCTTATACATCCTACATCATATTTATCTTTTGAAAAAATATTACTGACATTATTTAGCAATTTTGTTAATCTTTCACTTTCTGCCTTATTCACCCCTATCTCATTATTTACAAATTTAATGGCACTACTATTATAATTATCAATATGGTAAGAAGATTCACAGTCAGGGAACGAACCTCTATAGGAAATGTCCCTATAAAATTGATATACTCTAAAATTATTAAAATTTAAATATAATTTGAAAAGTTTACAGTGAATCCCTGACAATAAAATATATGGAATATTAGAATCTATTACATAAAATTTTACTGGATATGTTAGTTTTCCTACTGTAGTAGGAATTTCTACTATTTTTTTAACACTAACCTGTCCTTTGGTCTGCTGCAACTCCACTGCAGGTGCATCTTCAATAAGTTTATAGGTCACACTTTTTAGTTGATTACTATTAATTACTGATATATTGCTTCCAGTGTCCACAAGTCCTATACAGAGTTTTTTAGTCCCCAATTTGGCCGTAACCCGGAAAAAATCTCATTGCTGGCTTTCCGCACTTTGTCTCTGATTTCTCGGCGGTATCGTTGCCCTTGGTGGCGGATTCCATCTGGGTTGTGCTCTGAAGACTCTTGGATTTTCTCGCCATTGGTACTGACGCTCTGGTCTCTGCCTCCACTCCATGTCATGCTGTGGTCTCCATGGTCTCCTTGGTTGTATCTCGGGAACTAATCGTCTAGGTGCCTGTTGTGGTCTCTCTTGCTCCATCATCTGTCTCCTCAGCTTATTAGCTAACTTTTTCCATCCCTGGGGTGTTTCAATACTGTTAGAACAGAATCATGGTTGCCATTCCGTCCTCAGTCCTGTTATTAAAGCTTCTGTAATGATTTCATCGTTGAGTCCTAGACTCCTGCCCATATCTATTTTTTCTTTGTAATATTCATCCAGCTCTTCCGCTTTCTCCAATTTCCTTTGGATAATTGTTCAAAGGAACTCTTAGCTCCTTTCTCGAAATGTTCGATAACTATCGACTCCAACCTCGGCCACTCTGTCACATCGGACGCATATTTAATGTAAAATGTTAGAGCTTCTCCCACTAAAAATTCTGGGAAACAGTCAATCTTTTCCGCCTCTGTTAATCGTTGCTTTCTACACTGTAGGTTCCAAAATTTCATCCAAGTTTGTATATCCATTGTACCTTCACTTTTATATGTTGGGCATCTCACACTACCTTTTCTCGTCAAGGGTTTTTCCTCGAAGCGTTCCTCTATCATCGGTTCGGGCGTTTCTCCTACTTTAGCAATATTCCCCTCTTCTTCCAGCACCGGCATCTCGTTCTCTGTTTCCATCTTCTTTCCGGAACTCAAAAACAAAACTAGGTCACCGCCGCGCCTCTTCTTTTTTCTTATTGCGTTTACTGGTGGGGAGAATCAGCCGTTCCACTCAGTTCATCCGTCATCGCTTCGATTATCTCTTTCGGGTTTCGCTGGTTATGGACTCTAAATCCATTGGGAAAAGTTTCCATCAGCACGGTGAATAATCCTGTCGACTTATTTGTGATAAAATATACACAAATGGTGGTTCAGATTTGGTGTTGTTTGTTACTGTCCAAAGATCAGGCATAAATCCCCTCAGTATTCTGTTTATTCACTTTTTCCATCATTCCACATTCTTTACAATACATAGCTCGATTTAAGAGCGATTTCGCTGTTTTTACATTAATTCTCTCAAACATTATAGCATTACAAAACTCCTTTAAACATGAAGTATTGGTGCCGGAGCACGCAAACTAGACAAGACATAGCGAGAGAGAACGTGATTGAGAAGTGAGAAGTGTGGGTGTGAGAGAGCCAAAATGCTCTGCATCGACTTATATACGACACTTCACAGATACTTCACAGATACTTACAGATACTTCAGAATCTTTATGAGGGACTTTTTATCGATCATTCCGAGACTTGGCTCTCAAGTAGTTTATAACATCGCCAATTACTGTATATCGGAACTCTTACATCTGTCAGCCTTTTCACTATCACTGCAATTATTCCCATCTCCAATCTTACAATTTCCTTGATTCCTGACCATATATGGTATGAACCCTCATTTGAAGAGTTTCTCAAGTCTTAACCTCTTATCACTGTTTAAGTTCAGCGCTCTCCACTTTCTTAATAAGGTATATAATAAAATTTTATGGCTACTCTTGAGATAAGTATTCCCATTAATGTTACAAGCGAAGAATTTCGAATAGTTCTATGAAACTAGAAGATTCTTTTTATCTAAAATTGAGCACCCTAAAAATATATGTATCATATATATATAATTACTAATAATATCGTTTTTACCATTTCTTAACATCGTTGTCAGTTCTGGTTTATTTTTAAACAAAATAATTAATAGTTGATTAAAGTTGTTTCTTTAAAATGAATATATATATATATATATATATATAATGTGTTATTAGTATGTGAAATTATATAGATTTTAAAAAATTAAACATACATATGTTAAAATATATTTATTATTTTAATAAACACAATATTACACAGAAAAACATATCAGGATGTGTGAAATTACATCAATATTGTTTCTAAACATGTTTCCAAACTATTGATAGAAGACAAAATATTATGGTATATTGGTGTATGCATGTAGTTCAGCAACATGTTCATCATTATTCAATATAAAAAAATATCCAATTTTTTTCTTATTATTTCTGAAATCAGTTACATCAATTCCATCGATATGTCGATTCTTTTCACCAGCAACACACTCCAACAGATCATTATAAAAGTTTTGTGACCATGAACATATTAAATACTGGTTAGTTAAACAATCATCACATAGAAATACATATCCAAATTTCTTATCATGCTGTCTTTTATGAATACAATTTATTATATCACAGTTATTTAAGATTTTGAAATAAAATCATTGTTCGCTAGATTTCCATTCTATTGCTGATTGCATACAGTTATATAAATTTTTGAAAAGTGATGGGTGCACATATATAAAATTTCCTAGTTCTGAATCAGACAGCAAGAATCCATACCGCTCCATTGTAGATCTAGTGAAGTAATTGATGTGATTATCTAGATATCATGTTTAAAAGTGGTACACAGGTCTGTTCCTTTGCATGGAAGGTGTGACAACATGTTGATAGGAAAAAATTATTTTTCACAAACATCTTGACAAACTTTGCGTTTTTGTCTCTGTGTCTAATATGCAGATGATACATTTGTAATTGACGTGAACTTTGAAAAAGGAAGTATAAACAAAACAACCCGCAAGTTGTTGTCCGAACATCTTGAAAACATATATGGTTGTATTTAAGAACGTTAGAATTTTTTTTCATAAAAGAAACCATGTGTTTATTTCGTGGTGGTATTCCATAACTATCAAAGTAGTATGCTATATAATTATGAAAATATATAGCAATCCAATGACTACCTGATAATGTTCTTGGATCTAAGTTTACAATAAATGATTTAAAATGAGTTTTTCCATGTGGTAAACTATCAGATGCATAAACCCCTGCAAATCCATTCTTTAACCTGTAATCACTACATGCCAATCTACACAGTAAAATTGTGTTCATTTTTGTATTGAGTTACGTACGAAAAATGTTTTTTTTTTTTATATAATAACAGCTGTTTAATAAATGGTGAACACGCTTCTTGATTTATCTAGTTCGATAGTATTGCGATATTCTGCAAAAACAATCAACGTAACAGTTTCAGGAAGGGGTGTTGCAAATTTCATATCTAGAGCAATATTTCCGGTTTTATTTACACTGGTATGTGTGTCATTTGCAGCGAGATCAGGAGTCAAATCCACACAATATAGCGTATAACCGTCTTTATATTCCAAATAATTAATATTTATGTTTTGAGAATTATGATATCGATTTAAATCCGTAAACAAACTTAGATAACACCTTGCATAGGTATTATTATTAAAATTAAGTTGAAATGGTTTCGCTGGTATCATCAAACCACCATTTAAGACTGTCAAATAATTTAAGTTATAATGCGAGAAATTGAAGGGTTTTTTTTTTTTTATGTTTCCGTTATTACTATCATTGGATACAAATCCTAGAATTAACCGTGTGGGTAACTGGCCAATGAGAGCATTAGCTATTGTGGATGATTGTAAACCACTTGATAATGCAAAAGCTTTTACTTCAATTCGTCGGATAGCTAATTTCTTTACCCCTTTTTCCAACGCTTTTTCATGAGCTAGCATGATAGATGAAGCAACACAGACTTTTCTTACATACAGACTCGCTGACTGAATTACAACTTTAAATGAATCATTTTCAGACATTAAAGAAAATATGTCTTTGTTTCGTTGCAATTTTATGCGGACATTAACACCGTTTATTAATAATTTCGGTTGTGTTGCTAAATCGAAATGCAACGTTCCTATAAGATCCATAACATCGCTTTTTTCGCATGCTAATTGTCTGTTCTTATATCCTTCGTTTGCTCCGCTTTTCTTCACATCGTCATGTTTCGAAGAGGTATCCTTATGAAACAAACCAGCTCTATACATAGTCTCTTGTGATGATTTTGATGAAAACAGCAAACTTTCTAACAAAGCACGATAACCATAATTTGCTTGTGAAGCTATTTGTTTATCATTTAAAAACACAGCACATTCTGAAAACATAGTATTTAAAAAATAATTAATAGGAGCAACATCATCTGCATCAACCAGATTCGATCCGTTTTTCTTTATAACTTTTACTTGGAGATGTAAAATTGTGTGAGATAAATCCAAATAGTGTTCTCCATTTCCGCTAATATAAAACTCTAGAGGTGTTGTATCTGTTAGGGAAGCCACTGGATGTATTTCTAAAAACGTAGACGAATCAATCCCTAGTTGAATTTGGTGTGTAGACAGTATGCGCTCACAGTATGAGCAAAAATAAAAAGACTTTGTTTCTAAATCCCGACCATCATTTGAAGTCTTGAAATTTTATGGACATACACAACATGATGCGAATGCGTAACACTATATTTGTGTTCAAAATATTATAAATTATTTGTCTAGAATCTCTATAGAGGATCTGAGGATCTTGATAATGTTCAGTAGTAGCCCTTAAGGATCGCTCATACCCATGATGCGCCCTTACACGTTCTTGAAAATGTATCATTGTTTACAAGTATACTCACAAAAATGCACATATGCATACACTCTACATGTCCAAAATATAAAATGCGCACAATAATTTTTCACTTTTAAAAGTTATTCTGGAGGATAAACAAATGACAGCATGGCGTCACATGCGTTTTTTAGAGTTTTTAGCTGACTCAATGGAATGTTAAAACGATATCGCGATTCAGCGGCAGAGCTGCTAGAACCCACGTTGCTGACTATGGGAAAGCCCTATATAATAGGGTCCTCGGAAGGATTTGAGCTCCATCATAACTCCCTGTCCTAAATTTATGGTGAAGGGGTCATAACTGTTTTTCTCGTTCTCAGAAGAGAGGTCGATGTGGTATTCTGTTATTTTTTTCTTTGGGTTTACCCCATCATCATCAACATTCTCCAATTCATTAACTTGACGCTTTACAATTTCTAAAAAAAAAAATGTGTATTTTTTTCTATGATGTTTTATAATATAGCGTGTCATACAAAAAAAAAAAAAAAAAACCTGAAATATCATAATAACTTACTATTTTATCTGATAGATGTAAAAATAAAAAGGTATATGACTTACCATTATAAATCAGTTATCCATTCTTTAACAGAGTGTAATGTAGTCACACAGTCTACACAATCTGGATTTCTAAAACCACCCTCATGCGGGTTATGCATCTGAGATCCCAACCAGGCTTCACACTCCCAATCTTCTTTTAGTACAAATATAGGCGTCTGCCTGCTACGCCTGCACCACATGGAAGGTTCAAAAATTTGTTCGAAAGCATTAGATCCCGTTAAAACCGCATGTCGGTTATTCACAAAAGCGGTTTCATATGCGACGCCCGAAATCTTAAAGCATGTGTAACAAAAAGACATAAAATTTACGGGGTCTGACTGTTGATGATCATGTACCTCCGTACAATAATATGCCACTTGCTTTTTTTTTTTTTATGAATAATATTTCACACCATTGGTGTGCCTGCCCACACTCGGAAAAATCTTTTCGGCATGCATTTTCCATACAAGACCATATCTTCTACGCGTCCATATTGACGAAGTTCAGCACTATCAGTCTTGATCGATAGCTGTATAGGTTTAAATGTGACATATTCTGCATATTTGTAATATATATCTTCTTGTACATTATTCAGTAAGTCATCTAATTCCATTACACATGTTTACAGGTTAGGCATAATATCGATGATATTTTTTATACACAGATTGTATAGACTATCCATGATGATAGTAACTCGGAGGATTAAGAAGGGTGTCTGAAACCTTTCTACAATTTGCACTATATATACGCATAGCTACATATATAATATAATCAAACTTACCCACGGTACTCTCCATCTTTGCTTCGGATGTTTTTCAAAGTAATCCTAAAGGACTCTCAGGTCAGCTGTTCTTTAAGAAGCTACGCTCATATAACTTTATAAAGAAACCCACACCCTTTCAACCATATCCTCCTATCATTGCTCTAATTAACTTCTTGATCATTCCCAGTTCTCTTCGCCTTATGACAATTATTGGAATACATACGAATACCCACACGCCATCTCCATTCTCACGACCTTCAAAGGCGTATTAACATTCAAACGCTAATACTACTACATGTGAATAAACACTTGTATGAACACGTTCTGAAGATGAGACTGCTGCACGAACAATGGCTACGTCAGCATCCCCATCTGGGTTATGCACAGTATATCCTGTTTCTTCCGCAAGTCGCCAATGAGGCCAATTATGGCTTGTTTGTTCTTTAAATTGGCTAAGAACTGTTCCTTTTTGCTGACAAACTTCATGCATGGGCTAAAATTAACACCTGTACTGGTCTTTGTGTACTGTCGTCTGTGAGCCGCATCCTTGATTGTAGGGGATCCAATGTTGCCATCAAGAACGACAGCTTTTCCATATGTTTTAAGCATTTGGAATACCGGGTTTGGTATTATCGAATAACTGATCATTCAGATAAGTTGAATGATCCGAACGAGTTTCCTCCAAATAATTTATGTTATATTTGAATAATTTATTGTTTTTTATTTTATAGATATTTAATCGGTCTTTTGAAACGTTTAGCATTGTTAATTTATGTATGGGTGTATTTGTCAGTACTGGGTGGGATACGGAATGGACGTTTTTGCTCTCGTTTATATATATCTGTCGTGTTTCGAACCGCGTTTCTATTTGACAATGGTTTCATTTTTGGGATCGAGGTTCGAATCTCGGAAATGGTATAGATATGTCTCTTTGGATGGAAGGGAAAATGGGTTGATGGCGCGTCTTGTTCTGGCATGTGTTGATCGCTTGATATCTATTTTGTTTCTGTTCCGTCAAACGGATTTGGCATGTGTTGATCACATGATTTTATAGATATAGAATTATAGGTGGTGCTGTGTGTGTAATGTTGGTTTGAGCGCCTTCCTGCCTGACTGCTATATAGTGAAATTTTTTTTTTTATAAGTCCCCCCCCCCCAAAGGGGGACGTCCCCGTTTGGGGGACAGTTGTATATATATATATATATATAGGAGGAAGGGAGGGTTGTAGAGTTTGTTTGTTTTAATATGTATTATATATATATATATATTAATTGAATAATTATAAATGAATAATATAGGAGAAATGGACTATATTCTTATATCTTAAGCTCTTTTATTGGCCCCGCTTTTTGAGCTATACTCTCATATACTTAGCATTAGTGCCCCCGAGGATAGACCCCCCCACACCGGCTCTTCTCCGACCTCAGGAGACGTCTCCTGGGAATCAGTTTTTCTAATACATTTCATGATTATAGCTTTTAAAGCATTCTCTTTTTGATTTAATATTCCATTTCAGAGGGGATTTTTCTTCCCTTTCTTTTTGTTAAAATATGGGATAACTGAGACAAAATATATCTAAATAGTTAATGACACACAATAAAAGTAACTTATAATAAAATCAATGCCATAGTAAAAGTTTTGTAGTTTTGAAGTCAAAATAATGGCAGAACATAAATATGTCATTTGAAAAATTTCTTAATATAATGTATTCAATTTCAATATTTCAAAACATATTTCAATATCATTTTTTCTCTACATTTTAAATCAAACATTTTTGCTCAATGTTTTCGAATTTTTCTCCATTTTTGAATTCAGTATTTCAATTTTGTCATAATTTTCACTTGCCAAACAAAAAGCAACCCATCCTCAAGAGATTCACTTTTTAAACATTGGACTCAACAGGGAATAAATAGATTTGAGAGGTCAATCTTGAATTCACGAAAATAAAATTTGAGCAAGGCATCATTCATTGCTACCGAAATAAGTATAGACATGGGTGCAAAATGGGAATTTTTACGAGGTCTTCATTCTACTCGCAAAGTTTACCCTCGAAAGTAGCAACTAATGAGATATTTGCCCTCTCATAGGATTATGCTAATTCGATGTGATATTAGTGTGCATTCCAAACAAAATAAGTCAATTTCTAACCTAAGTAACTCACATTTTTCAAACTGTTTGTGAGGAGGTACTCGAACAAACTCAATCTTATTTGACTGCCATGAATAGTCAACTCACAAACATGGTAATGGTTTGTGAGGCCATCACCGTTCTCCACATTATATAAGAACTTAGGAGAGTCAGAGACACGAAAGTAAATAGAAGTAAACTGTTTGAATGCAGAAATAGTAAATAGGCAAGGAATCAGAAACAGATATATATATATATAATATATAAAGTGGAGAACTCATTTAAATCATTAGATTTACAAAACTCTGGATGCAAGATTATTGACAAATTTCTGGATGCAAAACAAAGAAATGTATGGCCCTATCCATCCACCCGTTGTACAATTAGTCTTTCGTATGTTTTTTCTGAATGCAAAACAAAGAAGTGTACAGCGATCGGTATGTTTGTGACCGCCAAAATGCTAGCAGAAATAAAAATTGGCAAAGGAACATATTAACAAATTTCCGGATGCAAAAAAAAGAAATGTATTAGATTTATGGCCCAAACCATTTTTTTTAAAAGCACCGCAATTACTCCTCGGTATTTTTTTTTTCAGGATGCAAAACAAAGAACTAGCGAAATAATCACTCTGAAAGAACTTCCAAAATGCTAGAAGAAATAAAAATTGTCGAATGAACATATTGACAAATTTCTGGATGCAAAACAAAGAACTGAAAACTAGTGACATACTAGTGTACAGCAATAAAGTTGAAAAAAAAATCACCTCATTCAGGGCTGAAACAAAATGTTAACTGTGTTACGTATGGCCCAAACCATTTTTTTGTGAACTCCTTTATGTAACCAGACCAGTTAAGCTCCTTTATGAGACCAGACCAAAATAGTGTTGATTTACTGCGAGATTTTGAAAGTGGTATGTATATCTTACATAGGAGATGAATTTTCCTTCAGAGTTACTTTTTTAGAACCCCCCTGGCATAAAAATGTCGTAGAATGCGACAGGTCATTGCAATACAGGTTACATCTTGGTAACAGAAGTTGTATGTATGTTGATTTCAAATAAGGAAAGTAAGTTTCTGGTTCCATAAAGTACCGAGAACACATGCATCTGTCTACCGAGTCACATGTAATAACTTGCCATCCGAACCGGTTCAATACAGAACATTCTATGCTTTTATGCTGTTTTACCGACATATCAAAATGTAGGTATTTTACATACCAATGTACTCGAGAAATTCTCGATCTAAAAGTAATATTGTCAAATGTTAGAATACTGATAGGTGTTTCATGCCCAACCTTATTTATAATGTGCCAGCAAGAACATTCAAAATTGTCCTAAAAGTTAATTGTCCTAATTATAGTCATCTCTAATGCTCTGGTTTGATGCCGTTTGTGAAACACATTGTGGCATTGCAATGCACTTTCCACTTGGGAGATTGGAGAATTAAAGTCATCTCTAACGCTCTTGTTTGATGCCGTTTGTGAAACATAATGTGGCAATGCAAAGCGCTATCTGTCTGCCGAATCACAGGTAGTAACTTGCCATCCAAACCGGTTTAACACAGAACATTCTATGATGATAGGCTGTTTTACCAACATATCAAAATGTAGGTATTTTGCATACCAATGTACTCGAGAAGTTCTCGATCTAAAAGTAACATCGTCAAATGTTTGAATGCTAATAGGTGTTTCATGCCCAAACTCATTTATAATGTGCCAGAAAGAACATTCAAAATTGTCCTAAAAGTTAATTGTCCTAATTAAAGTCATCTCTAACGCTCTGGTTTGATGCCGTTTGTGAAACAAAATGTGGCATTGCAATGCTCTTTCCACTTGGTCCTGGTAATGAGATTGGTGAATTAAAGTCATTATTAACACTCTGGTTTGATGCCGTTTGTGAAACACATTGTGGCATTGCAAATCGCTTTCCACTTGGGAGATTGGAGAATTAAAGTCATCTCTAACGCTCTGGTTTGATGCCGTTCGTGAAACATATTGTGGCAATGCAATGCGCTTTCCACTTGGGCTTGGCAATGAGATTGGTTGGTTTAGAGTTAGTGATAGTGAAATAGCTGGATTATCAAACAGTGGGTCATTTATATATGTTACATTATCTGAACTTGTTCTCTCAAACATATTTATATTATATTTAAATAATCTTATTATTTTTTATTTTATAGATATCTATTCTATCTTTTGAGAAATCTAGCATGATAATGTACATACATTTGTATTTGTAAATATTAAGAGCTTTATATTTGGCCTGAAAATAATAGTAGATCCAGAGTTATAAAATATACCGTCTTTTATGGGCTCTATAGATAGTAGTACGACCCTTATATTTCTTCGTGTCTTTTTAGATGATAAAAAAAAAGTACCAAGATGCCCAAACGGTACTTTTATATGATTTTTAAAAGTACATATAAAGCACTGCATGGACAGACAGGTACTTAGGTTTCTCGCCATGAAGTTTACGAAAAGAACATACTATGTTTCACATGCCTCACTAATTGCATTTTACACATTCTTGAGGAATGCAAACAGAGCACATCCTTCTCTGGTCATAATAGTCTTCTTTTGCTAAGCAGAAATGGAAAGAATTTTCTAGTGGAATGAAACCTGAAATATTCTCTTGTTTTTTTTAAAAATAATTCAGGTTTAAGTCCACTTAAAAAAAATTACATGAAACTGGCTGTAGATGTGGAATAGAACTTCCTAGGCACCCCGAACAGATTTAATTGTTTTATATACACATTAAACCTGTCAGGGTGCCTATCAAGTCACTGCCCCTCTCTGTAACGGACATTCTTCCAATGCTGTGTAGATTGAAGCCTAAGAACTTGATGAATGTCAGGACCAGGATTTAATTGTTTATGTACACATTAAACCTGCAACGGACACTCAACAAGTCCCTGCTCTCTGTAACGGCCACTTTTCCACACCACCCTAGGGCTGATACACCCAAGGGGTAATGGCCTAGGCGCGTTTTTTTTTATACTGGTTTCCCCAAGAGGCCTAATCCAGTTTTGGTACATCTAACTTAGACAATTATGCTATTTTACAATAGGGCTTCTTGTCGCTCTTCATCTGTCAATTTTTCAGATACAAGAAATGGGTCTGGAAGCTTTGAACATTCGCAGTCACTCTCTCTCTCTCGTGATTCAGCCATTTAGAATACAGTTCTGATAATTTGGCATGTACATGTGACTCTGCTGGAAATAAATTTACCATAACTAATCCGACATATAAATTTTTCTTGGAAAATTTACTTGGGTGGATGTTATACATAGTCTTGTTCCCTCTGAATGATATTACTTGAATTCACTCTTTGAGTGCTGACGGAATGCAATAATTGTTTGTTGTAATGAGTCCTGGTGGGAATTTCTGAGTATGCTGCTGGTTTTTTTTTTCAAGGTGTATTTTCAGAATTCCATCTAAATGGTCCCTCAAGTTGTCGAGGTTACTCCAACCATGACCTCCATCTAACCAGTCAAACCCATCCTCCCCTGTACGACCCTTGACGTCGTCAAATAAAATATACCGTTTTCCGATGGTATTTCCAAGCATGAAATTCATTCTGTTTTTATCGCCATTAACGGACAGAACAATTCCTTCAAATAACTGGCACCAAGTGTACGCGAAAGTTGTTTTCCCTGTATTGTATTCCCCCTTCAAGCAAACGTACGGACACTTAGGGTCTGAAAAAACAAATCTGTCTAAAATGATGTGCGAGATAGCTTTAAAGCGTGAGAGGCCTATGACATGTTTTATGTAAAACATAGACTCTCCGACCAATTTGATACCCTGTTCATGATTCATATCGCAAATTTTATTCCCTATTTTTTTCGATTGGAATTCAACGAATTCCGTGTTTGACATTAATCTAATTTGGTTGTACAGGGATGCATTCACAACATCCACAGCATTTTTTGCTGTTTTTTTCCTGTCAGGGAGAGCAATAAATTTTTTTGCATTAATCAAATGCTCCTCATGATCGTCCTCGTGTTCTTTTGATTGTTTGGCCCGGTCACAGTCTCTGTGTGCCAAATGGGCCTACTCCCACATCAGAATTTGTACATCTGTAATTTTTCGGCATTCAGCGAATTCAGGTATTAGTGCGTGGTTGAATTTGGCATCATTGGAATATTCATTTACTGAAGGTGAAGTGCCGTATTTATGAATCGGGTCACCGTGTACTCTTTTATAATTTCATCGAAGCATTTCTTGTAATTTACACCTTAAAATGTCTCTAATGGTTCTAAGCCACACACTTTTAATTCTTTACGGATGATGGACATTTTCCATGCGTTTTCGAATTTTACGAAACCGAACATGAGTGTCCCTAGGCTCCAAAATGCAAGGTATTCAAATTTAAATATAGTACTCTTAACCAAAGCATGAGAATTACAAAATTTTACATTAGTGAAAAAGAAAATGAACTTACCGGCTCTGCGGTTTGTTGAACTTCTGGTGTATTTAGTGAACAAGTTAGGAATAATCAATTTTGTCTTTGGACTAGCATTGAAGAAAATGTCGTCGAATGGCGTACAATTGTACGGTGTATCCAAATCGCTCTCATCATCGTCAATTCCTATATCACATGATTCTTTGAAGATATTCCATGAATTTAGAATGACTTTAAAATTGTCGGAATACTTCTTGGATTTTATTTTTGAAGGGTTCCACATATTGAGCCTTTTTTTTACGAGAATTTGAACATCGGACGGTAACATTGCTGAAATATTGGCACATAGCAGTCTGTTAAGATTTATTTTTGATTCTTCTAGGGTGTAAACAACCCGAGACTCATCCGGTAATTGTGTATCCAATTCAGGGGTGTAATCCGGGGATTTTTGTGAAAAAACACACGGAAAATCAGATGATGAAGAAGCCATATTAAATACACGCAACCGCAGAGCCGGGAGCCCTTCAAAAAGAGTACTTGTTTAAGTTAGGTACAAATTAAAAAGGAAGTCTTAAAGCGCGGACATCCTCTCCGCCGTCTTGGATAAACGCATCCCATCCCATCCTGCCGCACCCTGCCCGCCAGAAGCAAAGAAAAAGCGCGCGAAACTCTCCCGCGCGCAGGAAAAATCCCTTCCTAAAAAGCTTCCTCGGAGCACTAATTTTGGTAAAATACTTCTTCAAAAACTCGTCTCATTGACTCATCCAAAGGCACAAAATCAATGGTTCTCCTTTGATGGCATGCCTACGTCACTCAGACGGAGCGAAAGCGCGAAAAGAAAGAACAAATATAAGTAATCTTAAGCTCTCCAGACAAAACGTGAAATTTGCTTGTATTTCTATGGAAACAGAATAAAAACTGAAAAATTGCTTCGAAAAAGGAACTTTGAGCCCCTGAAACAATTAAATTTTAGATATCTTATAAAGAAGAAATAAACTTAGTCTTCTATACATTTATATTCAATTTCCTTTACTTCTTTAGCCGATGATAGTTGATCAAATCTATTAGGATCTATAAACATTTTAAAGTATTTAGTTCCTTTATTATTATGCATACCAACTAAAATTCTTGAATATATATCTTTACATCTATCTACTTTAGATCTTAAAGCTGCATAAGAAAACATATTGTTATCTCCATGTATAGCTGATTTAATTATAGTTTTCTTTTTTTCTTTTAATCTTTTAATACTTGTTATTTTTATATCTTTTCACATCATTTTTGGTAATAGAATAATAGAGTTATATAATGAGTTTGTTCAATCACCGAATGTTTTTAATAATTTTTCTGTTCAATTATATTCAGCTAATTGAATTCCCTTAGTTTCATATATAGAATTCATGTCAATTTTATAAAAAGTGTTTAGAATTAGTTAAAAGTGCTCTGTTTTTAAGGTATTGTACATCTGTGAGATAAGTGGGGCAGAACATACAAATATACACTAATATCTTTAAAAGTGCTCTGTTTTTAAAGATATTGTACATCTGCGTGATAAGTGGGGCAGAACATACAAATATACACTACTCATAGCAATAGATGTCTTAATGTCTTCATTTTTAAAAAACTGATTAAATGTGGTAAATTGGTGATTAGAGGTTTTTAAATTTAGAACTAATGTATCCAATGATGCATCTAAAAATTGATAACTGTCCAGGAATTTGACTGAGTCTAATGTAAACATGGTAAAAATATAATGTAAACATGGTTTTTCAAAAGTCACTGGTATGATATTTATATGTTTTGCGTAATTTAGTGGCATACTTTAAAAAATAAGAGACTATCATAATTGCGACATTATGAATAAGAATCGGTATGAAATAGGTATCACACATATTTATGTTACAACTTTGGGCCAAACCACGAATGTGACCATTTGTAAAATGACAGTAGTCTGTTACCCGTATATCGGAAGGCAAAAATTGCTTTTCACAAATATGACGTATCTTCATTATATGCATTTTTCAAACTACTGTTCATCAGTAATGCTATTTCCATTTTCTTCAACAATTTAGTACACACATATTTCAAACTATCTAAAAAAATGTACAACAGCGTCCCCCCCCCCCCCCCCCCCCCACACACATAAAATTCGTGGAATATGATTTTGTCATGAATAACTACAACTATAAGAGCATAACTGACAGCTTTGTGGTTTTCTATCTCACAGGTAAAACTATGTTTTATGCAAGGGAGAGCACCCGATATTTTAGATGTGATTAAACATGAACTGAATGATGCATGTCAAAAAAAATTTTGAATTTTCTAGAAATTTTTTTCTAGAATATTCAGCATTATTTTAACAGCATTCAGTATCTATGTATACTAGATTAAAAAAAAAAAATCAGTTCAAAAAGTTGAATGGAACAAGCTACACATTGTTTGGTCCACTCATTCAAAAAATTGAGGTTCATTTGACATAATTTATTTTTCCTTTTGAATTTAAATGTTGACGGTGCTTAACTTCTAATCACAGATTTTCTGAATTCAATAGGGATTAAAAAAAAAGAATCTTCAGGTGAATATGACAGTTCAAGTTTTGTTTGGTATCTCAATAAATTCAATAAATCTGTAATATCCTCTGGGATATAAATCTCATCGTCTCGAGTATTCACAATGTTGGTGTAGATTAGAATATGTGTTGATTGCATCACAATTGATTAAGTGCCATCCGTTAATAAGGCAACAACGTTTATAAAGGAACTTTGAGCCGCTAAAACAAAATGTCGATACGACACAGCTAAATGCAGGAGGTGCATTGCAGGGTAATAAGAAAAATCACAGAGGTTCTAATGCTGGCTCATGTCTTCATAGATTTCGGGTGTTAGCATTTCATAACATGAGTCCATGTCAGTGAAAAGTGATTGTGCTTTTTCCCCTTATGGCTTTTAATATGGTTATAATGGAACTCGTACATGAGTAGTTTCGAGTGTGTATACTGACTCAAAATACTAAAACTTGTTACAAAGTATCTGCAAAATATTAAAAAGTAAAAATGCTTCAAATTTCATGTAAAAAAAAAAATCTAGGAATATTTGTAGCAAATATTCAAATTAAAAACTGCTTCACTACATTTACAAAATACATTTATGAAATACAATATGATAATACAAAAATGCAAAACCATGCTCAAAAGAATATCACTAGATTAACAAAATTCTGGATGCAAGATTGTTGACAAATTTCTGGATGCAAAACAAAGAAATGTATGGCCCTACCCATCCACCTGGTGCACAGTTAGGCATCCGTATTTTTGTTCTGGATGCAGAACAAAGAAGTGTACAGCAATCGGTATGTTTGTGACCGCCAAAATGCTAGCAGAAATAAAATTTGGCGAAGGAACATATTAACAAATTTCCGGATGCAAAAAAAAGAAATTTATTAGATTTATGGTCCAAACCATTTTTTTAAAAGCACCACAATTAGTCATCCGTATTTTTTTTTCTGGATTCCAAACAAAGAACTAGTGAACACTTTGAAAGAACTTCCAAAATGCTAGCAGAAATAAAAAATTGTCGAATGAACATATTGACAAATTTCTGGATGCAAAACAAAGAACTGAAAACTAGTGACATACTAGTGTACAGCAATAAAGTTGAGAAAAAAATCCCTTCACTCAGGACTGAAACAAAATGTTAACTGCGTTACGTATGTCCCAAACCATTTTTTTAAAAGCACCGCAATTACTCCTGGGTATTTTTTTTTTTCAGGGTGCAAAACAAAGAACTAGTGAAATAATCACTCTGAAAGAGCTTCCAAAATGCTAGAAGAAATAAAATTGTCGAATGAACATATTGACAAATTTCTGGATGCAAAACAAAGAACTGAAAACTAGTGACATACTAGTGTACAGCAATAAAGTTGAAAAAAAAATCCCTTCATTCAGGACTGAAACAAAATGTTAACTGCGTTACGTATGGCCCAAACCATTTTTTTAAAAGCACCACAATTAGTCATCCGTATTTTTTTTGTGGATGCAAAACAAAGAAATGTATTAGATTTATGTCCCAAACCATTTTTTATGAGCACCTTTATGAGACCAGACCAAAAGAGTGTTGATTTTGCGACAGATCATTGCAATACAGGTTACAAAAGTTCTTTCAGGGAATTTCAAATGCAAAAATGCAATCAACTTTTGAATTTTGAATTATTTGTTTAAAAATTTGGCCAATTTCTCTAGATTTTATGTTTCTTTAACGCCTCGTCAATTTGAGTAATCAGCTTTTGTTTTCGCCGTTGGATTTATTGTTTTAAATCGGCGAGGAAGTTGCTTGATACGGCAAAAAAGCTACGTCATGTCTAAAGTGATCCTACAAAAAACTGAATTTTTTTAAAAGCACCGCAATTAGTGCTCCGTATTGTTTTGAAAACCTGTGCAAAACAAAGAACTATTTTGGAGTGAGATTCTAGTGTAAGTTGAAAAAACAAATCTGAATTCAGGACTGAAACAAAATGTTAGCTGAAATAAAAATTGGCGACTTAAAGAACTTTTTTTGACAAATTTCTGGATGCAAAACGAACTGTTTTGGAAAACCACTCAGATTGTAGTGTACAGTAATGAAGTTGAAAAAAATCTAAATTCAGGACTGTAATTGAAACAAAATGTTAGCTGTATGGCCCTACCGTTCCACCCGGTTTTGTAAAAGCACCGCCATTAGTAGTAATCATTTGTTTGATTACTTTTTTTTAATACTGTACAATATGATGATTCAAGAACATGGTACCCATGTTCAAAAATTAACTGAATGATGCATGTCAAAAAAAAAAAAAAAAAAAAAAAAAATTGAATTTTCTAGAAACTTTTTTCAAAAATATTCAGCTTTATTTTAACAACATTCAGTACCCATGTATACTAGATCTCTTAATGCTCTGGTTTGATACCGTTTGTGAAACGTATTGGGGCATTGCAATGCTCTTTCCACTTGGGCCTGGTAATGAGATTGGTGAATTAAAGTCATCTTTAACACTCTGGTTTGATGCCGTTTGTGAAACACATTGTGGCATTGCAAATAAATCGCTTTCCACTTGGGAGATTGGATAATTAAAGTCATCTCTAACGCTCTGGTTTGATGCCGTTCGTGAAACATAATGTGGCAATGCAATGCACTATCTGTCTGCCGGGATCACAGGTAGTAACTTGCCATCCGTACCGGTTCATTACAGAACATTCTATGATGATAGTGCTGTTTTACCGACATATCAAAATGTAGGTATTTTGCATACTAATGTACTCGAGAAGTTCTCGATCTAAAAGTAACATCGTCAAATGTTTAATGCTGATAGTTGTTTCATGCCCAACGTCATTTATAATCTGCCAGCAAGAATATTGAATATTGTCCTAAAAGTTAATTGTCTTAATTAAAGTCATCTCTAACGCTCTGGTTTGATGCCGTTTGTGAAACATATTGTGGCATTGCAACGCTCTTTCCACTTGGGCCTGGCAATGAGATTGGAGAATTAAAGTCATCTCTTAATGCTCTGGTTTGATACCATTTGTGAAACATATTGTGGCATTGCAATGCTTAACTGAATGATGCATGTCAAAAAAAAAAAAAAAAAAAAAAAAAAAAATTGAATTTTCTAGAAACTTTTTTCAAAAATATTCAGCTTTATTTTAACAACATTCAGTACCCATGTATACTAGATCTCTTAATGCTCTGATTTGATACCGTTTGTGAAACGTATTGGGGCATTGCAATGCTCTTTCCACTTGGGCGTGGTAATGAGATTGGTGAATTAAAGTCATCTATAACACTCTGGTTTGATGCCGTTTATGGAACATATTGTGGCATTGCACTGCGCTTTCCACTTGAGAGATTGGAGAATTAAAGTCATCTCTAACTATCTGGTTTGATGCTGTTTGTGAAACATAATGTGGCAACGCTTTCCACTTGGGCTTGGCAATGAGATTGGTTGGTTTAGAGTTAATGATAGTGAAATAGCTGGATTATCAAACAGTGGGTCATTTATATATGTTACATTATCTGAACTTGTTCTCTCGAACAAATTTATATTATATTTAAATAATCTTATTATTATTTATTTTATAGATATCTATTGTATCTTTTGAGAAATCTAGCATGATAATGTACATACATTTGTATTTGTAAATATTAACATCTTTCTATTTGGCCTGAAAATAATAGTAGATCCAGAGTTATAAAATATACAGTCTTTTATGGGCTCTATTAGATTACTAATAGAATTAAGTTGGATGTTTCTTATGTTAATTGGATATGTCAATAATAATAGCAATGTTTTCTGTATCGAAATCTAGTAGTGATCTAGCTACAATAAAGGCGTAACGAACATGAATTCAGCTTGCTTCTGATGATAATTTCACTTCCCCTAGATTTGAAAAGAATTTTAGTAAATGAAACAAGAATTTCACTCCCTTACGTCTCCATGGGATATCGATTTATTTCGGATTCAAATGAAATCCTAGATGTTAGGCATAAAGCTAATCCTTTGTTCCAGCTTTCCAGGAGCACTCCGGCGGGGACTATCAGCCTTCCAAACTCCACAGAAAAAGCTTCCTCGGAGCACTAACTTTGGTAAAATACTTTTTCAGAAACTCGTCTCATTGGCTCATCCAAAGGCACAAAATCAATGGTTCTCCTTTGATAGCATGCCTACGTCACTCAGATGAAGCGAAAGCGCGAAACGAAAGAACAAATATAAGAAATCTTAAGCTCTCCAGACAAACCGTGAAATTTGCTTGTATTTCTATGGAAACAAGGTAAAAACTGAAAAATTGCTCTGAAAAATAAACTTTGAGCTGTTGAAACAATTAAATTTTAGATATCTTATAAAGAAGAAATAAACTTACTCTTCTGTACATTTATATTCAATTTCCTTTCTTCTTTAACCGATGATAGTTGATCAAATCTATTAGGATCTATAAACATTTTAAAGTATTTAGTTCCTTTATTATTATGCATACCAACTAAAATTCTTGAATACATATCTTCACATCTATCTACTTTAGATCTTAAAGCTGCATAAGAAAACATATTGTTATATCCATGTATAGCTGATTTAATTATAGTTTTCTTTTTTTCTTTTAATCTTTTAATACTTCTTATTTTTTTATCATTACACATCATTTTTGATAATAGAATAATAAGAGTTATATAATGAGTTTGTTCAATCACCGAATGTTTTTAATAATTTTTCTGTTAAATCATATTCAGCTAATTGAATTCCCTTAGTTTCATATATAGAATTCATGTCAATTTTATAAAAAGAGATAAGTGGGGCAGAACATACAAATATACACTACTCATAGCAAGTCTAATGTCTTCATTTTTAAAAAACTGATTAAATGTGGTAAATTCGTGATTAGAGGTTTTTATATTTTGAACTAATGTATCCAATGATGCATCTAAAATTGGCTAACTGTCCAGGAATTTGACCGAGTCTGATGTAAACATGGTAAATTTTTCAAAAGTCACTGGTATGATATTTATATGTTTTGCGTAATTTAGTGGCATATTTTAAAAAATAAGAGACTATCACAATTGCGAGCATTATGAATAAGAATCGGTATGTAATAGGTATCACACATATTTATGTTACAACTTTGATGGGCCAAACCACGAATGTGACGTGACCATTTGTAA
Organism: Amaurobius ferox; assembly: GCA_951213105.1. Classification (NCBI taxonomy): domain Eukaryota; kingdom Metazoa; phylum Arthropoda; class Arachnida; order Araneae; family Amaurobiidae; genus Amaurobius; species Amaurobius ferox. The sequence continues at coordinate 12,694,805 of OX578150.1, read as the reverse complement.
AATGACAGTAATCTGTTACCCGTATATCCGAAGGCAAAAATTGCTTTTCACAAATATGACGTATCTTCATTATATGCATTTCTCAAACTACTGTTCATCAGTAATGCTATTTCCATTTTCTTCAACAATTTAGTACACACATCTTTCAAAGTATCTAAAAAAATGTACAACAACGTTCCTCCCTCCCCCCCCCCCCCACATAAAATTTGTGGAATATGATTTTGTCATGAATAACTACAACTATAAGAGCATAACTGACAGCTTTGCGGTTTTCTATCTCACAGGTAAAACTATGTGTTATGCAAGGGAGAGCACCCGATATTTTAGATGTGATTATACAAGAACTGAATGATGCATGTCAAAAAAAATTTTGAATTTTCTAGAGATTTTTTTCTAGAATATTCAGCATTATTTTAACCACATTCAGTATCTATGTATACTAGATTAAAAAAAAAAAATCTGTTCTAAAAGCTGAATGGAACAAGCTAAACATTGTTTGGTCCACTCATTCAAAAAATTGAGGTTCATTTGACATAATTTATTTTTCCTTTTGAATTTAAACGTTGACAGTGTTTAATTCTAACCACAGATTTTCTGATTTCAATAGGGATTTAAAAAAAAAATATCTGACAGTTCCAAGTTTTGTTTTGTATCTCAATAAATTCAATAACTCTGTACTATCCTCGGGGATATAAATCTCATCGTCTCGAGTATTCACAATGTTGGTGTAGGTTAGAATATGTGTTCATTGCATCACAATTGGTTAAGTGCCATCCGTTAATAAGGCAACAATGTTTATAAAGGAACTTTGAAACGCTAAAACAAAATGTCGATGTGACAAAGCTAAATACAGGAGGTGCATTGCAGGGTAATAAGAAAAGTCATAGAGGTTCTAATGCTGGCTCATGTCTTCATAGATGTCGGGTGTTAGGATTTCATAACATGAATCCATGTCAGTGAAAAGTGATTGTGCTTTTTCCCCATATTGGCTTTTAATATGGTTATAATGGAACTCGTACATGAGTAGTTTCGAGTGTGTATACTGACTCAAAATATTAAAACATGTTACAAAATAATAAGAAAGGTAAAAATGCTTCAAATTTCATGTTAAAAAAAAGTCTAGGAACATTTGTAGCAAATATTCAAATAAAAAACTGCTACACTACATTTACAAAATACATTTATGAAATACAATATGATAATACAAAAATGCAAAACCATGCTCAAAAGAATATCACTAGATTAACAAAATTCTGGATGCAAGATTGTTGACAAATTTCTGGAGGCAAAACAAAGAAATGTATGGCCCTACCCATCCACTTGGTGCACAATTAGTCATCCATATTTTTTTTCTGGATGCAGAACAAAGAAGTGTACAGCAATCGATATGTTTGTGACCGCCAAAATGCTAGCAGAAATAAAAATTGGCGAAGGAACATATTGACAAGTTTCCGGATGCATAAAAAAGAAATATATTAGATTTTTGGCCCAAACCATTTTTTTTAAAAGCACTGAGATTAGTCATCTGTACTTTTTTTTCTGGATTCCAAACAAAGAACTAGTGAAATAATCACTTTGAAAGAACTTCCAAAATGCTAGCAGAAATAAAAAATTGTCGAATGAACATTTTGACAAATTTCTGGATTCAAAACGAAGAACTGAAAACTAGTGACATACTAGTGTACAGCAATAAAGTTGAGAAAAAAAATCCTTCATTCAGGACTGAAAAAAATGTTAACTGCGTTACGTATGGCCCAAACCATTTTTTTAAAAGCACCTCAATTACTCCTCGGTATTTTTTTTTTCTGGATGCAAAACAAAGAACTAGTGAAATAATCACTCTGAAAGAACTTCCAAAATGCTAGAAGAAATAAAAATTGTCGAATGAACATATTGACAAATTTCTGGATGCAAAACAAAGAACTGAAAACTAGTGACATACTAGTGTACAGCAATAAAGTTGAAAGAAAAATCCCTTCATTCAGGACTGAAACAAAATGTTAACTGCGTTACGTATGGCCCAAACCATTTTTTTAAAAGCACCAGAATTAGTCATCTGTATTTTTTTTATGGATGCAAAACAAAGAAATGTATTAGATTTATCGCCCAAACCATTTTTTTATGAGCACCTTTATGAGCTCCTTTATGAGACCAGACCAATTGAGCTCCTTTATGAGGCCAGACCAATAGAGTGTTGATTTACTGCGAGATTTTGAAAGTGGTATATCTTACAAAGGAGATGAATTTTCCTTCAGAGTTACTTTTTTAGAAACCCCCTGGCATAAAAATGTCGTAGAATGCGAGAGATCATTGCAATACAGGTTGCAAAAGTTCCTTCGGGGAATTTCAAACTGCAAAAATTCAATCAACAAAGCAGCAGGAAGAATTTTGAATTATTTGTTTAAAAATTTGGCCAATTTCTCTAGATTTTATGTTTCGTTAATGCCTCATCAATTTGAGTAATCAGCTTTTGTTTTCGTCTTTGGATTGATTGTTTTAAATTGGCGAGGAAGTCGCTTCATGCGGCAAAAAAGCTGCGTTACGTCTAAAGTGATCCCACAAAAAACTGAATTTTTTTAAAAGCACTGCAATTAGTGCTCCGTATTTTTTTGAAAATCTGTGCAAAACAAAGAACTATTTTGGAGTGAGATTCTAGTGTAAGTTGAAAAAACAAATCTGAATTCAGGACTGAAACAAAATGTTAGCAGAAATAAAAATTGGCAACATAAAGAACAAATTTCTGGATGCAAAACAAAGAACTGTTTTGGAAAATCACTAAGATTGTAGTGTACAGTAATGAAGTTGAACAAAAATCGAAATTCAGGACTGTAATTGAAACAAAATGTTAGTTGTATGGCCCTACCCATCCAAACGGTTTTGAAAAAGCCCGCCATTAGTAGTAATCATTTGTTCGATTACTTTTTTTGAATACTGTACAATATGATGATTCAAGAACATGGTACCCATGTTCAAACATTAACTGAATGATGCATGTAAAAAAAAAATGGAATTTTCTAGAAATTTTTCTCTAGAATATTCAGCTTTATTTTAACAACATTCAGTGCCCATGTATACTATATTAAAAAATAAATCAGTTCAAAAAACTGAATGGGACAAGCTAAGCATTGTTTGGTCCACTCATTCAAAACATTGAGGTTCATTCGACATAATTTATTTTTCTTTTTGAATTTATGAGTTAAAAGTAATTTACTTCTAAGCAAAGATTTTCTGATTTCAATAGGGTTATAAAAAAAAAATCTGCAGGTGAATATGACAGTTCAAGTTTTGTTTTGTATCTCAATAAATTCAATAAACCTGTAATACTCTCATAGACTTAGCACTAGTGCCCCCGAGGATAGACCCCCCACACCGTCTCTTCATCTCCGACCCCAGGAGACGTCTCCTAAAATGCCTCTTGAAAAACTCGTCTCATTGGCTCATCCAAAGGCACAAAATCAATGGTTCTCCTTTGATGGCATGCCTACGTCACTCATGAAAGCGCCAAATGAAGGAACAAATATAAGAAATCTTAAGCTCTCCAGACAAAACATGAAATTTGCTTGTATTTCTATGGAAACAAAGTAAAATTCTGAAAAATTGCTTCGAAAAAGGAACTTTGAGCCGTTGAAACAAAATGTCGATACGACACAGCTGAATGCAGAGGGTGTATTGTAGGGTAATGCACTAATAGAGGGAAACTTAAATAGTTTGTTATACTATGCAGGTAAAAGAGTTTTCCGCAGTAGTGGTGTTTGATCACTTCTGGAATAAATTCTTATACTTTATACCCGTTAACTTCAGATGAGTGTTTTAAGATATAAGAAATACTATGACCGTATGAGTATTAGCAGGAAATAATGTGTAACAGTTTATAACCCCTAACCTAATAGGAGATGAAGTCCTTAAACCTACTATAAGTATTAATAAATTTTATACTTACTCAGACTGAAGATCTTTTGACGATGTTATTATCAAACAACTGATATCTTCACCTTCTTATACCTCCCAGATGAGTGTTATAAGATATAAGAAATACTATGACCGTATGAGGGTTAGCTCTCATCATATTAATTGGTGTGCGTCTGCAGACAGGACAGCTGAATTTTATTCTTATACAACTTTGGTGAAATGTATACCCCGCAGAATATCATCCAATCTGCCTGCCCTTCCAAACAAATAACACAGATACTATCGTTCCAGAATGTTGGGTGATGTAAGCTTGAAGCAGACCTCCTACAATTAATACTATTATATCGACAACTCCCTACAACTACTACCATGTCGATTCATGATGATTAAATGGTAACTAAGAGTGAATTCTTATATACAGATCGATAATGTATTTTGATAACACGTTTTCTAGAGAAATGTATTTCCATTTTATAAATAGTTGTGTTTTCTGTTAATACAGAAATAATCTCATGTTTCACTCTAATTCTATTCAACAACCTTGATACAATTTTAGATATATTCTTATCCCAGAAGAAATACGATTACAAATTTCGTGTTAGTATGCATAAACTTCCTGCGAGATATCTGAAAGGAAATGATTATTTTAGAACCAAAGAAGTTGTCGACCAAGGCCCCCACTGTTAGGAGGCGCACCACCCATGAATATGAAATATATAGATTGATATTTGCACAGCCTTTCGTGTTTCTATTTTGATGTCTAAGTTATCACCACATCATTTCAAATTGTTAAGTTTTTAACCTTTTAATTATTTGAATAATATACACTACACACCATATAAAATAAAAACACCATTTATTTTTTGTTAACACATTATTTATAACATACAAAATGTAGTCATTCCATTTGACTAGAAGAGTTCATCACATTCTGACTTCTTTCATCTGAGTAGAAACACTCACATATTCTATCTACAGAAATAATCTCATGTTTCACTCTAATTCTATTCAACAACTTTGATACAATTTTAGATATATTCTTATCCCAGAAGAAATACGATTACAAATTTCGTGTTAGTATGCATAAACTTCCTGCGAGTTATCTGAAAGGAAATGATTATTTTAGAACCAAAGAAGTCGTCGACCAAGGCCCCCACTGTTAGGAGGCGCACCACCCATGAATATGAAATATATAGATTGATATTTGCACAGCCTTTCGTGTTTCTATTTTGATGTCTAAGTTATCACCACATCATTTCAAATTGTTAAGTTTTTAACCTTTTAATTATTTGAATAATATACACTACACACCATATAAAATAAAAACACCATTTATTTTTTGTTAACACATTATTTATAACATACAAAATGTAGTCATTCCATTTGACTAGAAGAGTTCATCACATTCTGACTTCTTTCATCTGAGTAGAAACACTCACATATTCTATCTTATTAAAATGTTCATAAGATATATAGTTAAAAAGATAAACATATAGTTTAAAAAGATATATAGTTAAAAACATATACTTTAAAAAGACATATAGTTAAAAACATATACTTTAAAAAGATAAAAAAAAATTATTTATAAAAATTATCACTAAAACTAAAAATCATGATTTATGTATTTCTCTCATGTAGTGTGAGATCAAGTATTTTAATTCCTTGTAGTTTAATTGAAAATTATTCTTTCTGTTTTATACCTTTTATCATATAATGTCTGTAAGACAACCATGTAATTTTATCATCTAATATATATTTCTTATCATAGAAACTACTTAACGAAATTTTATTTAGGTTAACAGTACACAACTCATGATTTTTACTAATAATTTGAGATTGTTTATTTCGTAATAAATCATCATTTCCTAGTGTTTTGATAAAATTATCATGTTGAAGAGTTTTCAAAACACTAGCTTTTATTCCTTTTGCTGTTTTTTTACATTCCGTTCCAAAAATATATGAATACATTTTTGGTTTCAAACCACAAAACTCTTTAATCGGTAAACCTCTTGTTTCATCTTTTAAAAACCCTAACCGCATATAGTTCGCAGTATTATACAAGAAATGATCTTGTTCATAATTCGAAAAATCGAAGATATTAGGGAGTTCTGTTGCCATATCTTCATAAATATCATGAGTTTTTATTTCTAAACACAGACTATCAGTGTCTGTATATAATAATGTGACTTTATCATTGTAATATTTTTTAAAAACTTCATAGTAAATTCGATGCATGTGAAGTTTGCTTAATTCCAATACAGTAAATCCAATATAAATCGGTTTATTTAAACATAAAGTACTACGTTTTTTTAAAAATAAAACACAATGTTCGTTAATCGGTTGAAAATAATCTAAACACGAACTTTGTAAGTGTTTTTTGCATTCTTTTTTGGTAATACCGATTGAAATGTTTCTTAGTTTTCTAACATTTAATAACGTACAACCAAAAAATGCGTTATTCATTAATTTGAAATTTTTTTTTAAAAAGTTTCCTTTCGCCTTCTTGCGTTCGTTATTATTCAATTCGATATAGGGTTTCAACCATGGTGTTTGGCGAAAGGAAACTATTCTATGAATTTGTTTTAAAATCATTCCCTGTTTTAAATAAAATTGTAAGTTCAAATAATGAACTACATAACTTTTTTTATCGTTTAAATTTGTAATAAGCTTTTTTGTTTTATTAAACTTTAAATTAAACTGATGTAATAAATGTTTTTGATATGGTGATAAATCATCATAAGTAACTTCAACGTGTTCCGCTGCCAAAGGAAAAGATTGTGTAAGGATTCTGGATAGGATAAGTCTACTTCTAATATATACCCGATATCTGAATCGGGTGTAACTTTAAATATATTAAATTGTTCTATTTCCCTAGAACTGAACCATTTAAAATTACCTATTGGTAAATAACTCGACATAACATACCCGTAAAGGTTTGTCACATCTAAAGATATTATGTATTTTTCTTCTAAATCAGGGTTATATGTTTTTGGAATATAAATATTATTTGCTTCGCTGAATCTTTTACCAACCATACACACCCCTTCTCGTATTCCATGTTCAAGTAACAGGTACATATTTACATCTTTAATGAGTTCAAGGGTGCAATCTGTCATTTTAAGTCCTGCACTCCAAGTTAAAGCGGCTGCTGATATGAATTCCAATGCTTCTAAATTATAGATTTTCATAGTGATATCTCTAAAACTTTCAAACACTTCTGCTAATAGTATACAATCACAAAATAAATATAATTTAAGATAATCTTCAAAAGTTTTACATTTAAATTTTTTTCACAAACATATATTCTTCATCAGTTATGTGCTCGTTTGTGAGATCATTGAAAAAACATTTTTTAGTGGGGAGTTCAACACCATTTAATTTTATTTCACTATTTAAATATGAATAAGGAAAAACACCTTTTCTTCTTTATAACTGATATTTCTTTTTTGGGGGGGAAGAATTCATTAAAAATGGGGAAATTATAATCTGATATATTTAAAGTATCAACCAGCTTTGATAGAGGTGAACTTAAAAAATTATAACTATCTAAAAATTTTAATCGGTCAATTGTGAAGGTAGTAAATTTTTCATTGTTTATTGGTATAACACGAATATTTTTGGCAAATCTGTTTAAAATTTTTTTAAAAATCAAATGAGAATCATATCCAGTTAAATTATGAATAACAACAGGTATAAAAGGTGATATTTGTAAATTTAAATTGCATGGGGAGGAGTGACATAATCCGTTAAATCGTCCCGTTATATGGTTATGGTCTCTAGAAATTATATCTCCTGTTTTAAACTGTTTACCGCAAATATAACATTTCGAACTTTTTGGAAAATCAGAATCGATCATTGGAACATTTCTTTGCAGATAGTTAGATAAAGTATTCTCTATTTTTTGCAAAGTTGTAAGAAAATTTTCCACACAATCACCACCTCTATAATATTTATGATAAACAATTTTTTTATCATCAGTTATAATAAACAATGCATAGCAGATAGGTGCATGGACTTGAGTTTTAACTGTATAACTTTGTTTTTGTGAAGGGAATACTGTTTCGAGAGGTATGATCAAACTTTCAAAATCTGCATAAATCACAAAATTTGTTTTCAATAATTTTTGAAATGATTTAAATCTCATAAAGTTTTCACCGTCTTTTGGCATTCTTATGCGTTCGGGTTTGTTCTCTAAACAAAATAATTGATGGTGTTTAAAGTATCTTTTCTTTGAAATGATGAAAGACAATTTTTACAATGAAAATGTAATCCATTTTTCACACATAACAATCTGTTGAAATTAGAAATAAAAAAATAATGATTTTTGTATAACATCAAATCTATTTCTTTCTTATTTTTAATTTTACTAATATATATCGGGAATAGATTATTTTCATACCCATAGACGTTAATTTTAAGATTATTCTTTCTTTCAAATTCGGGTATTTGAGTTATTTTAACAGGGTAATTAAGAAAATTGAAATCTAAATATTTTAAATATTTTTTAAATGAAGTAGGGTTGGATTTATTATTTATCATAGGAAATATTCCAGCTAAAACAGAATATAAAAAACACTTTAGATCAGAATTTTTAACATGGATGACACATTTTTTAGCTTTCAATATTTTTGGTAGTATTACAAAACCACACCCTCCGTTTGGTTCACTATATAACCCTAAATGCACCTCAATATATTTAATATCATTAATGATCCACCCACTACCTAATCATAAAAAGTTTTCAATTGAAGATATTATTTTTTTGACAGCATTATCTATTTTTTCATCTATTTGATATTGTGATAATAATCTTTCGCAAAATGATGAAAAATAAAATTCTTGTTTTATATATTCATTTTTTTCTATATTTTCATATTTAATGAATTCAACACATTCACATATAATAAAACATATTCTTAAAGATACGCTATTATTTAATAAGTTAAAAATTTCATTTTTATTATCTATTAACGCAGTTAATGGATCAGAATAATTTTCCAAATCGGTACGAAATGTTTGAACACAATTCTGAAATGAGTATTCCTTCAAATAAAACATATAAATCAAAAGATGAGAAATAACAGAAATTATAAGGTTATTTATCACAAGATTTTATAAATGAAATAATAAATTGGATTCCTTTTATAAGATTGTCTAATGCAGTTATAGGAATATTACACCGATTTTTCACTACACTTTCATATTCGCGGGTTAAACATATATAATTTGATTTTCTGAATTCTTTTATTTGAATACTGCAACCGTTACCTAAGTAAACGGAATAATCAGGAATCAATTTTTTACCTTCGCTATCGTGACTCAACACCACATCATATTTGGATGCAGGTTGAGGTTCAGGATCATGAGATGGATGACTTGAAATTGAAGGTGTAATTTCGAATTCTTTTACGGAGTGTTTCCTTTTCTTTATTTTCATTTCCTTTATTGGTGTTTGTTGTGTTCCAGTTACATCTAAAAAATAGTAGATAATTTGAAAAATAATGAAATAATTTTTTAATTCTACATGAATTGTCTTTTAAATCTTGGAAAAAAATAAAAATACAATGTTATTATAGCGTTTGATAAAACAGAATCTGTCTCATTATAACAGTCAGATGGTTCAGGTAAATTTTTTCTCGGGTTCTTTTCTTTCTTGAAGATACCATCGTTTCTTTTTCTCTTCAATGTTTTTTCATGTTCTTCGCCAATAATATGATCAAAATCTAAAAAAGAAGCTGGAAACTATCAGAAAATTATTTTTACGTTCACATGTAAACATTATGATTAGTAGTTTTAGGATACTTACTTGTAAATGAATTCATTTTTTTTTTCGTGTTCCTTATCATTCAATATTAACAAATAACTACCTGTAAGTGAAAATCAGATGTAAGTTTGTTTACAATGAAAACCAACACATTTCTCACAATAGAAACACAAGAAAAAAAACCAAGGCATAATGAAAAAAAAAACATTTAGCGGTTTTTTCTAAAGTTAAAGAAGAGATTGCATTTCAAATCTTAACAATCTGATTTCCACTTACCGATTTTCTTTAGTTTTTTAATATTGTCCTATTCCTGTAAATATAAAATATAAATCATCTTTCATTATAAATTTTTCCATTCACAACATAATCCAATAAAAGATAATTTAAAATTTTAATCTTCATATATCTATATTATGGGATTTGATACATCTTTGTTAAAGATACAATTTGATAAAAAGAACAATTAGACTGGTATGTAAAGGACTCACTTTCCCAACCGGGAATCGAACCAGGGATCTCCGACTAGCCAGACAACACTCTAACCACTTGAGGTAGTGGTGTGAGAACTTCATCTCCTATTCTGCTTTATACCCACAACTATCATCTTACCTTTATCTGATCAAGATCTTCCTCTCTCTCTCTCTCAAACTTTTGAAGTGATTGTAAAAATAAAAAAATTCACAACATAATCCAATAACAGATAATTTAAAATTTTAACCTTCATACATCCAACCGGAATTGAACCATAGATCTCCGACTAACCAGACGAGAGTCTAACCACTTGAGGTAGCGGTGCGAGAACTTCATCTCCTATTCTGCCTTATGAGCCTACAACTATCATCTTACCTTTATCTGATCAAGATCTTCTTCTCTCTCCATTAAACTTTTGAACTGATTGTAAAAATAAAAAATTAACTTACCGATATTTTACTCTATAGCAACCGAGTAAATGATGAAAATCCCTCCGAAAATTAGGGATATTCCTGATGAGATGAACACCACTTTTTCTAATACAACCATGTTGTATGTTAGAACTGATCTCTAGCACTGAGGTTATATACTTTCTCTCATACTAATAATAAACTTCTGAAGAACTTGCAGTGAAAACATCCTTTTTCAATAATATTCTCCTTTCTTGGAAGTGTTTCTTTAAGAAGGGTCTATATTTCCACAATATATATATATATATATATATATATATATATGTGATAAAATATACACAAATGGTGGTTCAGATTTGGTGTTGTTTGTTACTGTCCAAAGATCAGGCATAAATCCCCTCAGTATTCTGTTTATTCACTTTTTCCATCATTCCACATTCTTTACAATACATAGCTCGACTTAAGAGCGATTTCACCATTTTTACATTAATTCTCTCAAACATTATAGCATTACAAAACTCCTTTAAACATGAAGTATTGGTGCCGGAGCACGCAAACTAGACAAGACATAGCGAGAGAGAACGTGATTGAGAAGTGTGGGTGTGAGAGAGCCAAAATGCTCTGCATCGACTTATATACGACACTTCACAGATACTTCACAGATACTTACAGATACTTCAGAATCTTTATGAGGGACTTTTATCGATCGTTCCGAGACTTGGCTCTCAAGTAGTTTATAACATCGCCAATTACTGTATATCGGAACTCTTACATCTGTCAGCCTTTTCACTATCACTGCAATTATTCCCATCTCCAATCTTACAATTTCTTTGATTCCTGACCATATATGGTATGAACCCTCATTTGAAGAGTTTCTCAAGTCTTAACCTCTTATCACTGTTTAAGTTCAGCGCTCTCCACTTTCTTAATAAGGTATATAATAAAATTTTATGGCTACTCTTGAGATAAGTATTCCCATTAATGTTACAAGCGAAGAATTTCGAATAGTTCTATGAAACTAGAAGATTTTTTTTATCAAAAATTGAGCACCCTAAAAATATATGTATCATTATCCCCCCCCCCCCCCCCCCCCCTAAGTCCAAGTCTCGGAATCACCTTTATATTATATACACTACATCATATACAATACTCTAAGTACGTTTCAAAACATCACATTACAAAAATAATATAAAAACAGAACTGTTTACAGAACCTTTTACATCAATTTTTCTTGAAGTACCTTCATTCAATATAATTTTCATTAATGTAGGACAATCCCAATAAATTCATTTAATTTAACCTTTAATTTGTCACAAAATCTTACTTTACTTTTATGTACTATGATATGTGTTATAAATGTAGAATTCCTTGATCAGGGGAACTCTCATACACCATTCATTCTTCTCACAGTGTTTATGTTTATGTTGTTATGTCTAAACATCCTAATCTCTAATATGACAATAATATACCCAATATAAAAATAAGATAAGATAAGAGTTCTTTAAAATTTTCTCGTTCTGTGACTATACTTATTTTTTTAATTAAATTTAAGTTACTATCTCTACCATACTCATCAATATACATGAAAATACATACAATTCAAACATTCAACACACTAGCAATTCTAAAATTATATGAGATTACATATGATTTTTCTTAATACATCAACATATCAAATACCTTGACTTTTACAATCTCAAAGTATAACTCTTTATTTTATTTTTTTTTTTTTTCACTATGTACATGGTACCTTTTCTTTCTTCTCACTCATATCTCATAAGGCCTTTCTAACTCTTTTTTCTAAATCCCTGTACTCCTTCTCTTTCCCCTTTATATCCTACATTACCATTTTAATTCTTTATCTCTTCTCCGCAACTCTCTTATATTTTTAATCCAATAACACTGGCAGTAAAAAAAATCAGCTTATCCTCACTTGGGATTGATATATCCTTCTCCCAGTATCAATGCCAAAGGGTAAGTAAACATTCCTATAAAAATAAAAAGCTTACATTCAACCTCCTCTCCCTATCCATCACTTTTTATTTATATGTTTGACTCTCTGCCAGGTTTCTTCTCTTATCTTAATTCTCCCTATCTTCCTCTAAATAATCTAATCTCTATTTCCTCTTTAATCTATTCTGTTTCAACTCATATATCCAATCATCATCAATACAAAAATCATTATTAATACAATAATCATTATTACACAATACTCTTCTTAACTATAATACACCTTATTACAATACCTTCACTCTTTACATACAATAATCCCTCCAATCTTTCATATAACAGTTCCTTCAAACTTTATTTACTTTTCATAAAGTGGAGGAAGCAAAACAAAAACTTCTCACAAAATTTTTGATCACTCGGCAGAAGTATGGCAGAGTATTAAACTAAAGTATTTTGAAAAATGTTGGTATGTATCTTTGTGTATCCTTTCAATAGGAAAGAATCTACAAAGCGACACTCCCTTCTATAACTGCATTTATTCTCCTTAGATAATTCCTTACTTCTTAACTTTTCTCCGAATTACTGCCAATCAGTTCGTAAATCATATTTGAAAACAAACCTTCTTGGAAATCAAGGAATGTCTTCTCCCTGATATCCACTCCTAATTAATCAATTATGTATCTATCTTATTTAATTTTTTGTAACTCAAATGTCTCTGCTGGATAAAATTGTCTCAATCTCGTAGAATGTACAATTTCTGTGTTTTGTTTACTTAACATGTTTGGTTTATCTATTTCAAAATTTACACTGGCAATTTTCTTTAATATGGTATATGGGCCTGTATACGGTGAAGTTAATTTTCTTGTATTGGGATATTTAAATTCTTCTAGCATAACTAAATCACCTGGTTTAAAATCAGCTTCTTGGAAATGTATGTCATATCTAATTTTACTTTTTAAATGATATTTTTCTGTTCTTTCTTTTGCATTTTTTTGAGCTTCCTCTATGGCTGGATAAATTTCATAATTATCAAGGGGAGAAGTATAGGGTAATTTCCCATACATTAAATAATTTGGGGTATACTTAGTCACTGAATGAGGAGTATTATTATACTCTGCTGTTACCTGCTCTAATAATTTGGTCCATGCAATTTTGCCTGGAAATGAGTTAATTTTACAAATTAATCTGGTTATAATTGTCTGATTTACTCTTTCATTTTTTCCATTAGACTGTGGCCTATGTGCTGACGTTAACAACTGAGTTATTTTATAACTTTTCAGAAAACGTTTAAATTTGGATGCGGTAAAGGCTGCATTTCTATCCGTTAATATTTTTGTTGGCGCCTGAATTTGGAATATTTGTCTCAAACAATTTATGTATGTGTCTGTGGTAACACTTTTTGATGGAAATGTCCACACATACCTAGTTGCATGATCAATGACAACATGTAAATATTTCTTTGCAGAATTGTAGTAACTTAACCCTCCTACAGTATCCATAGAAATTATATCAAAAGGCTCTATAACTGGAGGTAAACATCCTAATAACCCAAATTTTTTCTGTTTTGATTTCTTATTTAATTGACATGTTTCACAATGTTTCACATAATTTCTTATATCTTCAATAATTTCGGGCCAATAGTAGTTCGGCGAAATTAAATTTAGCATGGAGTTTACTCCAGGATGACCAAACTCTGAATGAGTTTTTTTCTAATAATTTAGTTCTCAAGGAATGTGGCACTACAATTTTAATAAATTCTTTTTTTTTTACAGTTAAGACATTATTAATTTTTTGAAATTTAGAATGATTAAGGTTATCCTTTGATTGATGTTCTTCAATTTCTCCTAAACTCAATAAATGTGTGCATAACCCAGTTTGATGCGCTATGGGATTTCTGGTTAGCATATCTGCTTCATAATTAGTAGACCCTTTTTTGTATTTAATATCAAAATCATACATGGATAATTTAAGTGACCATCTAAATAATCTTCCTCTCGGATGTTTAATCTTTTTTAACCAAACTAATGCAGCATGATCAGTATGAACCGTGAAATGATTTCCATGCAAATAACAGTAGTACTTGTCAATAGAATCTACAATGGCAAGACATTCTAATTCCTTTATGGCATAATTCTTTTCATACGACCTCAACTGTCTAGAATGATAAGCAATAGGGTGTAGTGAACCATCTGGATGCTCTTGTTTTATGATACTAGCAATACTTTCCGATGATGCATCACAAAAAATATGACAAGGGTAATTTGGGTTAAATAATGTCAGAACAGGTTTGGAAATTAGAATATCTTTAAGATATTGAAATGCTTCTTGGCACTCTGGGGTCCAATTCCATAACTCATTTTTTCTGAGCAATTTGTTTAAAGGAGTCCTAATCTTAGCATAGTTATGGATAAATTTATTATAGACATTTATACTTCCTAAAAATCTTTGTAACTCTTTAACATTTCTCGGAGGTTGTAATTTCTTTATTACCTCAATATTAACATTAGTAGGTTGGTATTTTCCATTTTCAATCTCGTACCCTAGGAAATTAATTTTTCTTTGTGCAAATTGACATTTTGAATATTTTAATTTAATATTTTCTTTTTCACAAATGTAAAAGATAGTTTTTAAGTGTTCCAAATGTTCATTAAAATCTTGGGAAAATACTATTATATCATCAAAATAGTTAAGTGCTAATCTGATTTGATATTTATCTAAAATTTGTCTAAGTGTTCTCTGAAATATTGCAGGGGAATTCTTTCACCCAAATGGGAGTCTGGTCCATCGATATAATCCATAATTAGTTGTGAAAGCTAATTTTTCTGAATCCGTCTCATTAAGCTTAATATGCCAATATCCTGACGTTAAATCTAGGGTAGAGAAAATTTTAGCATTAGCTAACTGATCAAGTACTGAATCAATTCTAGGAATAGGTTCCTTATCTGTCTTACTGATTTCATTTATTTTTCTGTAGTCACAACAAAATCTCGTTTTAGAATTTTCATCTCTTTTATATGCTAAGGTTACCGGGGATGAATATGCACTATAAGATGGGGTAATAAATCCGGCTTTAATTAATTGATCTAGCTGTTTCTTAATTTCTAAATTATCCTTAGGTGATGCACGATAAGGTCTCATTGATACCGGCAATTCAGAAGTCAAATTAATCTTCTGAGGCTCTTGCCTTATACATCCTACATCATATTTATCTTTTGAAAAAATATTACTGACATTATTTAGCAATTTTGTTAATCTTTCACTTTCTGCCTTATTCACCCCTATCTCATTATTTACAAATTTAATGGCACTACTATTATAATTATCAATATGGTAAGAAGATTCACAGTCAGGGAACGAACCTCTATAGGAAATGTCCCTATAAAATTGATATACTCTAAAATTATTAAAATTTAAATATAATTTGAAAAGTTTACAGTGAATCCCTGACAATAAAATATATGGAATATTAGAATCTATTACATAAAATTTTACTGGATATGTTAGTTTTCCTACTGTAGTAGGAATTTCTACTATTTTTTTAACACTAACCTGTCCTTTGGTCTGCTGCAACTCCACTGCAGGTGCATCTTCAATAAGTTTATAGGTCACACTTTTTAGTTGATTACTATTAATTACTGATATATTGCTTCCAGTGTCCACAAGTCCTATACAGAGTTTTTTAGTCCCCAATTTGGCCGTAACCCGGAAAAAACCTCATTGCTGGCTTTCCGCACTTTGTCTCTGATTTCTCGGCGGTATCGTTGCCCTTGGTGGCGGATTCCATCTGGGTTGTGCTCTGAAGACTCTTGGATTTTCTCGCCATTGGTACTGACGCTCTGGTCTCTGCCTCCACTCCATGTCATGCTGTGGTCTCCATGGTCTCCTTGGTTGTATCTCGGGAACTAATCGTCTAGGTGCCTGTTGTGGTCTCTCTTGCTCCATCATCTGTCTCCTCAGCTTATTAGCTAACTTTTTCCATCCCTGGGGTGTTTCAATACTGTTAGCACAGAACCATGGTTGCCATTCCGTCCTCAGTCCTGTTATTAAAGCTTCTGTAATGATTTCATCGTTGAGTCCTAGACTCCTGCCCATATCTATTTTTTCTTTGTAATATTCATCCAGCTCTTCCGCTTTCTCCAATTTCCTTTGGATAATTGTTCAAAGGAACTCTTAGCTCCTTTCTCGAAATGTTCGATAACTATCGACTCCAACCTCGGCCACTCTGTCACATCGGACGCATATTTAATGTAAAATGTTAGAGCTTCTCCCACTAAAAATTCTGGGAAACAGTCAATCTTTTCCGCCTCTGTTAATCGTTGCTTTCTACACTGTAGGTTCCAAAATTTCATCCAAGTTTGTATATCCATTGTACCTTCACTTTTATATGTTGGGCATCTCACACTACCTTTTCTCGTCAAGGGTTTTTCCTCGAAGCGTTCCTCTATCATCGGTTTGGGCGTTTCTCCTACTTTAGCAATATTCCCCTCTTCTTCCAGCACCGGCATCTCGTTCTCCGTTTCCATCTTCTTTCCGGAACTCAAAAACAAAACTAGGTCACCGCCGCACCTCTTCTTTTTTCTTATTGCGTTTACTGGTGGGGAGAATCAGCCATTCCACTCAGTTCATCCGTCATCGCTTCGATTATCTCTTTCGGGTTTCGCTGGTTATGGACTCTAAATCCATTGGGAAAAGTTTCCATCAGCACGGTGAATAATCCTGTTGACTTATTTGTGATAAAATATACACAAATGGTGGTTCAGATTTGGTGTTGTTTGTTACTGTCCAAAGATCAGGCATAAATCCCCTCAGTATTCTGTTTATTCACTTTTTCCATCATTCCACATTCTTTACAATACATAGCTCGATTTAAGAGCGATTTCGCTGTTTTTACATTAATTCTCTCAAACATTATAGCATTACAAAACTCCTTTAAACATGAAGTATTGGTGCCGGAGCACGCAAACTAGACAAGACATAGCGAGAGAGAACGTGATTGAGAAGTGAGAAGTGTGGGTGTGAGAGAGCCAAAATGCTCTGCATCGACTTATATACGACACTTCACAGATACTTACAGATACTTCAGAATCTTTATGAGGGACTTTTTATCGATCATTCCGAGACTTGGCTCTCAAGTAGTTTATAACATCGCCAATTACTGTATATCGGAACTCTTACATCTGTCAGCCTTTTCACTATCACTGCAATTATTCCCATCTCCAATCTTACAATTTCCTTGATTCCTGACCATATATGGTATGTGTGGGACGTGGAAAATAATATGATGCTTAAAGTTACAATTAAACATTAAAATCAACATAAATTATATGGCCGTTGAACTCATTAGTGGAATTAACATTTAAACGTACATCGCTCGTTGTTGTGCCGCAATAACCCTCCAATTATTTTTACCTTTTGTATAAGTCCTGAAAAGAATTCATTAATCATTACAAAAAGACTAGCCTATTTAAAACTTAAACAATTTCCTTTATTAACAACATCACTTTATCAAAAGCACTATTTTCAACAATATCAACTTCCAATTATTATCGATTTTCATTTAATATTTTAGTTCGGGGAGATATGACCAGTTAGTTAGCTTTCTAAATTGTCTAGGACCGGGGAAATGAGCACATACCTTACAGTTTAGACTTGGGCTCATCATCTCGCTTGCATCGGTCTTAGTGCTGACCGTACTGCCATAACTCTATGGTGTGTGGCTCCTACTCGTACGTTTCACCTCGACTGATACTTATATCTGCAACTGCTGGGTCATGGTCGCTTCGCTCCTTTTGTCAAACTCTTTTCACCAACACTTCGTAGGAAACTTACTTCTACCACCACATTCTGAATCCGAGTCTGTTCTTTCACATTTTTTTATCGAAGTCACTTGGTTCCTTCGGCGGGGGGGGGGGGGGGGAGGTAGCTCCACCCTTCTTCTCCTTGCTGTTCATTGGTTCTTCTGAACCCAATGGCATCACTTGACATTAACCAAGGGCTCTTTCAGCCCCCTTTGGCATGGGACACTCAAATTTATTGTATTTGACCTAAAAGTTCACGTTGTTGTAAACTTCGGTGCCAGCCAGTCTGCACGCTTTGTTCGGTGTTCTGGCCACCATAAATACTGCAATAAACATGCCTCATGTGAGGACATATTCACTTGAAATAAAGAAAATAAATATTACTAATCTTGATAAAGCAGTTGAATTTGCAGAAAATCTGGAGAAAATTATGGAGGAGGAGTGTGACCGCTCGGAAATCAATGCAGTGTATCGCAAGGAGAATAATGCTAGAAAAGTTAATGGTAATCAACGGGGAATACAGGAAAAATCACAAAATGAAAATGTATATTGCATAGGATGCGGGAAAAGAGGTCATTATTTTTCTACGTGTTGGCATAATCAAAACGGACAAAATTATTATGGGGAAAATAAATATGGGAGTCAAAATATAAGAAATGGGCAAAGAAATGGTTTTCGTAACACTCAAAATAGCGGATTCAGAGAACGAAAGGATAGTCGGTCAAATACCCAAACTATTCCGAAAGAAAGCAGTCAAAATCACGGGTCTTTAAACTGAGGGAGGGGCTTTGGCCAAGTCAAAATTTAATAAATAGACCAAAGTCCCAATCGAAAGAAAAAAAAATGCAAATGCGAAATGAGGTATTGAATTTAAATGAAAACGCAAATAAAATGCAAAATGATAAAAGGGAGGGTCGCACGCGAAGCCCAGGTCCCAATTTACAGTTAAATATAATTGAAGCAAATCAACATAATGAAAATGAAAGTCAAAATAACAATAAAAATGACAATCAAGAGATAATTAGTATGGAAAACATGCAAAAGATAATTTTACCTAAAGTCTTGTTGCAGTTTAGCACAGTGTCCGCGGTTGCCATGGTGGACTCCGGGTCCATGGTTTCGCTGATTGCGGAACAGTTTGTTCAGAAGCTAAAAAATGAATCAAACGTAAAAATTAATTATGTGACAAGAAAAGTAACTTTACAGACATTTACTAAGGAAAAAATTCAGTTCTCGGGATGTGTAAAAATACATTTTAAAATTGGAGGCAAAGCGGTAAATAATACTTTTTTTATAACTGAGCAACACTTCGGAAATGACTATGAAATTTTATTAGGGTACGACTTCTTAGCAACCAATGTAGGAATTTTAGATACTAGAAACAAAGTATTAAAATTTGGTAATGTAACTATACCTTTAATTGGAAGTAAAAATTCGGAACAAAGAAAGGAGCCAAATAAAGTTATGATGCATACAATTCTAATACAAAAACAAAACAGTGATAATAAGGAAGAAAATAAGGAAAGCAGTATGGAGGGTATTTGCTTAAACACAACGCTTCATTTCATCTTTTAATTTTCCACGTCCCACATTTGGTTACCGTGACGCTTTTGTGTAAGTCATAAATTTAAAGGAAAATTTTAATGAAAAATACTGAGGTGAATAAAAATAATTTAAATAAAGAAATGAATGAAAAATTTTGGGGAGCATATGTTGACCAGATATTTTGCATTGGTAAAAAAAAATATGCACAATCACTTTGAAAATGAAAAATCTTTTGAATATATTATAATTGAAAATAATGTGTGAAAAATTTATGATATGTTAAGAATATTTGGTTGCATGAAGTATTTTATGTGCAGTATATTTTTAAGTGTATTGATGTGTTTAGATTAAGTTAGAAAATTTTGGAAGGGAAACTTGTTGTTGTAAATGCCTAAAAGGAATACACGAAATTCGAGACGTCAAATGTCTCCCGACAGGTCACAAATAAGAATAAGTGAAAATCAGAGAACAAGAATGGAAAACTTTAATTTAATAAATCTGTTACCTCTGTTTAATGGAAAAGATAATGAGGATATTGAATTTTTTTTTACGCAGTTTGAAAATATCGCAGGTATGGCAGAGTGGTCAGAAGAGAATAAAGTTATAATTTTAAAAACTAGATTGAAGGAAAAAGCGTTAGAATTTCTGACAAAAAAAAGGGAATTGCAGAATTCAAACAACATGGGAGAAGTTAAACAAATTTTGATTAAACAATTTAAGCCATCTGTAACTATGCTTCAAAAGCAAATAAATTTAAATAAAATTAGAATGACGCCAGGCATGAAAGTTGCTGAGCTAGCGTTAAATATTTCAAATGCAACAAATGATTTTGTAGGAAATAACTCAACTAATGAAATGTTTGAAATTAAAAATAATATCATGTTAGTTAAATTTTTAGAAACTTTAAGAGGAGATATTGCATTTGAAATAAAGAAAATAAATATTACTAATCTTGATAAAGCAGTTGAATTTGCAGAAAATCTGGAGAAAATTATGGAGGAGGAGTGTGACCGCTCGGAAATCAATGCAGTGTATCGCAAGGAGAATAATGCTAGAAAAGTTAATGGTAATCAACGGGGAATACAGGAAAAATCACAAAATGAAAATGTATATTGCATAGGATGCGGGAAAAGAGGTCATTATTTTTCTACGTGTTGGCATAATCAAAACGGACAAAATTATTATGGGGAAAATAAATATGGGAGTCAAAATATAAGAAATGGGCAAAGAAATGGTTTTCGTAACACTCAAAATAGCGGATTCAGAGAACGAAAGGATAGTCGGTCAAATACCCAAACTATTCCGAAAGAAAGCAGTCAAAATCACGGGTCTTTAAACTGAGGGAGGGGCTTTGGCCAAGTCAAAATTTAATAAATAGACCAAAGTCCCAATCGAAAGAAAAAAAAATGCAAACGCGAAATGAGGTATTGAATTTAAATGAAAACGCAAATAAAATGCAAAATGATAAAAGGGAGGGTCGCACGCGAAGCCCAGGTCCCAATTTACAGTTAAATATAATTGAAGCAAATCAACATAATGAAAATGAAAGTCAAAATAACAATAAAAATATAAATAATATTGAAAGCATGCAAAAATTCACCCATGTTTCTTGCATAAGAGATCCAATTCTTGATTCTATTGTAGAGTCGTTGGCACGGCCCGGATGGGTCCGCTTCGATGAAGAATTCGTTAAAAGTCTAAAAAGTGAGGCAAATATCAATAAAAAGAATATTAAGGAAAATACAGGAGTTAAAGAAATTAATAAAAATGAAAATGAGGCGTGCAATGCAAAAATAAATTTAAATGATGAGCACAAAAATGAAGTTAACTCAAAATCGACTCAGATCGAGAATAAAAAGTTTGATAAAATTAAGGAAACTAGTTGTAAAGTTTCACAAATTGATTCACAAAATAATAAAGGTAGCCATGTTAATGACTATACTTCTTCAAATAATGAAAATAATAAAAATATTGATACAGAAAATAATTTTAAAATTGTTACGAAGTCGAAAAATCAAATTGTCACACATGATGAAGTTAAAAGCATTTTGGAATTTAATGGAAATAATAAAAATGAGTATCATGACAGTAAAAAAATTGCACAGGTCGATGAGGCCAATTTTCCTAAAAATGGAAAGGTTAGTGAATTTGCTAAAAAAAAATGTGGTAATGAAGAGTCAAATCTTGACGACGAAGTCTATGTCACGCTCACACGCAGGATAGCTTTGCAACAAGGTCAGTTGATTGCAGAACAATTCGACATAAGTCAGGAAATTCCGGATAAGGAGGTTATCTTTATCCCCACAAAACACGCAAAATTACTCTTTCCATTTGGTGCAATTCGAACTGAAATAAAAAATAACAAAATTCATATTGTAATTAGCAATCAAAAGAAGGTTAAAATTACGTTAAATCAAAATATGCGAGTAGGAGTGATTAAAAATTTCAAAACAATTACTAATGAAGAAATGCAAATCGGAGATACCGTATTTTTGAAAGAGGAAAATAAACCAAATATGTTTCAAGATAGATTTCAAGGACCGTTTCGAATAATTGAAATTGGAAAAGCAAAAATATTGACCATTAGAAATAAATATAACATGAAAGATGAACCAATTAAAATTCACGCTACCCAATGTTATATCGAACAAAATGTACAAAGTGCGGAAGAATTGATGGAAAAATATGATATGGACAGTGAAATCGATGATATTCACGCAAAAAAATGTCATATAGCACAAAAGTTACAAAGTGAAAATAAATATAACGGTAACGGTGAAATAATTGAGATTCAATCAAAAAATTGCTATTCTGTACAAAGTGTACATATTGAAAATGTTCAAGATATGAATGAAAATATTCAGCATGGAAGCGAAAATACGGATATCAAAATTATGCAAAATCAAAAAGGTGATAAAAATTTTGAAAATATTGATCATGAAATTATGCAAAATGAAAATGTTAAAATTCAAAGGGTACAAAATGCAAATGAAAGTAAAAGGTTTGAAGAAATGCAAAGTCAAAATCAAAATCATAATGAAAAAAATACTCAAATTGTTAATTTTCAAGAAAAACAGAATGAAATTATTAAGTGTCAAGAAATACAAAATGAAAGTCAAAGTCATGATAATGCAAATACTCAAAAATCTTTTGAAAATAGAATAATGGAAGTTTTGGAAAGGAAAAATCAAAATTTTAATTTTCAACAAATTCAAAATGAAAATGAAAATAGAAATCATGATAATAATAAGCCAAATGCTCTTGAAAATAAAATAATGGATGAGTTGAATGATGAAAATAATAATTTTCAACAAATACAAAATTCAAATGTTTGTAAAAATGTTCAAAATGAAAGTAATAAAATAATAAGGGATAGTAATCACAATGATAATGAAGGTAATGATATTCTAAAAGTAGATTCAGAAATAATTGAAAGTCAAAGCATATATAAAGAGTATGTTAGGCAGAAATTAAAGTTACTAAATGAAATACATATTTATGACACAAATGAAATTGAATGTAATATTCATGAACATAGGGAGAGAAAGCTTGGTCAAAATTGTTTAAAGAAATCAAGAAATTTTAAAAATTCAAATTTTGCTGATGATTGGTACCTGAAGAATTGTAAAATGAGAAAGAGATAAGAATAACAAATCAAAAATGAATTAAAGGAAAAATGATCTGGAATGGAAAAAATTTTCAAAAATGAAAAAATGGATAATGATATGAATTTAAAAAAAAAAAAAAAAGGCAATAATGAAAGAATTGTTATGAATGAAAATGATATAAATTTCAAAGAAAAAGATATGGATAATCATTGAATGATTTAAAAATGAACAAGTATGAATGTTACAAAATTTGATAAGGAGTGTACAAATGGTTCTTTTCCAAAAAAAAAAAATATTATATATAATTTACAATGTTAACTCAAATGTACATGTGATCAAAAATTTATGCAGAGATTAATTTATGCAAATAAATCTACAAAATGAAAGGTAAAATCAAAATATGTTACCTAAGTGTGTAGATATAAGGTCTGGAGACAAATCCAGGCAAGGGCAATGTTGTGCAAGCAGTCCAGTCAAATACTTCATTGTTCAGGGGCTTCACTTCAAGTTGTGTTAAAAGGCAAAAAATCTTCTGAGGGAAGAAAGGTCTCTTGAGGGAGAGTCTTGAAGCTTAAAAATTGAATGACAGATTTAAGTAAAATGAAAAAATAAGTAATGAGCTGAAAGTGAGAATGTTAGAGATTAGTCATAGATGATATAAATTTTATGTCAAAAAAGTAAATAAAGGCAAAAATAATTGAAAATTTTAAATCAATTTGAATTTAAAATGTTAAATTATGAACAGTAAAGTAGCTGTAAAAGCCCGTTGCAATAAAGCAATCGAGGACACGATATCTCGTGTAGGAATGTTCAAATGTGAAAAATCCATTGAAATTGCTGAAGTAAATAAATTTTTCATGAATATATAAATCGTATAGGGAATTTAAATAACTAAATTAATCCTAAAGTGATAGGATAAATGAATTAAATTTAGTTAAAATTTTGTTTACGGAATAAATTTTTCATGAATATATAAATTGTATAGGCAATTTAAGTAACTAAATTAATCCTAAAATGAAAGGATAAATGTAAATAAATTTAGTTAAAATTTTGTTTAGTGAATATATGAATAATTGCCCAGAAGGTGTTAAAAAAGGGTTGAAATAAAAAAATAAATAATAAGTGAAGAATTTTGAGTGCGAAATAAAGCATTTTTGTTGTTTATTTCCATCGTAAGGAAAGGTTGCGATAATCATGTGTGTATAAATAAATTATGGATATGAAAATAAAATGTAAATAATTATGGATATGAAAATAAAATGTAGGTAATGTTGTGGAAAATTGTACGATAATAAATAAATGTGAGATACATATATAATGAATATAGATAAATACGGAATGAATAAATGAATGTTAAATAATAGGGCACTCAGATGTCAGTGGGGAATGTAAATAAAAACATTATAGTTATCGATGAGATACTGTAGCATTTGAAGTGTGTGTAAACAAACGGCACACACACAGTCTACGTAAATATATATATATATACTCTGTTATTAATGTCACATAATTGGTGTTTAGGTATTTGTAAATATTAAATTGTGTGAAAAATATAATCTGAATAAGGTGTTGAGAAATTTTATGAAAGAAATAAAATAAATTAGGATGAAATAAATAAAATAAATTAGGATGAAATAAATGTCATATATGGTAAATACATAAATGATAATATGTATTACGGCGATAAAGGGGTTAGCCGCAGTTAATAAAATGTCAAAATAAATAATTAGATAATAATGTGTGAGATAGAATGATAAACAATCGCGCATATAGATGGTTATAAATGTCAGGTATTCAAAGTCATAAGGATTAAAATAAATTGAAATACATAAATATGATAAATTTTATAGAGTAAAAAAAAAAAAAAAAATTTATACGGTGAGTAAATAAATCCGCGTTCAAAAAGGATATATAAATAATAAATGAAAAGGATTTCAATTGTTAAAAATATAATATCAAAATTTGCAATTAGGTAAATAAAGGGTTTTTTAGACAACAAAATAAAGTCTTAAGTGTGTTTAAAAAGATGAAATAATTTTATATAAAATATAAAAATTATGAAAGTATTAAGCAAGGAGTTAAAATAAATAACATTTAAACAAACTATATCAAAAACTTTAAAAGTTTAAAATTAAATTTAAAAATTAAAAAAAATTTAAATTTCAAAAAAAAAAAAAAACTTTTCAATTTTTTTTTTAACTTCAAAGTCTTATGAAAGGCATGGAGAAAACAAAATTAAATAAGAGAGAATATCAACATCAAATGGAAAGGTAAAATTTAAATAATAAATAATACAATAATATAATGTTAAATTTTACATGAAGTCAGTATATAGAAGGTACCATTAAGATGGTTTTGATATTAATACAAGCCACCTCAAAGGAACCTAATATATAATATTTAAAGAAGGGAGCTTTTTTAAGTTCAGTTTAAAAAAAAAAAAAAGAGAGAGCTTTACAGTGCTGAAATAATGTACGAGCCCATCTGCAACATGCAAGTATACATGGTTCATTAGCAGATAGGAATAAATAATATAATTAAATTGATGAACAGGTTTATATTTAAAAAGAATAAGTCGACGTTTATAGAACACGCCGAATGGGTAATAAAATTTTTACAATACTTTGTTACAAGCGCCTTTAAAAAGCTGTTTCTGTTAGCCCGCTTGAATTCGCGCACCACGTTGTCCATTTCAACGTCTTCAAACTGCATTGCTTTGTCATAGCAAGAGGAGTTGAGTTGGGGCGTTACTGCTAATCACCATTCAAAAAAACGATTAAAATAGATAGGAATCTCTGTCGAGGGTCTCTTTTGCAGACTGATCACTGTTCCGAAGTTCGGAAAGGGAATTTGAACGCAGTGTCCGGTTCGCACTTCCGGTATCGTAGCTTTTAAGAAAAGAAGGGGTTCTGCTAATGGCCTTTTCAAAGTAATCAATCAGTACCTGTCACAAATCAGGGGTTGTTGTTGTTTGTTGACATTCTGGGACAAGATGGCCTATTAAAGGGAAATGTCTAAATGTGTCATTCCCAGTGGAAAAGTTAAAGTTACTGACTTATGTGAAAACTATATTTTAATGGCTAATGTAAAAAAAAAAAAAAATATGTGATTGTATTAATAAGTATGTACCAGTATCAAGGTTCAGCAAAAATGTTATATATGTGATAAAGTTATCAATTTTAGAAAAATATTTGATGAAGTATGTAAAGAATTGTGTTCAAAAAAATAATAATGTGTGATTTGTAAAAAAAAAAAAAAGTGTTTAATGATGTTAATAATATAAGAGAAGATAGTAGTGTGTGACATTTCAAAGTGAATGTGCATATGTTTAAAAGTCTTTTTAAATACTCAAAATTTAATTTAGCTTCAATTGAAAGCTGGACCTGGTAAAGTTCATGAGTACGTAACTTATGTTTATTTTGTGTATATTATGTGTGCAAAAAAACTTTTCTGTTACAGCAAGACTGTTGAACTTTTCTGGACGGACGTTGTCCAAAAGAAAGTGAAAAATGCCAATTACAGAGTTGCAAGTGCATCGAACTTTGCCATAACTCTATGGTGTGTGGCTCCTACTCGTACGTTTCACCTCGACTGATACTTATATCTGCAACTGCTGGGTCATGGTCGCTTCGCTCCTTTTGTCAAACTCTTTTCACCAACACTTCGTAGGAAACTTACTTCTACCACCACATTCTGAATCCGAGTCTGTTCTTTCACATTTTTTTATCGAAGTCACTTGGTTCCTTCGGCGGGGGGGGGGGGGGGGGGGGAGGTAGCTCCACCCTTCTTCTCCTTGCTGTTCATTGGTTCTTCTGAACCCAATGGCATCACTTGACATTAACCAAGGGCTCTTTCAGCCCCCTTTGGCATGGGACACTCAAATTTATTGTATTTGACCTAAAAGTTCACGTTGTTGTAAACTTCGGTGCCAGCCAGTCTGCACGCTTTGTTCGGTGTTCTGGCCACCATAAATACTGCAATAAACATGCCTCATGTGAGGACATATTCTGGCCTCACAGTATGAACCCTCATTTGAACAGTTTCTCAAGTCTTAACCTCTTATCACTGTTTAAGTTCAGCGCTCTCCACTTTCTTAATAAGGTATATAATAAAATTTTATGGCTACTCTTGAGATAAGTATTCCCATTAATGTTACAAGCGAAGAATTTCGAATAGTTCTATGAAACTAGAAGATTCTTTTTATCTAAAATTGAGCACCCTAAAAATATATGTATCATATATATATAATTACTAATAATATCGTTTTTACCATTTCTTAACATCGTTGTCAGTTCTGGTTTATTTTTAAACAAAATAATTAATAGTTGATTAAAGTTGTTTCTGTAAAATGAATATATATATATATATATATATATATATATATATATAATGTGTTATTAGTATGTGAAATTATATAGATTTTAAAAAATTAAACATACATATGTTAAAATATATTTATTATTTTAATAAACACAATATTACAGAGAAAAACATATCACATCGCGTAGGATGTGTGAAATTACATCAATATTGTTTCTAAACATGTTTCCAAACTATTGATAGAAGACAAAATATTATGGTATATTGGTGTATGCATGTAGTTCAGCAACATGTTCATCATTATTCAATATAAAAAAATATCCAATTTTTTTCTTATTATTTCTGAAATCAGGTACATCAATTCCATCGATATGTCGATTCTTTTCACCAGCAACACACTCCAACAGATCATTATAAAAGTTTTGTGACCATGAACATATTAAATACTGGTTAGTTAAACAATCATCACATAGAAATACATATCCAAATTTCTTATCATGCTGTCTTTTATGAATACAATTTATTATATCACAGTTATTTAAGATTTTGAAATAAAATCGTTGTTCGCTAGATTTCCATTCTATTGCTGATTGCATACAGTTATATAAATTTTTGAAAAGTGATGGGTGCACATATATAAAATTTCCTAGTTCTGAATCAGACAGCAAGAATCCATACCGCTCCATTGTAGATCTAGTGAAGTAATTGATGTGATTATCTAGATATCATGTTTAAAAGTGGTACACAGGTCTGTTCCTTTGCATGGAAGGTGTGACAACATGTTGATAGGAAAAAATTATTTTTCACAAACATCTTGACAAACTTTGCGTTTTTGTCTCTGTGTCTAATATGCAGATGATACATTTGTAATTGACGTGAACTTTGAAAAAGGAAGTATAAACAAAACAACCCGCAAGTTGTTGTCCGAACATCTTGAAAACATATATGGTTGTATTTAAGAACGTTAGAATTTTTTTTCATAAAAGAAACCATGTGTTTATTTCGTGGTGGTATTCCATAACTATCAAAGTAGTATGCTATATAATTATGAAAATATATAGCAATCCAATGACTACCTGATAATGTTCTTGGATCTAAGTTTACAATAAATGATTTAAAATGAGTTTTTCCATGTGGTAAACTATCAGATGCATAAACCCCTGCAAATCCATTCTTTAACCTGTAATCACTACATGCCAATCTACACAGTGAAATTGTGTTCATTTTTGTATTGAGTTACGTACGAAAAATGTTTTTTTTTTTTTTATATAATAACAGCTGTTTAATAAATGGTGAACACGCTTCTTGATTTATCTAGTTCGATAGTATTGCGATATTCTGCAAAAACAATCAACGTAACAGTTTCAGGAAGGGGTGTTGCAAATTTCATATCTAGAGCAATATTTCCGGTTTTATTTACACTGGTATGTGTGTCATTTGCAGCGAGATCAGGAGTCAAATCCACACAATATAGCGTATAACCGTCTTTATATTCCAAATAATTAATATTTATGTTTTGAGAATTATGATATCGATTTAAATCCGTAAACAAACTTAGATAACACCTTGCATAGGTATTATTATTAAAATTAAGTTGAAATGGTTTCGCTGGTATCATCAAACCACCATTTAAGACTGTCAAATAATTTAAGTTATAATGCGAGAAATTGAAGGGGTTTTTTTTTTTTTATGTTTCCGTTATTACTATCATTGGATACAAATCCTAGAATTAACCGTGTGGGTAACTGGCCAATGAAAGCATTAGCTATTGTGGATGATTGTAAACCACTTGATAATGCAAAAGCTTTTACTTCAATTCGTCGGATAGCTAATTTCTTTACCCCTTTTTCCAACGCTTTTTCATGAGCTAGCATGATAGATGAAGCAACACAGACTTTTCTTACATACAGACTCGCTGACTGAATTACAACTTTAAATGAATCATTTTCAGACATTAAAGAAAATATGTCTTTGTTTCGTTGCAATTTTATGCGGACATTAACACCGTTTATTAATAATTTCGGTTGTGTTGCTAAATCGAAATGCAACGTTCCTATAAGATCCATAAGATCGCTTTTTTCGCATGCTAATTGTCTGTTCTTATATCCTTCGTTTGCTCCGCTTTTCTTCACATCGTCATGTTTCGAAGAGGTATCCTTATGAAACAAACCAGCTCTATACATAGTCTCTTGTGATGATTTTGATGAAAACAGCAAACTTTCTAACAAAGCACGATAACCATAATTTGCTTGTGAAACTATTTGTTTATCATTTAAAAACACAGCACATTCTGAAAACATAGTATTTAAAAAATAATTAATAGGAGCAACATCATCTGCATCAACCAGATTCGATCCGTTTTTCTTTATAACTTTTACTTGGAGATGTAAAATTGTGTGAGATAAATCCAAATAGTGTTCTCCATTTCCGCTAATATAAAACTCTAGAGGTGTTGTATCTGTTAGGGAAGCCACTGGATGTATTTCTAAAAACGTAGACGAATCAATCCCTAGTTGAATTTGGTGTGTAGACAGTATGCGCTCACAGTATGAGCAAAAATAAAAAGACTTTGTTTCTAAATCCCGACCATCATTTGAAGTCTTGAAATTTTATGGACATACACAACATGATGCGAATGCGTAACACTATATTTGTGTTCAAAATATTATAAATTATTTGTCTAGAATCTCTATAGAGGATCTGAGGATCTTGATAATGTTCAGTAGTAGCCCTTAAGGATCGCTCATACCCATGATGCGCCCTTACACGTTCTTGAAAATGTATCATTGTTTACAGGTATACTCACAAAAATGCACATATGCATACACTCTACATGTCCAAAATATAAAATGCGCACAATAATTTTTCACTTTTAAAAGTTATTCTGGAGGATAAACAAATGACAGCATGGCGTCACATGCGTTTTTTAGAGTTTTTAGCTGACTCAATGGAATGTTAAAACGATATCGCGATTCAGCGGCAGAGCTGCTAGAACCCACGTTGCTGACTATGGGAAAGCCCTATATAATAGGGTCCTCGGAAGGATTTGAGCTCCATCATAACTCCCTGTCCTAAATTTATGGTGAAGGGGTCATAACTGTTTTTCTCGTTCTCAGAAGAGAGGTCGATGTGGTATCCCATCATCATCAACATTCTCCAATTCATTAACTTGACGCTTTACAATTTCTAAAAAAAAAAATGTGTATTTTTTTCTATGATGTTTTATAATATAGCGTGTCATACAAAAAAAAAAAAAAAAAACCTGAAATATCATAATAACTTACTATTTTATCTGATAGATGTAAAAATAAAAAGGTATATGACTTACCATTATAAATCAGTTATCCATTCTTTAACAGAGTGTAATGTAGTCACACAGTCTACACAATCTGGATTTCTAAAACCACCCTCATGCGGGTTATGCATCTGAGATCCCAACCAGGCTTCACACTCCCAATCTTCTTTTAGTACAAATATAGGCGTCTGCCTGCTACGCCTGCACCACATGGAAGGTTCAAAAATTTGTTCGAAAGCATTAGATCCCGTTAAAACCGCATGTCGGTTATTCACAAAAGCGGTTTCATATGCGACGCCCGAAATCTTAAAGCATGTGTAACAAAAAGACATAAAATTTACGGGGTCTGACTGTTGATGATCATGTACCTCCGTACAATAATATGCCACTTGCTTTTTTTTCTTTTATGAATAATATTTCGCACCATTGGTGTGCCTGCCCACACTCGGAAAAATCTTTTCGGCATGCATTTTCCATACAAGACCATATCTTCTACGCGTCCATATTGACGAAGTTCAGCACTATCAGTCTTGGTCGATAGCTGTATAGGTTTAAATGTGACATATTCTGCATATTTGTAATATATATCTTCTTGTACATTATTCAGTAAGTCATCTAATTCCATTACACATGTTTACAGGTTAGGCATAATATCGATGATATTTTTTATACACAGATTGTATAGACTATCCATGATGATAGTAACTCGGAGGATTGAGAAGGGTGTCAGAAACCTTTCTACAATTTGCACTATATATACGCATAGCTACATATATAATATAATCAAACTTACCCACGGTACTCTCCATCTTTGCTTCGGATGTTTTTCAAAGTAATCCTAAAGGACTCTCAGGTCAGCTGTTCTTTAAGAAGCTACGCTCATATAACTTTATAAAGAAACCCACACCCTTTCAACCATATCCTCCTATCATTGCTCTAATTAACTTCTTGATCATTCCCAGTTCTCTTCGCCTTATGACAATTATTGGAATACATACGAATACCCACACGCCATCTCCATTCTCACGACCTTCAAAGGCGTATTAACATTCAAACGCTAATACTACTACATGTGAATAAACACTTGTATGAACACGTTCTGAAGATGAGACTGCTGCACGAACAATGGCTACGTCAGCATCCCCATCTGAGTTATGCACAGTATATCCTGTTTCTTCCGCAAGTCGCCAATGAGGCCAATTATGGCTTGTTTGTTCTTTAAATTGGCTAAGAACTGTTCCTTTTTGCTGACAAACTTCATGCATGGGCTAAAATTAACACCTGTACTGGTCTTTGTGTACTGTCGTCTGTGAGCCGCATCCTTGATTGTAGGGGATCCAATGTTGCCATCAAGAACGACATTTTTTCCATATGTTTTAAGCATTTGGAATACCGGGTTTGGTATTATCGAATAACTGATCATTCAGATAAGTTGAATGATCCGAACGAGTTTCCTCCAAATAATTTATGTTATATTTGAATAATTTATTGTTTTTTATTTTATAGATATTTAATCGGTCTTTTGAAACGTTTAGCATTGTTAATTTATGTATGGGTGTATTTGTCAGTACTGGGTGGGATACGGAATGGACGTTTTTGCTCTCGTTTATATATATCTGTCGTGTTTCGAACCGCGTTTCTATTTGACAATGGTTTCATTTTTGGGATCGAGGTTCGAATCTTGGAAATGGTATAGATATGTCTCTTTGGATGGACGGGAAAATGGGTTAATGGCGCGTCTTGTTCTGGCATGTGTTGATCGCTTGATATCTATTTTGTTTCTGTTCCGTCAAACGGATTTGGCATGTGTTGATCACATTATTTTATAGATATAGAATTATAGGTGGTGCTGTGTGTGTAATGTTGGTTTGAGCGCCTTCCTGCCTGACTGCAATATAGTAATTTTTTTTTTTTTTAAAGTCCCCCCCCCCCCAAAGGGGGACGTCCCCGTTTGGGGGACAGTTGTATATATATATATATAGGAGGAAGGGAGGGTTGTAGAGTTTGTTTGTTTTAATATGTATTATATATATATATATTAATTGAATAATTATAAATGAATAATATAGGAGAAATGGACTATATTCTTATATCTTAAGCTCTTTTATTGGCCCCGCTTTTTGAGCTATACTCTCATATACTTAGCATTAGTGCCCCCGAGGATAGACCCCCCCACACCGGCTCTTCTCCGACCTCAGGAGACGTCTCCTGGGAATCAGTTTTTCTAATACATTTCATGATTATAGCTTTTAAAGCATTCTCTTTTTGATTTAATATTCCATTTCAGAGGGGATTTTTCTTCCCTTTCTTTTTGTTAAAATATGGGATAACTGAGACAAAATATATCTAAATAGTTAATGACACACAATAAAAGTAACTTATAATAAAATCAATGCCATAGTAAAAGTTTTGTAGTTTTGAAGTCAAAATAATGGCAGAACATAAATATGCCATTTGAAAAATTTCTTAATATAATGTATTCAATTTCAATATTTCAAAACATATTTCAATATCATTTTTTCTCTACATTTTAAATCAAACATTTTTGCTCAATGTTTTCGAATTTTTCTCCATTTTTGAATTCAGTATTTCAATTTTGTCATAATTTTCACTTGCCAAACAAAAAGCAACCCATCCTCAAGAGATTCACTTTTTAAACATTGGACTCAACAGGGAATAAATAGATTTGAGAGGTCAATCTTGAATTCACGAAAATAAAATTTGAGCAAGGCATCATTCATTGCTACCGAAATAAGTATAGACATGGGTGCAAAATGGGAATTTTTACGAGGTCTTCATTCTACTCGCAAAGTTTACCCTCGAAAGTAGCAACTAATGAGATATTTGCCCTCTCATAGGATTATGCTAATTCGATGTGATATTAGTGTGCATTCCAAACAAAATAAGTCAATTTCTAACCTAAGTAACTCACATTTTTCAAACTGTTTGTGAGGAGGTACTCGAACAAACTCAATCTTATTTGACTGCCATGAATAGTCAACTCACAAACATGGTAATGGTTTGTGAGGCCATCACCGTTCTCCACATTATATAAGAACTTAGGAGAGTCAGAGACACGAAAGTAAATAGAAGTAAACTGTTTGAATGCAGAAATAGTAAATAGGCAAGGAATCAGAAACAGATATATATATATAATATATAAAGTGGAGAACTCATTTAAATCATTAGATTTACAAAATTCTGGATGCAAGATTATTGACAAATTTCTGGATGCAAAACAAAGAAATGTATGGAATGCAATAATTGTTTGTTGTAATGAGTCCTGGTGGGAATTTCTGAGTATGCTGCTGGTTTTTTTTTTCAAGGTGTATTTTCAGAATTCCATCTAAATGGTCCCTCAAGTTGTCGAGGTTACTCCAACCATGACCTCCATCTAACCAGTCAAACCCATCCTCCCCTGTACGACCCTTGACGTCGTCAAATAAAATATACCGTTTTCCGATGGTATTTCCAAGCATGAAATTCATTCTGTTTTTATCGCCATTAACGGACAGAACAATTCCTTCAAATAACTGGCACCAAGTGTACGCGAAAGTTGTTTTCCCTGTATTGTATTCCCCCTTCAAGCAAACGTACGGACACTTAGGGTCTGAAAAAATAAATCTGTCTAAAATGATGTGCGAGATAGCTTTAAAGCGTGAGAGGCCTATGACATGTTTTATGTAAAACATAGACTCTCCGACCAATTTGATACCCTGTTCATGATTCATATCGCAAATTTTATTCCCTATTTTTTTCGATTGGAATTCAACGAATTCCGTGTTTGACATTAATCTAATTTGGTTGTACAGGGATGCATTCACAACATCCACAGCATTTTTTGCTGTTTTTTTCCTGTCAGGGAGAGCAATAAATTTTTTTGCATTAATCAAATGCTCCTCATGATCGTCCTCGTGTTCTTTTGATTTTTTGGCCCGGTCACAGTCTCTGTGTGCCAAATGGGCCTACTCCCACATCAGAATTTGTACATCTGTAATTTTTCGGCATTCAGCGAATTCAGGTATTAGTGCGTGGTTGAATTTGGCATCATTGGAATATTCATTTACTGAAGGTGAAGTGCCGTATTTATGAATCGGCTCACCGTGTACTCTTTTATAATTTCATCGAAGCATTTCTTGTAATTTACACCGTAAAATGTCTCTAATGGTTCTAAGCCACACACTTTTAATTCTTTACGGATGATGGACATTTTCCATGCGTTTTCAAATTTTACGAAACTGAACATGAGTGTCCCTAGGCTCCAAAATGCAAGGTATTCAAATTTAAATATAGTACTCTTAACCAAGGCATGAGAATTACAAAATTTTACATTAGTGAAAAAGAAAATGAACTTACCGGCTCTGCGGTTTGTTGAACTTCTGGTGTATTTAGTGAACAAGTTAGGAATAATCAATTTTGTCTTTGGACTAGCATTGAAGAAAATGTCGTCGAATGGCGTACAATTGTACGGTGTATCCAAATCGCTCTCATCATCGTTAATTCCTATATCACATGATTCTTTGAAGATAATCCATGAATTTAGAATGACTTTAAAATTGTCTGAATACTTCTCGGATTTTATTTTTGAAGGGTTCCACATCTTGAGCCTTTTTTTTACGAGAATTTGAACATCGGACGGTAACATTGCTGAAATATTGGCACATAGCAGTCTGTTAAGATTTATTTTTGATTCTTCTAGGGTGTAAACAACCCGAGACTCATCCGGTAATTGTGTATCCAATTCAGGGGTGTAATCCGGGGATTTTTGTGAAAAAACACACTGAAAATCAGATGGTGAAGAAGCCATATTAAATACACGCAACCGCAGAGCCGGGAGCCCTTCAAAAAGAGTACTTGTTTAAGTTAGGTACAAATTAAAAAGGAAGTCTTAAAGCGCGGACATCCTCTCCGCCGTCTTATATAAACGCATCCCATCCCATTCCATCCTGCCGCACCCCGCCCGCCAGAAGCAAAGAAAAAGCGCGGGAAAAATCCCTTCCTAAAAAGCTTCCTCGGAGCACTAACTTTGGTAAAATACTTCTTCAAAAACTCGTCTCATTGACTCATCCAAAGGCACAAAATCAATGGTTCTCCTTTGATGGCATGCCTACGTCACTCAGACGGAGCGAAAGCGCGAAAAGAAAGAACAAATATAAGTAATCTTAAGCTCTCCAGACAAAACGTGAAATTTGCTTGTATTTCTATGGAAACAAGGTAAGAACTGAAAAATTGCTCTGAAAAAGAAACTTTGAGCTGTTGAAACAATTAAATTTTAGATATCTTATAAAGAAGAAATAAACTTACTCTTCTGTACATTTATATTCAATTTCCTTTCTTCTTTAACCGATGATAGTTGATCAAATCTATTAGGATCTATAAACATTTTAAAGTATTTAGTTCCTTTATTATTATGCATACCAACTAAAATTCTTGAATACATATCTTCACATCTATCTACTTTAGATCTTAAA
This sequence comes from Amaurobius ferox, assembly GCA_951213105.1. Taxonomy (NCBI): domain Eukaryota; kingdom Metazoa; phylum Arthropoda; class Arachnida; order Araneae; family Amaurobiidae; genus Amaurobius; species Amaurobius ferox. The sequence continues at coordinate 12,658,264 of OX578150.1, read as the reverse complement.
GCTGCATAAGAAAACATATTGTTATATCCATGTATAGCTGATTTAATTATAGTTTTCTTTTTTTCTTTTAATCTTTTAATACTTCTTATTTTTTTATCATTACACATCATTTTTGATAATAGAATAATAAGAGTTATATAATGAGTTTGTTCAATCACCGAATGTTTTTAATAATTTTTCTGTTAAATCATATTCAGCTAATTGAATTCCCTTAGTTTCATATATAGAATTCATGTCAATTTTATAAAAAGAGATAAGTGGGGCAGAACATACAAATATACACTACTCATAGCAAGTCTAATGTCTTCATTTTTAAAAAACTGATTAAATGTGGTAAATTCGTGATTAGAGGTTTTTATATTTTGAACTAATGTATCCAATGATGCATCTAAAATTGGCTAACTGTCCAGGAATTTGACCGAGTCTGATGTAAACATGGTAAATTTTTCAAAAGTCACTGGTATGATATTTATATGTTTTGCGTAATTTAGTGGCATATTTTAAAAAATAAGAGACTATCACAATTGCGAGCATTATGAATAAGAATCGGTATGTAATAGGTATCACACATATTTATGTTACAACTTTGATGGGCCAAACCACGAATGTGACGTGACCATTTGTAAAATGACAGTAATCTGTTACCCGTATATCCGAAGGCAAAAATTGCTTTTCACAAATATGACGTATCTTCATTATATGCATTTCTCAAACTACTGTTCATCAGTAATGCTATTTCCATTTTCTTCAACAATTTAGTACACACATCTTTCAAAGTATCTAAAAAAATGTACAACAACGTTCCTCCCTCCCCCCCCCCCCCACATAAAATTCGTGGAATATGATTTTGTCATGAATAACTACAACTATAAGAGCATAACTGACAGCTTTGCGGTGTTCTATCTCACAGGTAAAACTATGTGTTATGCAAGGGAGAGCACCCGATATTTTAGATGTGATTATACAAGAACTGAATGATGCATGTCAAAAAAAATTTTGAATTTTCTAGAGATTTTTTTCTAGAATATTCAGCATTATTTTAACCACATTCAGTATCTATGTATACTAGATTAAAAAAAAAAATCTGTTCTAAAAGCTGAATGGAACAAGCTAAACATTGTTTGGTCCACTCATTCAAAAAATTGAGGTTCATTTGACATAATTTATTTTTCCTTTTGAATTTAAACGTTGACAGTGTTTAATTCTAACCACAGATTTTCTGATTTCAATAGGGATTTAAAAAAAAAATATCTGACAGTTCCAAGTTTTGTTTTGTATCTCAATAAATTCAATAACTCTGTACTATCCTCGGGGATATAAATCTCATCGTCTCGAGTATTCACAATGTTGGTGTAGGTTAGAATATGTGTTCATTGCATCACAATTGGTTAAGTGCCATCCGTTAATAAGGCAACAATGTTTATAAAGGAACTTTGAAACGCTAAAACAAAATGTCGATGTGACAAAGCTAAATACAGGAGGTGCATTGCAGGGTAATAAGAAAAGTCATAGAGGTTCTAATGCTGGCTCATGTCTTCATAGATGTCGGGTGTTAGGATTTCATAACATGAATCCATGTCAGTGAAAAGTGATTGTGCTTTTTCCCCATATTGGCTTTTAATATGGTTATAATGGAACTCGTACATGAGTAGTTTCGAGTGTGTATACTGACTCAAAATATTAAAACATGTTACAAAATAATAAGAAAGGTAAAAATGCTTCAAATTTCATGTTAAAAAAAAGTCTAGGAACATTTGTAGCAAATATTCAAATAAAAAACTGCTACACTACATTTACAAAATACATTTATGAAATACAATATGATAATACAAAAATGCAAAACCATGCTCAAAAGAATATCACTAGATTAACAAAATTCTGGATGCAAGATTGTTGACAAATTTCTGGAGGCAAAACAAAGAAATGTATGGCCCTACCCATCCACTTGGTGCACAATTAGTCATCCATATTTTTTTTCTGGATGCAGAACAAAGAAGTGTACAGCAATCGATATGTTTGTGACCGCCAAAATGCTAGCAGAAATAAAAATTGGCGAAGGAACATATTGACAAGTTTCCGGATGCATAAAAAAGAAATATATTAGATTTTTGGCCCAAACCATTTTTTTTAAAAGCACTGAGATTAGTCATCTGTACTTTTTTTTCTGGATTCCAAACAAAGAACTAGTGAAATAATCACTTTGAAAGAACTTCCAAAATGCTAGCAGAAATAAAAAATTGTCGAATGAACATTTTGACAAATTTCTGGATTCAAAACGAAGAACTGAAAACTAGTGACATACTAGTGTACAGCAATAAAGTTGAGAAAAAAAATCCTTCATTCAGGACTGAAAAAAATGTTAACTGCGTTACGTATGGCCCAAACCATTTTTTTAAAAGCACCTCAATTACTCCTCGGTATTTTTTTTTTCTGGATGCAAAACAAAGAACTAGTGAAATAATCACTCTGAAAGAACTTCCAAAATGCTAGAAGAAATAAAAATTGTCGAATGAACATATTGACAAATTTCTGGATGCAAAACAAAGAACTGAAAACTAGTGACATACTAGTGTACAGCAATAAAGTTGAAAGAAAAATCCCTTCATTCAGGACTGAAACAAAATGTTAACTGCGTTACGTATGGCCCAAACCATTTTTTTAAAAGCACCAGAATTAGTCATCTGTATTTTTTTTATGGATGCAAAACAAAGAAATGTATTAGATTTATCGCCCAAACCATTTTTTTATGAGCACCTTTATGAGCTCCTTTATGAGACCAGACCAATTGAGCTCCTTTATGAGGCCAGACCAATAGAGTGTTGATTTACTGCGAGATTTTGAAAGTGGTATATCTTACAAAGGAGATGAATTTTCCTTCAGAGTTACTTTTTTAGAAACCCCCTGGCATAAAAATGTCGTAGAATGCGAGAGATCATTGCAATACAGGTTGCAAAAGTTCCTTCGGGGAATTTCAAACTGCAAAAATTCAATCAACAAAGCAGCAGGAAGAATTTTGAATTATTTGTTTAAAAATTTGGCCAATTTCTCTAGATTTTATGTTTCGTTAATGCCTCATCAATTTGAGTAATCAGCTTTTGTTTTCGTCTTTGGATTGATTGTTTTAAATTGGCGAGGAAGTCGCTTCATGCGGCAAAAAAGCTGCGTTACGTCTAAAGTGATCCCACAAAAAACTGAATTTTTTTAAAAGCACTGCAATTAGTGCTCCGTATTTTTTTGAAAATCTGTGCAAAACAAAGAACTATTTTGGAGTGAGATTCTAGTGTAAGTTGAAAAAACAAATCTGAATTCAGGACTGAAACAAAATGTTAGCAGAAATAAAAATTGGCAACATAAAGAACAAATTTCTGGATGCAAAACAAAGAACTGTTTTGGAAAATCACTAAGATTGTAGTGTACAGTAATGAAGTTGAACAAAAATCGAAATTCAGGACTGTAATTGAAACAAAATGTTAGTTGTATGGCCCTACCCATCCAACCGGTTTTGAAAAAGCCCGCCATTAGTAGTAATCATTTGTTCGATTACTTTTTTTGAATACTGTACAATATGATGATTCAAGAACATGGTACCCATGTTCAAACATTAACTGAATGATGCATGTAAAAAAAAAATGGAATTTTCTAGAAATTTTTCTCTAGAATATTCAGCTTTATTTTAACAACATTCAGTGCCCATGTATACTATATTAAAAAATAAATCAGTTCAAAAAACTGAATGGGACAAGCTAAGCATGGTTTGGTCCACTCATTCAAAACATTGAGGTTCATTCGACATAATTTATTTTTCTTTTTGAATTTATGAGTTAAAAGTAATTTACTTCTAAGCAAAGATTTTCTGATTTCAATAGGGTTATAAAAAAAAAATCTGCAGGTGAATATGACAGTTCAAGTTTTGTTTTGTATCTCAATAAATTCAATAAACCTGTAATACTCTCATAGACTTAGCACTAGTGCCCCCGAGGATAGACCCCCCACACCGTCTCTTCATCTCCGACCCCAGGAGACGTCTCCTAAAATGCCTCTTGAAAAACTCGTCTCATTGGCTCATCCAAAGGCACAAAATCAATGGTTCTCCTTTGATGGCATGCCTACGTCACTCATGAAAGCGCCAAATGAAGGAACAAATATAAGAAATCTTAAGCTCTCCAGACAAAACATGAAATTTGCTTGTATTTCTATGGAAACAAAGTAAAATTCTGAAAAATTGCTTCGAAAAAGGAACTTTGAGCCGTTGAAACAAAATGTCGATACGACACAGCTGAATGCAGAGGGTGTATTGTAGGGTAATGCACTAATAGAGGGAAACTTAAATAGTTTGTTATACTATGCAGGTAAAAGAGTTTTCCGCAGTAGTGGTGTTTGATCACTTCTGGAATAAATTCTTATACTTTATACCCGTTAACTTCAGATGAGTGTTTTAAGATATAAGAAATACTATGACCGTATGAGTATTAGCAGGAAATAATGTGTAACAGTTTATAACCCCTAACCTAATAGGAGATGAAGTCCTTAAACCTACTATAAGTATTAATAAATTTTATACTTACTCAGACTGAAGATCTTTTGACGATGTTATTATCAAACAACTGATATCTTCACCTTCTTATACCTCCCAGATGAGTGTTATAAGATATAAGAAATACTATGACCGTATGAGGGTTAGCTCTCATCATATTAATTGGTGTGCGTCTGCAGACAGGACAGCTGAATTTTATTCTTATACAACTTTGGTGAAATGTATACCCCGCAGAATATCATCCAATCTGCCTGCCCTTCCAAACAAATAACACAGATACTATCGTTCCAGAATGTTGGGTGATGTAAGCTTGAAGCAGACCTCCTACAATTAATACTATTATATCGACAACTCCCTACAACTACTACCATGTCGATTCATGATGATTAAATGGTAACTAAGAGTGAATTCTTATATACAGATCGATAATGTATTTTGATAACACGTTTTCTAGAGAAATGTATTTCCATTTTATAAATAGTTGTGTTTTCTGTTAATACAGAAATAATCTCATGTTTCACTCTAATTCTATTCAACAACCTTGATACAATTTTAGATATATTCTTATCCCAGAAGAAATACGATTACAAATTTCGTGTTAGTATGCATAAACTTCCTGCGAGTTATCTGAAAGGAAATGATTATTTTAGAACCAAAGAAGTCGTCGACCAAGGCCCCCACTGTTAGGAGGCGCACCACCCATGAATATGAAATATATAGATTGATATTTGCACAGCCTTTCGTGTTTCTATTTTGATGTCTAAGTTATCACCACATCATTTCAAATTGTTAAGTTTTTAACCTTTTAATTATTTGAATAATATACACTACACACCATATAAAATAAAAACACCATTTATTTTTTGTTAACACATTATTTATAACATACAAAATGTAGTCATTCCATTTGACTAGAAGAGTTCATCACATTCTGACTTCTTTCATCTGAGTAGAAACACTCACATATTCTATCTTATTAAAATGTTCATAAGATATATAGTTAAAAAGATAAACATATAGTTTAAAAAGATATATAGTTAAAAACATATACTTTAAAAAGACATATAGTTAAAAACATATACTTTAAAAAGATAAAAAAAAAATTATTTATAAAAATTATCACTAAAACTAAAAATCATGATTTATGTATTTCTCTCATGTAGTGTGAGATCAAGTATTTTAATTCCTTGTAGTTTAATTGAAAATTATTCTTTCTGTTTTATACCTTTTATCATATAATGTCTGTAAGACAACCATGTAATTTTATCATCTAATATATATTTCTTATCATAGAAACTACTTAACGAAATTTTATTTAGGTTAACAGTACACAACTCATGATTTTTACTAATAATTTGAGATTGTTTATTTCGTAATAAATCATCATTTCCTAGTGTTTTGATAAAATTATCATGTTGAAGAGTTTTCAAAACACTAGCTTTTATTCCTTTTGCTGTTTTTTTACATTCCGTTCCAAAAATATATGAATACATTTTTGGTTTCAAACCACAAAACTCTTTAATCGGTAAACCTCTTGTTTCATCTTTTAAAAACCCTAACCGCATATAGTTCGCAGTATTATACAAGAAATGATCTTGTTCATAATTCGAAAAATCGAAGATATTAGGGAGTTCTGTTGCCATATCTTCATAAATATCATGAGTTTTTATTTCTAAACACAGACTATCAGTGTCTGTATATAATAATGTGACTTTATCATTGTAATATTTTTTAAAAACTTCATAGTAAATTCGATGCATGTGAAGTTTGCTTAATTCCAATACAGTAAATCCAATATAAATCGGTTTATTTAAACATAAAGTACTACGTTTTTTTAAAAATAAAACACAATGTTCGTTAATCGGTTGAAAATAATCTAAACACGAACTTTGTAAGTGTTTTTTGCATTCTTTTTTGGTAATACCGATTGAAATGTTTCTTAGTTTTCTAACATTTAATAACGTACAACCAAAAAATGCGTTATTCATTAATTTGAAATTTTTTTTTAAAAAGTTTCCTTTCGCCTTCTTGCGTTCGTTATTATTCAATTCGATATAGGGTTTCAACCATGGTGTTTGGCGAAAGGAAACTATTCTATGAATTTGTTTTAAAATCATTCCCTGTTTTAAATAAAATTGTAAGTTCAAATAATGAACTACATAACTTTTTTTATCGTTTAAATTTGTAATAAGCTTTTTTGTTTTATTAAACTTTAAATTAAACTGATGTAATAAATGTTTTTGATATGGTGATAAATCATCATAAGTAACTTCAACGTGTTCCGCTGCCAAAGGAAAAGATTGTGTAAGGATTCTGGATAGGATAAGTCTACTTCTAATATATACCCGATATCTGAATCGGGTGTAACTTTAAATATATTAAATTGTTCTATTTCCCTAGAACTGAACCATTTAAAATTACCTATTGGTAAATAACTCGACATAACATACCCGTAAAGGTTTGTCACATCTAAAGATATTATGTATTTTTCTTCTAAATCAGGGTTATATGTTTTTGGAATATAAATATTATTTGCTTCGCTGAATCTTTTACCAACCATACACACCCCTTCTCGTATTCCATGTTCAAGTAACAGGTACATATTTACATCTTTAATGAGTTCAAGGGTGCAATCTGTCATTTTAAGTCCTGCACTCCAAGTTAAAGCGGCTGCTGATATGAATTCCAATGCTTCTAAATTATAGATTTTCATAGTGATATCTCTAAAACTTTCAAACACTTCTGCTAATAGTATACAATCACAAAATAAATATAATTTAAGATAATCTTCAAAAGTTTTACATTTAAATTTTTTTCACAAACATATATTCTTCATCAGTTATGTGCTCGTTTGTGAGATCATTGAAAAAACATTTTTTAGTGGGGAGTTCAACACCATTTAATTTTATTTCACTATTTAAATATGAATAAGGAAAAACACCTTTTCTTCTTTATAACTGATATTTCTTTTTTGGGGGGGAAGAATTCATTAAAAATGGGGAAATTATAATCTGATATATTTAAAGTATCAACCAGCTTTGATAGAGGTGAACTTAAAAAATTATAACTATCTAAAAATTTTAATCGGTCAATTGTGAAGGTAGTAAATTTTTCATTGTTTATTGGTATAACACGAATATTTTTGGCAAATCTGTTTAAAATTTTTTTAAAAATCAAATGAGAATCATATCCAGTTAAATTATGAATAACAACAGGTATAAAAGGTGATATTTGTAAATTTAAATTGCATGGGGAGGAGTGACATAATCCGTTAAATCGTCCCGTTATATGGTTATGGTCTCTAGAAATTATATCTCCTGTTTTAAACTGTTTACCGCAAATATAACATTTCGAACTTTTTGGAAAATCAGAATCGATCATTGGAACATTTCTTTGCAGATAGTTAGATAAAGTATTCTCTATTTTTTGCAAAGTTGTAAGAAAATTTTCCACACAATCACCACCTCTATAATATTTATGATAAACAATTTTTTTATCATCAGTTATAATAAACAATGCATAGCAGATAGGTGCATGGACTTGAGTTTTAACTGTATAACTTTGTTTTTGTGAAGGGAATACTGTTTCGAGAGGTATGATCAAACTTTCAAAATCTGCATAAATCACAAAATTTGTTTTCAATAATTTTTGAAATGATTTAAATCTCATAAAGTTTTCACCGTCTTTTGGCATTCTTATGCGTTCGGGTTTGTTCTCTAAACAAAATAATTGATGGTGTTTAAAGTATCTTTTCTTTGAAATGATGAAAGACAATTTTTACAATGAAAATGTAATCCATTTTTCACACATAACAATCTGTTGAAATTAGAAATAAAAAAATAATGATTTTTGTATAACATCAAATCTATTTCTTTCTTATTTTTAATTTTACTAATATATATCGGGAATAGATTATTTTCATACCCATAGACGTTAATTTTAAGATTATTCTTTCTTTCAAATTCGGGTATTTGAGTTATTTTAACAGGGTAATTAAGAAAATTGAAATCTAAATATTTTAAATATTTTTTAAATGAAGTAGGGTTGGATTTATTATTTATCATAGGAAATATTCCAGCTAAAACAGAATATAAAAAACACTTTAGATCAGAATTTTTAACATGGATGACACATTTTTTAGCTTTCAATATTTTTGGTAGTATTACAAAACCACACCCTCCGTTTGGTTCACTATATAACCCTAAATGCACCTCAATATATTTAATATCATTAATGATCCACCCACTACCTAATCATAAAAAGTTTTCAATTGAAGATATTATTTTTTTGACAGCATTATCTATTTTTTCATCTATTTGATATTGTGATAATAATCTTTCGCAAAATGATGAAAAATAAAATTCTTGTTTTATATATTCATTTTTTTCTATATTTTCATATTTAATGAATTCAACACATTCACATATAATAAAACATATTCTTAAAGATACGCTATTATTTAATAAGTTAAAAATTTCATTTTTATTATCTATTAACGCAGTTAATGGATCAGAATAATTTTCCAAATCGGTACGAAATGTTTGAACACAATTCTGAAATGAGTATTCCTTCAAATAAAACATATAAATCAAAAGATGAGAAATAACAGAAATTATAAGGTTATTTATCACAAGATTTTATAAATGAAATAATAAATTGGATTCCTTTTATAAGATTGTCTAATGCAGTTATAGGAATATTACACCGATTTTTCACTACACTTTCATATTCGCGGGTTAAACATATATAATTTGATTTTCTGAATTCTTTTATTTGAATACTGCAACCGTTACCTAAGTAAACGGAATAATCAGGAATCAATTTTTTACCTTCGCTATCGTGACTCAACACCACATCATATTTGGATGCAGGTTGAGGTTCAGGATCATGAGATGGATGACTTGAAATTGAAGGTGTAATTTCGAATTCTTTTACGGAGTGTTTCCTTTTCTTTATTTTCATTTCCTTTATTGGTGTTTGTTGTGTTCCAGTTACATCTAAAAAATAGTAGATAATTTGAAAAATAATGAAATAATTTTTTAATTCTACATGAATTGTCTTTTAAATCTTGGAAAAAAATAAAAATACAATGTTATTATAGCGTTTGATAAAACAGAATCTGTCTCATTATAACAGTCAGATGGTTCAGGTAAATTTTTTCTCGGGTTCTTTTCTTTCTTGAAGATACCATCGTTTCTTTTTCTCTTCAATGTTTTTTCATGTTCTTCGCCAATAATATGATCAAAATCTAAAAAAGAAGCTGGAAACTATCAGAAAATTATTTTTACGTTCACATGTAAACATTATGATTAGTAGTTTTAGGATACTTACTTGTAAATGAATTCATTTTTTTTTTCGTGTTCCTTATCATTCAATATTAACAAATAACTACCTGTAAGTGAAAATCAGATGTAAGTTTGTTTACAATGAAAACCAACACATTTCTCACAATAGAAACACAAGAAAAAAAACCAAGGCATAATGAAAAAAAAAACATTTAGCGGTTTTTTCTAAAGTTAAAGAAGAGATTGCATTTCAAATCTTAACAATCTGATTTCCACTTACCGATTTTCTTTAGTTTTTTAATATTGTCCTATTCCTGCAAATATAAAATATAAATCATCTTTCATTATAAATTTTTCCATTCACAACATAATCCAATAAAAGATAATTTAAAATTTTAATCTTTATATCTATATTATGGGATTTGATACATCTTTGTTAAAGATACAATTTGATAAAAAGAACAATTAGACTGGTATGTAAAGGACTCACTTTCCCAACCGGGAATCGAACCAGGGATCTCCGACTAGCCAGACAACACTCTAACCACTTGAGGTAGTGGTGTGAGAACTTCATCTCCTATTCTGCTTTATACCCACAACTATCATCTTACCTTTATCTGATCAAGATCTTCCTCTCTCTCTCTCTCAAACTTTTGAAGTGATTGTAAAAATAAAAAAATTCACAACATAATCCAATAACAGATAATTTAAAATTTTAACCTTCATACATCCAACCGGAATTGAACCATAGATCTCCGACTAACCAGACGAGAGTCTAACCACTTGAGGTAGCGGTGCGAGAACTTCATCTCCTATTCTGCCTTATGAGCCTACAACTATCATCTTACCTTTATCTGATCAAGATCTTCTTCTCTCTCCATTAAACTTTTGAACTGATTGTAAAAATAAAAAATTAACTTACCGATATTTTACTCTATAGCAACCGAGTAAATGATGAAAATCCCTCCGAAAATTAGGGATATTCCTGATGAGATGAACACCACTTTTTCTAATACAACCATGTTGTATGTTAGAACTGATCTCTAGCACTGAGGTTATATACTTTCTCTCATACTAATAATAAACTTCTGAAGAACTTGCAGTGAAAACATCCTTTTTCAATAATATTCTCCTTTCTTGGAAGTGTTTCTTTAAGAAGGGTCTATATTTCCACAATATATATATATATATATATATATATATATATGTGATAAAATATACACAAATGGTGGTTCAGATTTGGTGTTGTTTGTTACTGTCCAAAGATCAGGCATAAATCCCCTCAGTATTCTGTTTATTCACTTTTTCCATCATTCCACATTCTTTACAATACATAGCTCGACTTAAGAGCGATTTCACCATTTTTACATTAATTCTCTCAAACATTATAGCATTACAAAACTCCTTTAAACATGAAGTATTGGTGCCAGAGCACGCAAACTAGACAAGACATAGCGAGAGAGAACGTGATTGAGAAGTGTGGGTGTGAGAGAGCCAAAATGCTCTGCATCGACTTATATACGACACTTCACAGATACTTCACAGATACTTACAGATACTTCAGAATCTTTATGAGGGACTTTTATCGATCGTTCCGAGACTTGGCTCTCAAGTAGTTTATAACATCGCCAATTACTGTATATCGGAACTCTTACATCTGTCAGCCTTTTCACTATCACTGCAATTATTCCCATCTCCAATCTTACAATTTCCTTGATTCCTGACCATATATGGTATGAACCCTCATTTGAAGAGTTTCTCAAGTCTTAACCTCTTATCACTGTTTAAGTTCAGCGCTCTCCACTTTCTTAATAAGGTATATAATAAAATTTTATGGCTACTCTTGAGATAAGTATTCCCATTAATGTTACAAGCGAAGAATTTCGAATAGTTCTATGAAACTAGAAGATTTTTTTTATCAAAAATTGAGCACCCTAAAAATATATGTATCATTATCCCCCCCCCCCCCCCCTAAGTCCAAGTCTCGGAATCACCTTTATATTATATACACTACATCATATACAATACTCTAAGTACGTTTCAAAACATCACATTACAAAAATAATATAAAAACAGAACTGTTTACAGAACCTTTTACATCAATTTTTCTTGAAGTACCTTCATTCAATATAATTTTCATTAATGTAGGACAATCCCAATAAATTCATTTAATTTAACCTTTAATTTGTCACAAAATCTTACTTTACTTTTATGTACTATGATATGTGTTATAAATGTAGAATTCCTTGATCAGGGGAACTCTCATACACCATTCATTCTTCTCACAGTGTTTATGTTTATGTTGTTATGTCTAAACATCCTAATCTCTAATATGACAATAATATACCCAATATAAAAATAAGATAAGATAAGAGTTCTTTAAAATTTTCTCGTTCTGTGACTATACTTATTTTTTTAATTAAATTTAAGTTACTATCTCTACCATACTCATCAATATACATGAAAATACATACAATTCAAACATTCAACACACTAGCAATTCTAAAATTATATGAGATTACATATGATTTTTCTTAATACATCAACATATCAAATACCTTGACTTTTACAATCTCAAAGTATAACTCTTTATTTTATTTTTTTTTTTTTTCACTATGTACATGGTACCTTTTCTTTCTTCTCACTCATATCTCATAAGGCCTTTCTAACTCTTTTTTCTAAATCCCTGTACTCCTTCTCTTTCCCCTTTATATCCTACATTACCATTTTAATTCTTTATCTCTTCTCCGCAACTCTCTTATATTTTTAATCCAATAACACTGGCAGTAAAAAAAATCAGCTTATCCTCACTTGGGATTGATATATCCTTCTCCCAGTATCAATGCCAAAGGGTAAGTAAACATTCCTATAAAAATAAAAAGCTTACATTCAACCTCCTCTCCCTATCCATCACTTTTTATTTATATGTTTGACTCTCTGCCAGGTTTCTTCTCTTATCTTAATTCTCCCTATCTTCCTCTAAATAATCTAATCTCTATTTCCTCTTTAATCTATTCTGTTTCAACTCATATATCCAATCATCATCAATACAAAAATCATTATTAATACAATAATCATTATTACACAATAATCTTCTTAACTATAATACACCTTATTACAATACCTTCACTCTTTACATACAATAATCCCTCCAATCTTTCATATAACAGTTCCTTCAAACTTTATTTACTTTTCATAAAGTGGAAGAAGCAAAACAAAAACTTCTCACAAAATTTTTGATCACTCGGCAGAAGTATGGCAGAGTATTAAACTAAAGTATTTTGAAAAATGTTGGTATGTATCTTTGTGTATCCTTTCAATAGGAAAGAATCTACAAAGCGACACTCCCTTCTATAACTGCATTTATTCTCCTTAGATAATTCCTTACTTCTTAACTTTTCTCCGAATTACTGCCAATCAGTTCGTAAATCATATTTGAAAACAAACCTTCTTGGAAATCAAGGAATGTCTTCTCCCTGATATCCACTCCTAATTAATCAATTATGTATCTATCTTATTTAATTTTTTGTAACTCAAATGTCTCTGCTGGATAAAATTGTCTCAATCTCGTAGAATGTACAATTTCTGTGTTTTGTTTACTTAACATGTTTGGTTTATCTATTTCAAAATTTACACTGGCAATTTTCTTTAATATGGTATATGGGCCTGTATACGGTGAAGTTAATTTTCTTGTATTGGGATATTTAAATTCTTCTAGCATAACTAAATCACCTGCTTTAAAATCAGCTTCTTGGAAATGTATGTCATATCTAATTTTACTTTTTAAATGATATTTTTCTGTTCTTTCTTTTGCATTTTTTTGAGCTTCCTCTATGGCTGGATAAATTTCATAATTATCAAGGGGAGAAGTATAGGGTAATTTCCCATACATTAAATAATTTGGGGTATACTTAGTCACTAAATGAGGAGTATTATTATACTCTGCTGTTACCTGCTCTAATAATTTGGTCCATGCAATTTTGCCTGGAAATGAGTTAATTTTACAAATTAATCTGGTTATAATTGTCTGATTTACTCTTTCATTTTTTCCATTAGACTGTGGCCTATGTGCTGACGTTAACAACTGAGTTATTTTATAACTTTTCAGAAAACGTTTAAATTTGGATGCGGTAAAGGCTGCATTTCTATCCGTTAATATTTTTGTTGGCGCCTGAATTTGGAATATTTGTCTCAAACAATTTATGTATGTGTCTGTGGTAACACTTTTTGATGGAAATGTCCACACATACCTAGTTGCATGATCAATGACAACATGTAAATATTTCTTTGCAGAATTGTAGTAACTTAACCCTCCTACAGTATCCATAGAAATTATATCAAAAGGCTCTATAACTGGAGGTAAACATCCTAATAACCCAAATTTTTTCTGTTTTGATTTCTTATTTAATTGACATGTTTCACAATGTTTCACATAATTTCTTATATCTTCAATAATTTCGGGCCAATAGTAGTTCGGCGAAATTAAATTTAGCATGGAGTTTACTCCAGGATGACCAAACTCTGAATGAGTTTTTTTCTAATAATTTAGTTCTCAAGGAATGTGGCACTACAATTTTAATAAATTCTTTTTTTTTTACAGTTAAGACATTATTAATTTTTTGAAATTTAGAATGATTAAGGTTATCCTTTGATTGATGTTCTTCAATTTCTCCTAAACTCAATAAATGTGTGCATAACCCAGTTTGATGCGCTATGGGATTTCTGGTTAGCATATCTGCTTCATAATTAGTAGACCCTTTTTTGTATTTAATATCAAAATCATACATGGATAATTTAAGTGACCATCTAAATAATCTTCCTCTCGGATGTTTAATCTTTTTTAACCAAACTAATGCAGCATGATCAGTATGAACCGTGAAATGATTTCCATGCAAATAACAGTAGTACTTGTCAATAGAATCTACAATGGCAAGACATTCTAATTCCTTTATGGCATAATTCTTTTCATACGACCTCAACTGTCTAGAATGATAAGCAATAGGGTGTAGTGAACCATCTGGATGCTCTTGTTTTATGATACTAGCAATACTTTCCGATGATGCATCACAAAAAATATGACAAGGGTAATTTGGGTTAAATAATGTCAGAACAGGTTTGGAAATTAGAATATCTTTAAGATATTGAAATGCTTCTTGGCACTCTGGGGTCCAATTCCATAACTCATTTTTTCTGAGCAATTTGTTTAAAGGAGTCCTAATCTTAGCATAGTTATGGATAAATTTATTATAGACATTTATACTTCCTAAAAATCTTTGTAACTCTTTAACATTTCTCGGAGGTTGTAATTTCTTTATTACCTCAATATTAACATTAGTAGGTTGGTATTTTCCATTTTCAATCTCGTACCCTAGGAAATTAATTTTTCTTTGTGCAAATTGACATTTTGAATATTTTAATTTAATATTTTCTTTTTCACAAATGTAAAAGATAGTTTTTAAGTGTTCCAAATGTTCATTAAAATCTTGGGAAAATACTATTATATCATCAAAATAGTTAAGTGCTAATCTGATTTGATATTTATCTAAAATTTGTCTGAGTGTTCTCTGAAATATTGCAGGGGAATTCTTTCACCCAAATGGGAGTCTGGTCCATCGATATAATCCATAATTAGTTGTGAAAGCTAATTTTTCTGAATCCGTCTCATTAAGCTTAATATGCCAATATCCTGACGTTAAATCTAGGGTAGAGAAAATTTTAGCATTAGCTAACTGATCAAGTACTGAATCAATTCTAGGAATAGGTTCCTTATCTGTCTTACTGATTTCATTTATTTTTCTGTAGTCACAACAAAATCTCGTTTTAGAATTTTCATCTCTTTTATATGCTAAGGTTACCGGGGATGAATATGCACTATAAGATGGGGTAATAAATCCGGCTTTAATTAATTGATCTAGCTGTTTCTTAATTTCTAAATTATCCTTAGGTGATGCACGATAAGGTCTCATTGATACCGGCAATTCAGAAGTCAAATTAATCTTCTGAGGCTCTTGCCTTATACATCCTACATCATATTTATCTTTTGAAAAAATATTACTGACATTATTTAGCAATTTTGTTAATCTTTCACTTTCTGCCTTATTCACCCCTATCTCATTATTTACAAATTTAATGGCACTACTATTATAATTATCAATATGGTAAGAAGATTCACAGTCAGGGAACGAACCTCTATAGGAAATGTCCCTATAAAATTGATATACTCTAAAATTATTAAAATTTAAATATAATTTGAAAAGTTTACAGTGAATCCCTGACAATAAAATATATGGAATATTAGAATCTATTACATAAAATTTTACTGGATATGTTAGTTTTCCTACTGTAGTAGGAATTTCTACTATTTTTTTAACACTAACCTGTCCTTTGGTCTGCTGCAACTCCACCTCAGGTGCATCTTCAATAAGTTTATAGGTCACACTTTTTAGTTGATTACTATTAATTACTGATATATTGCTTCCAGTGTCCACAAGTCCTATACAGAGTTTTTTAGTCCCCAATTTGGCCGTAACCCGGAAAAAACCTCATTGCTGGCTTTCCGCACTTTGTCTCTGATTTCTCGGCGGTATCGTTGCCCTTGGTGGCGGATTCCATCTGGGTTGTGCTCTGAAGACTCTTGGATTTTCTCGCCATTGGTACTGACGCTCTGGTCTCTGCCTCCACTCCATGTCATGCTGTGGTCTCCATGGTCTCCTTGGTTGTATCTCGGGAACTAATCGTCTAGGTGCCTGTTGTGGTCTCTCTTGCTCCATCATCTGTCTCCTCAGCTTATTAGCTAACTTTTTCCATCCCTGGGGTGTTTCAATACTGTTAGCACAGAACCATGGTTGCCATTCCGTCCTCAGTCCTGTTATTAAAGCTTCTGTAATGATTTCATCGTTGAGTCCTAGACTCCTGCCCATATCTATTTTTTCTTTGTAATATTCATCCAGCTCTTCCGCTTTCTCCAATTTCCTTTGGATAATTGTTCAAAGGAACTCTTAGCTCCTTTCTCGAAATGTTCGATAACTATCGACTCCAACCTCGGCCACTCTGTCACATCGGACGCATATTTAATGTAAAATGTTAGAGCTTCTCCCACTAAAAATTCTGGGAAACAGTCAATCTTTTCCGCCTCTGTTAATCGTTGCTTTCTACACTGTAGGTTCCAAAATTTCATCCAAGTTTGTATATCCATTGTACCTTCACTTTTATATGTTGGGCATCTCACACTACCTTTTCTCGTCAAGGGTTTTTCCTCGAAGCGTTCCTCTATCATCGGTTCGGGCGTTTCTCCTACTTTAGCAATATTCCCCTCTTCTTCCAGCACCGGCATCTCGTTCTCCGTTTCCATCTTCTTTCCGGAACTCAAAAACAAAACTAGGTCACCGCCGCACCTCTTCTTTTTTCTTATTGCGTTTACTGGTGGGGAGAATCAGCCGTTCCACTCAGTTCATCCGTCATCGCTTCGATTATCTCTTTCGGGTTTCGCTGGTTATGGACTCTAAATCCATTGGGAAAAGTTTCCATCAGCACGGTGAATAATCCTGTTGACTTATTTGTGATAAAATATACACAAATGGTGGTTCAGATTTGGTGTTGTTTGTTAGTGTCCAAAGATCAGGCATAAATCCCCTCAGTATTCTGTTTATTCACTTTTTCCATCATTCCACATTCTTTACAATACATAGCTCGATTTAAGAGCGATTTCGCTGTTTTTACATTAATTCTCTCAAACATTATAGCATTACAAAACTCCTTTAAACATGAAGTATTGGTGCCGGAGCACGCAAACTAGACAAGACATAGCGAGAGAGAACGTGATTGAGAAGTGAGAAGTGTGGGTGTGAGAGAGCCAAAATGCTCTGCATCGACTTATATACGACACTTCACAGATACTTACAGATACTTCAGAATCTTTATGAGGGACTTTTTATCGATCATTCCGAGACTTGGCTCTCAAGTAGTTTATAACATCGCCAATTACTGTATATCGGAACTCTTACATCTGTCAGCCTTTTCACTATCACTGCAATTATTCCCATCTCCAATCTTACAATTTCCTTGATTCCTGACCATATATGGTATGAACCCTCATTTGAACAGTTTCTCAAGTCTTAACCTCTTATCACTGTTTAAGTTCAGCGCTCTCCACTTTCTTAATAAGGTATATAATAAAATTTTATGGCTACTCTTGAGATAAGTATTCCCATTAATGTTACAAGCGAAGAATTTCGAATAGTTCTATGAAACTAGAAGATTCTTTTTATCTAAAATTGAGCACCCTAAAAATATATGTATCATATATATATAATTACTAATAATATCGTTTTTACCATTTCTTAACATCGTTGTCAGTTCTGGTTTATTTTTAAACAAAATAATTAATAGTTGATTAAAGTTGTTTCTGTAAAATGAATATATATATATATATATATATATATATATAATGTGTTATTAGTATGTGAAATTATATAGATTTTAAAAAATTAAACATACATATGTTAAAATATATTTATTATTTTAATAAACACAATATTACAGAGAAAAACATATCACATCGCGTAGGATGTGTGAAATTACATCAATATTGTTTCTAAACATGTTTCCAAACTATTGATAGAAGACAAAATATTATGGTATATTGGTGTATGCATGTAGTTCAGCAACATGTTCATCATTATTCAATATAAAAAAATATCCAATTTTTTTCTTATTATTTCTGAAATCAGGTACATCAATTCCATCGATATGTCGATTCTTTTCACCAGCAACACACTCCAACAGATCATTATAAAAGTTTTGTGACCATGAACATATTAAATACTGGTTAGTTAAACAATCATCACATAGAAATACATATCCAAATTTCTTATCATGCTGTCTTTTATGAATACAATTTATTATATCACAGTTATTTAAGATTTTGAAATAAAATCGTTGTTCGCTAGATTTCCATTCTATTGCTGATTGCATACAGTTATATAAATTTTTGAAAAGTGATGGGTGCACATATATAAAATTTCCTAGTTCTGAATCAGACAGCAAGAATCCATACCGCTCCATTGTAGATCTAGTGAAGTAATTGATGTGATTATCTAGATATCATGTTTAAAAGTGGTACACAGGTCTGTTCCTTTGCATGGAAGGTGTGACAACATGTTGATAGGAAAAAATTATTTTTCACAAACATCTTGACAAACTTTGCGTTTTTGTCTCTGTGTCTAATATGCAGATGATACATTTGTAATTGACGTGAACTTTGAAAAAGGAAGTATAAACAAAACAACCCGCAAGTTGTTGTCCGAACATCTTGAAAACATATATGGTTGTATTTAAGAACGTTAGAATTTTTTTTCATAAAAGAAACCATGTGTTTATTTCGTGGTGGTATTCCATAACTATCAAAGTAGTATGCTATATAATTATGAAAATATATAGCAATCCAATGACTACCTGATAATGTTCTTGGATCTAAGTTTACAATAAATGATTTAAAATGAGTTTTTCCATGTGGTAAACTATCAGATGCATAAACCCCTGCAAATCCATTCTTTAACCTGTAATCACTACATGCCAATCTACACAGTGAAATTGTGTTCATTTTTGTATTGAGTTACGTACGAAAAATGTTTGTTTTTTTTTTATATAATAACAGCTGTTTAATAAATGGTGAACACGCTTCTTGATTTATCTAGTTCGATAGTATTGCGATATTCTGCAAAAACAATCAACGTAACAGTTTCAGGAAGGGGTGTTGCAAATTTCATATCTAGAGCAATATTTCCGGTTTTATTTACACTGGTATGTGTGTCATTTGCAGCGAGATCAGGAGTCAAATCCACACAATATAGCGTATAACCGTCTTTATATTCCAAATAATTAATATTTATGTTTTGAGAATTATGATATCGATTTAAATCCGTAAACAAACTTAGATAACACCTTGCATAGGTATTATTATTAAAATTAAGTTGAAATGGTTTCGCTGGTATCATCAAACCACCATTTAAGACTGTCAAATAATTTAAGTTATAATGCGAGAAATTGAAGGGGTTTTTTTTTTTTTATGTTTCCGTTATTACTATCATTGGATACAAATCCTAGAATTAACCGTGTGGGTAACTGGCCAATGAAAGCATTAGCTATTGTGGATGATTGTAAACCACTTGATAATGCAAAAGCTTTTACTTCAATTCGTCGGATAGCTAATTTCTTTACCCCTTTTTCCAACGCTTTTTCATGAGCTAGCATGATAGATGAAGCAACACAGACTTTTCTTACATACAGACTCGCTGACTGAATTACAACTTTAAATGAATCATTTTCAGACATTAAAGAAAATATGTCTTTGTTTCGTTGCAATTTTATGCGGACATTAACACCGTTTATTAATAATTTCGGTTGTGTTGCTAAATCGAAATGCAACGTTCCTATAAGATCCATAAGATCGCTTTTTTCGCATGCTAATTGTCTGTTCTTATATCCTTCGTTTGCTCCGCTTTTCTTCACATCGTCATGTTTCGAAGAGGTATCCTTATGAAACAAACCAGCTCTATACATAGTCTCTTGTGATGATTTTGATGAAAACAGCAAACTTTCTAACAAAGCACGATAACCATAATTTGCTTGTGAAACTATTTGTTTATCATTTAAAAACACAGCACATTCTGAAAACATAGTATTTAAAAAATAATTAATAGGAGCAACATCATCTGCATCAACCAGATTCGATCCGTTTTTCTTTATAACTTTTACTTGGAGATGTAAAATTGTGTGAGATAAATCCAAATAGTGTTCTCCATTTCCGCTAATATAAAACTCTAGAGGTGTTGTATCTGTTAGGGAAGCCACTGGATGTATTTCTAAAAACGTAGACGAATCAATCCCTAGTTGAATTTGGTGTGTAGACAGTATGCGCTCACAGTATGAGCAAAAATAAAAAGACTTTGTTTCTAAATCCCGACCATCATTTGAAGTCTTGAAATTTTATGGACATACACAACATGATGCGAATGCGTAACACTATATTTGTGTTCAAAATATTATAAATTATTTGTCTAGAATCTCTATAGAGGATCTGAGGATCTTGATAATGTTCAGTAGTAGCCCTTAAGGATCGCTCATACCCATGATGCGCCCTTACACGTTCTTGAAAATGTATCATTGTTTACAGGTATACTCACAAAAATGCACATATGCATACACTCTACATGTCCAAAATATAAAATGCGCACAATAATTTTTCACTTTTAAAAGTTATTCTGGAGGATAAACAAATGACAGCATGGCGTCACATGCGTTTTTTAGAGTTTTTAGCTGACTCAATGGAATGTTAAAACGATATCGCGATTCAGCGGCAGAGCTGCTAGAACCCACGTTGCTGACTATGGGAAAGCCCTATATAATAGGGTCCTCGGAAGGATTTGAGCTCCATCATAACTCCCTGTCCTAAATTTATGGTGAAGGGGTCATAACTGTTTTTCTCGTTCTCAGAAGAGAGGTCGATGTGGTATCCCATCATCATCAACATTCTCCAATTCATTAACTTGACGCTTTACAATTTCTAAAAAAAAAAATGTGTATTTTTTTCTATGATGTTTTATAATATAGCGTGTCATACAAAAAAAAAAAAAAAAAACCTGAAATATCATAATAACTTACTATTTTATCTGATAGATGTAAAAATAAAAAGGTATATGACTTACCATTATAAATCAGTTATCCATTCTTTAACAGAGTGTAATGTAGTCACACAGTCTACACAATCTGGATTTCTAAAACCACCCTCATGCGGGTTATGCATCTGAGATCCCAACCAGGCTTCACACTCCCAATCTTCTTTTAGTACAAATATAGGCGTCTGCCTGCTACGCCTGCACCACATGGAAGGTTCAAAAATTTGTTCGAAAGCATTAGATCCCGTTAAAACCGCATGTCGGTTATTCACAAAAGCGGTTTCATATGCGACGCCCGAAATCTTAAAGCATGTGTAACAAAAAGACATAAAATTTACGGGGTCTGACTGTTGATGATCATGTACCTCCGTACAATAATATGCCACTTGCTTTTTTTTCTTTTATGAATAATATTTCGCACCATTGGTGTGCCTGCCCACACTCGGAAAAATCTTTTCGGCATGCATTTTCCATACAAGACCATATCTTCTACGCGTCCATATTGACGAAGTTCAGCACTATCAGTCTTGGTCGATAGCTGTATAGGTTTAAATGTGACATATTCTGCATATTTGTAATATATATCTTCTTGTACATTATTCAGTAAGTCATCTAATTCCATTACACATGTTTACAGGTTAGGCATAATATCGATGATATTTTTTATACACAGATTGTATAGACTATCCATGATGATAGTAACTCGGAGGATTGAGAAGGGTGTCAGAAACCTTTCTACAATTTGCACTATATATACGCATAGCTACATATATAATATAATCAAACTTACCCACGGTACTCTCCATCTTTGCTTCGGATGTTTTTCAAAGTAATCCTAAAGGACTCTCAGGTCAGCTGTTCTTTAAGAAGCTACGCTCATATAACTTTATAAAGAAACCCACACCCTTTCAACCATATCCTCCTATCATTGCTCTAATTAACTTCTTGATCATTCCCAGTTCTCTTCGCCTTATGACAATTATTGGAATACATACGAATACCCACACGCCATCTCCATTCTCACGACCTTCAAAGGCGTATTAACATTCAAACGCTAATACTACTACATGTGAATAAACACTTGTATGAACACGTTCTGAAGATGAGACTGCTGCACGAACAATGGCTACGTCAGCATCCCCATCTGAGTTATGCACAGTATATCCTGTTTCTTCCGCAAGTCGCCAATGAGGCCAATTATGGCTTGTTTGTTCTTTAAATTGGCTAAGAACTGTTCCTTTTTGCTGACAAACTTCATGCATGGGCTAAAATTAACACCTGTACTGGTCTTTGTGTACTGTCGTCTGTGAGCCGCATCCTTGATTGTAGGGGATCCAATGTTGCCATCAAGAACGACAGCTTTTCCATATGTTTTAAGCATTTGGAATACCGGGTTTGGTATTATCGAATAACTGATCATTCAGATAAGTTGAATGATCCGAACGAGTTTCCTCCAAATAATTTATGTTATATTTGAATAATTTATTGTTTTTTATTTTATAGATATTTAATCGGTCTTTTGAAACGTTTAGCATTGTTAATTTATGTATGGGTGTATTTGTCAGTACTGGGTGGGATACGGAATGGACGTTTTTGCTCTCGTTTATATATATCTGTCGTGTTTCGAACCGCGTTTCTATTTGACAATGGTTTCATTTTTGGGATCGAGGTTCGAATCTTGGAAATGGTATAGATATGTCTCTTTGGATGGACGGGAAAATGGGTTAATGGCGCGTCTTGTTCTGGCATGTGTTGATCGCTTGATATCTATTTTGTTTCTGTTCCGTCAAACGGATTTGGCATGTGTTGATCACATTATTTTATAGATATAGAATTATAGGTGGTGCTGTGTGTGTAATGTTGGTTTGAGCGCCTTCCTGCCTGACTGCAATATAGTAATTTTTTTTTTTTTTAAAGTCCCCCCCCCCCCCCCCAAAGGGGGACGTCCCCGTTTGGGGGACAGTTGTATATATATATATATAGGAGGAAGGGAGGGTTGTAGAGTTTGTTTGTTTTAATATGTATTATATATATATATATTAATTGAATAATTATAAATGAATAATATAGGAGAAATGGACTATATTCTTATATCTTAAGCTCTTTTATTGGCCCCGCTTTTTGAGCTATACTCTCATATACTTAGCATTAGTGCCCCCGAGGATAGACCCCCCCACACCGGCTCTTCTCCGACCTCAGGAGACGTCTCCTGGGAATCAGTTTTTCTAATACATTTCATGATTATAGCTTTTAAAGCATTCTCTTTTTGATTTAATATTCCATTTCAGAGGGGATTTTTCTTCCCTTTCTTTTTGTTAAAATATGGGATAACTGAGACAAAATATATCTAAATAGTTAATGACACACAATAAAAGTAACTTATAATAAAATCAATGCCATAGTAAAAGTTTTGTAGTTTTGAAGTCAAAATAATGGCAGAACATAAATATGCCATTTGAAAAATTTCTTAATATAATGTATTCAATTTCAATATTTCAAAACATATTTCAATATCATTTTTTCTCTACATTTTAAATCAAACATTTTTGCTCAATGTTTTCGAATTTTTCTCCATTTTTGAATTCAGTATTTCAATTTTGTCATAATTTTCACTTGCCAAACAAAAAGCAACCCATCCTCAAGATATTCACTTTTTAAACATTGGACTCAACAGGGAATAAATAGATTTGAGAGGTCAATCTTGAATTCACGAAAATAAAATTTGAGCAAGGCATCATTCATTGCTACCGAAATAAGTATAGACATGGGTGCAAAATGGGAATTTTTACGAGGTCTTCATTCTACTCGCAAAGTTTACCCTCGAAAGTAGCAACTAATGAGATATTTGCCCTCTCATAGGATTATGCTAATTCGATGTGATATTAGTGTGCATTCCAAACAAAATAAGTCAATTTCTAACCTAAGTAACTCACATTTTTCAAACTGTTTGTGAGGAGGTACTCGAACAAACTCAATCTTATTTGACTGCCATGAATAGTCAACTCACAAACATGGTAATGGTTTGTGAGGCCATCACCGTTCTCCACATTATATAAGAACTTAGGAGAGTCAGAGACACGAAAGTAAATAGAAGTAAACTGTTTGAATGCAGAAATAGTAAATAGGCAAGGAATCAGAAACAGATATATATATATAATATATAAAGTGGAGAACTCATTTAAATCATTAGATTTACAAAATTCTGGATGCAAGATTATTGACAAATTTCTGGATGCAAAACAAAGAAATGTATGGAATGCAATAATTGTTTGTTGTAATGAGTCCTGGTGGGAATTTCTGAGTATGCTGCTGGTTTTTTTTTTCAAGGTGTATTTTCAGAATTCCATCTAAATGGTCCCTCAAGTTGTCGAGGTTACTCCAACCATGACCTCCATCTAACCAGTCAAACCCATCCTCCCCTGTACGACCCTTGACGTCGTCAAATAAAATATACCGTTTTCCGATGGTATTTCCAAGCATGAAATTCATTCTGTTTTTATCGCCATTAACGGACAGAACAATTCCTTCAAATAACTGGCACCAAGTGTACGCGAAAGTTGTTTTCCCTGTATTGTATTCCCCCTTCAAGCAAACGTACGGACACTTAGGGTCTGAAAAAATAAATCTGTCTAAAATGATGTGCGAGATAGCTTTAAAGCGTGAGAGGCCTATGACATGTTTTATGTAAAACATAGACTCTCCGACCAATTTGATACCCTGTTCATGATTCATATCGCAAATTTTATTCCCTATTTTTTTCGATTGGAATTCAACGAATTCCGTGTTTGACATTAATCTAATTTGGTTGTACAGGGATGCATTCACAACATCCACAGCATTTTTTGCTGTTTTTTTCCTGTCAGGGAGAGCAATAAATTTTTTTGCATTAATCAAATGCTCCTCATGATCGTCCTCGTGTTCTTTTGATTTTTTGGCCCGGTCACAGTCTCTGTGTGCCAAATGGGCCTACTCCCACATCAGAATTTGTACATCTGTAATTTTTCGGCATTCAGCGAATTCAGGTATTAGTGCGTGGTTGAATTTGGCATCATTGGAATATTCATTTACTGAAGGTGAAGTGCCGTATTTATGAATCGGCTCACCGTGTACTCTTTTATAATTTCATCGAAGCATTTCTTGTAATTTACACCGTAAAATGTCTCTAATGGTTCTAAGCCACACACTTTTAATTCTTTACGGATGATGGACATTTTCCATGCGTTTTCAAATTTTACGAAACTGAACATGAGTGTCCCTAGGCTCCAAAATGCAAGGTATTCAAATTTAAATATAGTACTCTTAACCAAGGCATGAGAATTACAAAATTTTACATTAGTGAAAAAGAAAATGAACTTACCGGCTCTGCGGTTTGTTGAACTTCTGGTGTATTTAGTGAACAAGTTAGGAATAATCAATTTTGTCTTTGGACTAGCATTGAAGAAAATGTCGTCGAATGGCGTACAATTGTACGGTGTATCCAAATCGCTCTCATCATCGTCAATTCCTATATCACATGATTCTTTGAAGATAATCCATGAATTTAGAATGACTTTAAAATTGTCTGAATACTTCTCGGATTTTATTTTTGAAGGGTTCCACATCTTGAGCCTTTTTTTTACGAGAATTTGAACATCGGACGGTAACATTGCTGAAATATTGGCACATAGCAGTCTGTTAAGATTTATTTTTGATTCTTCTAGGGTGTAAACAACCCGAGACTCATCCGGTAATTGTGTATCCAATTCAGGGGTGTAATCCGGGGATTTTTGTGAAAAAACACACTGAAAATCAGATGGTGAAGAAGCCATATTAAATACACGCAACCGCAGAGCCGGGAGCCCTTCAAAAAGAGTACTTGTTTAAGTTAGGTACAAATTAAAAAGGAAGTCTTAAAGCGCGGACATCCTCTCCGCCGTCTTATATAAACGCATCCCATCCCATTCCATCCTGCCGCACCCCGCCCGCCAGAAGCAAAGAAAAAGCGCGGGAAAAATCCCTTCCTAAAAAGCTTCCTCGGAGCACTAACTTTGGTAAAATACTTCTTCAAAAACTCGTCTCATTGACTCATCCAAAGGCACAAAATCAATGGTTCTCCTTTGATGGCATGCCTACGTCACTCAGACGGAGCGAAAGCGCGAAAAGAAAGAACAAATATAAGTAATCTTAAGCTCTCCAGACAAAACGTGAAATTTGCTTGTATTTCTATGGAAACAAGGTAAAAACTGAAAAATTGCTCTGAAAAAGAAACTTTGAGCCCCTGAAACAATTAAATTTTAGATATCTTATAAAGAAGAAATAAACTTACTCTTCTGTACATTTATATTCAATTTCCTTTCTTCTTTAACCGATGATAGTTGATCAAATCTATTAGGATCTATAAACATTTTAAAGTATTTAGTTCCTTTATTATTATGCATACCAACTAAAATTCTTGAATACATATCTTCACATCTATCTACTTTAGATCTTAAAGCTGCATAAGAAAACATATTGTTATCTCCATGTATAGCTGATTTAATTATAGTTTTCTTTTTTTCTTTTAATCTTTTAATACTTGTTATTTTTTTTTCTTTACACATCATTTTTGGTAATAGAATAATAGAGTTATATAATGAGTTTGTTCAATCACCGAATGTTTTTAATAATTTTTCTGTTGAATTATATTCAGCTAATTGAATTCCCTTAGTTTCATATATAGAATTCATGTCAATTTTATAAAAAGTGTTTAGAATTAGTTAAAAGTGCTCTGTTTTTAAAGATATTGTACATCTGTGAGATAAGTGGGGCAGAACATACAAATATACACTAATATCTTTAAAAGTGCATATAATGAGTTTGTTCAATCACCGAATGTTTTTAATAATTTTTCTGTTAAATTATATTCAGTTAATTGAATTCCCTTAGTTTCATATATAGAATTCATGTCAATTTTATAAAAAGTGTTTAGAATTAGTTAAAAGTGCTCTGTTTTTAAAGATATTGTACATCTGTGAGATAAGTGGGGCAGAACATACAAATATACAAATATATATTTAAAAGTGCTCTGTTTTTAAAGATATTGTACATCTGCGTGATAAGTGGGGCAGAACATACAAATATACACTACTCATAGCAATAGATGTCTTAATGTCTTCATTTTTAAAAAACTGATTAAATGTGGTAAATTGGTGATTAGAGGTTTTTAAATTTTGAACTAATGTATCCAATGATGCATCTAAAAATTGATAACTGTCCAGGAATTTGACTGAGTCTAATGTAAACATGGTAAATTTTTCAAAAGTCACTGGTATGATATTTATATGTTTTGCGTAATTTAGTGGCATATTTAAAAAAATAAGAGACTATCATAATTGCGAGCATTATGAATAAGAATCGGTATGAAATAGGTATCACACATATTTATGTTACAACTTTGGGCCAAACCACGAATGTGACCATTTGTAAAATGACAGTAGTCTGTTACCCGTATATCCGAAGGCAAAAATTGCTTTTCACAAATATGACGTATCTTCATTATATGCATTTCTCAAACTACTGTTCATCAGTAATGCTATTTCCATTTTCTTCAACAATTTAGTACACACATATTTCAAACTATAAAAATAAATGTACAACAGCGTCTCCCCCCCCCCCCCCCCCACACACACACATAAAATTCGTGGAATATGATTTTGTCATGAATAACTACAACTATAAGAGCATAACTGACAGCTTTGTGGTTTTCTATCTCACAGGTAAAACTATGTGTTATGCAAGGGAGAGCACCCGATATTTTAGATGTGATTAAACATGAACTGAATGATGCATATCAAAAAAAATTTTGAATTTTCTAGAAATTTTTTTCTAGAATATTCAGCATTATTTTAACAGCATTCAGTATCTATGTATGCTAGATTAAAAAAAAAATCAGTTCATAAAGCTGAATGGAACAAGCTAAACATTGTTTGGTCCACTCATTCAAAAAATTGAGGTTCATTTGACATAATTTATTTTTCCTTTTGAATTTAAATGTTGACGGTGCTTAACTTCTAACCACAGATTTTCTGAATTCAATAGGGATTTAAAAAAAAGAATCTTCAGGTGAATATGACAGTTCAAGTTTTGTTTGGTATCTCAATAAATTCAATAAATCTGTAATATCCTCGGGGATATAAATCTCATCTTCTCGAGTATTCACAATGTTGGTGTAGGTTAGAATATGTGTTTATTGCATCACAATTGGTTAAGTGCCATCCGTTAATAAGGCAACAACGTTTATAAAGGAACTTTGAGCCGCTAAAACAAAATGTCGATACGACACAGCTAAATGCAGGAGGTGCATTGCATGGTAATAAGAAAAATCACAGAGGTTCTAATGCTGGCTCATGTCTTCATAGATTTCGGGTGTTAGCATTTCATAACATGAGTCCATGTCAGTGAAAAGTGATTGTGCTTTCTCCCCATATTGGCTTTTAATATGGTTATAATGGAACACGTACATGAGTAGTTTCGAGTGTGTATACTGACTCAAAATACTAAAACTTGTTACAAAATATCTGCAAAATATTAAAAAGTAAAAATGCTTCAAATTTCATGTAAAAAAAAAAATCTAGGAACATTTGTAGCAAATATTCAAATAAAAAACTGCTACACTACATTTTCAAAATACATTTATGAAATACAATATGATAATACAAAAATGCAAAACCATGCTCAAAAGAATATCACTAGATTTACAAAATTCTGGATGCAAGATTGTTGTCAAACTTCTGGATGCAAAACAAAGAAATGTATGGCCCTACCCATCCACCTGGTGCACAATTAGTCATCCGTATTTTTGTTCTGTATACAGAACAAAGAAGTGTACAGCAATCGGTATGTTTGTGACCGCCAAAATGCTAGCAGAAATAAAATTTGGCGAAGGAACATATTAACAAATTTCCGGATGTAAAAAAAAGAAATTTATTAGATTTATGGTCCAAACCATTTTTTTAAAAGCACCGCAATTAGTCGAATATTTGTAAATATACAAGTGTCATTTCATAAAAATCTTTGTAAATTTCTTTAGTTCAGTAAATTTCCTTTTACATTTAGTTGCCTTTCAAACGTAAAAAAATTAGCTAAAGTCAAGGACAGAATTTAAACTAGTTCAATAAAAATCTTTTTGTCGATATTATTAATTTTGCACAAATCTTAAAGTTTCAAAATTAAATTATTAAGTGCAAAGATTCAGTCAAGTAACTCCAAGAAATTCAAATGAAATCCAAACATTACTGTAATAATTCAACAAAGTTTCAAATTAAATTCTTAAATTCAAAATTTAATTTTTAAAATAGATTTCAGGAAGTAAGTAAATAAATAAAATATCAAAATAGTAAATGTAAATTCATTTGTGAAATTAGAATAAGTGCGAAAAGATTTAAAGGATTTGACGCGTGTGGACAGTTGAGTGAAGGTTTTAAGAGAAAGATTTAAATGATGAACTTGAAAATTTCAGTATGTTTACCCGATATTACTTAGATGATTTTACGCGTAGTCGTATTATTGGAAATCTGCGAAATATATATATATATATATGACAGATGTTC
This sequence comes from Amaurobius ferox, assembly GCA_951213105.1. NCBI lineage: Eukaryota > Metazoa > Arthropoda > Arachnida > Araneae > Amaurobiidae > Amaurobius > Amaurobius ferox. Next base: position 12,628,203 of record OX578150.1, on the reverse strand, counting down.
TTAGAGTTCGACATTGCCCATATCATTGTTTCATGACTGTGACAAGCATTTAAAACAACTGGAATGTGTAGCAAGGGTCACTGGGGAGGTCACGTTAGAGTTATGAGGCCTGCATGAAACATTCAGATGTTTCAAAACTTTCTACATTTTCCAGAACATTAAGTGATCTGTATTCTAATGTCTGAATAGTGTGGTAACAATATTTTATCTTGCTGGGTCTTTTTTCTTGCTTAATGTTGTGCTATATTGTAATTTTTTATCCGTCTTTTGCGATTGTTCAGCAGTATATATATATATCTAATTGAATAAAGTAAATAACGTAACTTATATGTTTCAATATTTTGGGGGAAAAATACAACAGTAAAATGTAGAGTGTTTATTATTATAAAACAAATATTTTAAAATAAAAGTACTTACATTTAATATTTGTAAAATATCATCTTCTAAGATTGATATTTCATCAGACATCTGTAGTGGGCAATCTGTTACAGAATGAGGGGTCTTGTAGATATATACGAAAATTCAAATAACATAGACTATGTTTTCAATATATGGGTGAATCTATAATTTTTGTTGTTCAGATACTTTTATGACAGACTGTACTAGAACAGTATATGTATATATATATGCTATATATACTATATTCACCAATAAATCCATATAGGAATTTTAAAATGAAAAATATAATCATAATTTATATTCGCTATGTTACACACTGTATTCTGAATTTTGTTTTACCCAATACCAGAATTTTTAAAATATAACTATTTTTATGATTTTCAGACATGTTTATTAAAAATTGAAATTACAAAAATATAAATAATATACTGAAAAACCGTTTTATATTAGTAAGTCTACTTTAATACATGACTATACCGAGATAGTCTGAGCACATTCACAATATTATTGTAAAGCAAACTGTAAAATATTATCATAAAATCCAGATATTATTGTAGTATCATATATATAAATATAATATAATGCACAAATAGAGGGAAGCTTAAATAGTTTATTATACTATACAGTTAAAGAGAGTTTTTCACTATAATTTTTTATAGCTATCTTGGCGTGTTAATAACGCTTTGGAATGATTGATAGATTCCAATGAGCATCTGTCCTTTCAGGTAATTTTTCGCCATTTTGTTCCATTTTAGTAATAACTGAGAGAATGCATTTGTTTATAAAATCCTGATTAAGGATTACAGATCTGTTAGATTGCGGTAACTGCAGAAAAATGTAGCGCGGTAAATGTAGTGTGATTGCGGTAAATGTAGGAAAATGGGTATACAACCTTGCCCGTAATGACGATATTCTGAGCACATTCACAATATTATTGTACAACAAACTGTAGAATGTTATCATGAAATTCAGATATTATTGTAGTATCATATATATAAATATAATGCACAAATAGAGAGAAGCCTTAATAGTTTGTTGTACTATACAGTTAAAAAAATTTTTCGCTATAATTTTTTATAGCTATCTTTTTATAAAGTTTCAGGAGAGTATCTTTTGAAGTAGCGAGTATAAATTTCAATGTTTCCCAATTCCCATCGTCTAATCCTGTTATAATAGCAGGGAAACAAACTTTCAGATTACAATATGTATTGACAAGTAAAAATATATTTTTGCATTCAGCCGAACTCCTCGCCAGCGACTATTTCGGATGAGATCTCAGAATACTAGTGAAGGAGATAACAATGAGATAATTTAATACAGATTAAGATTAGTAACCATATATTGTATAGTAGAGTCAGATGTTATGTAATGATTCAGATACTTTTGGTATTACTTTCAGACTTTGTTAATATCAGTAGCGTGAGATAAATTTATATATTTTTTTTTATAACATTTTCACATATTCATATATGTTTTTGCTCTCATTCTTTTAAGCATTTGTTTATTTCTTTCACATTTTTTTTTTTATACATATTCATACTTTTACATTTTTTCATTTATATGTTTTTTTATAACATTTGTGTATGAAAACAAATATATATATATATTAAACATGTATAAAACAGATTAGATATAACTGTTGAATACATTATATCGGGCTTTCGATTGTTGTTGAATTCTGTAAAGAGACAGATTATTCAAGTTTGTTTTATTGAATAGATTACATGAAAGTATCGTATGCCATTTAATAGACTGGTGTTACATTTCGTTTTATCCGGTTCCATCTTTGAGATATATGTGGTGAGTAACAATGATCTGTACTGCATATCATGTATCCGTTTCAGTAGTCTTCTTGTAAAGTGCTAATTTTTCCATGTTGGTTTGGTTCTGTGGGAGAGAAAAGAGATGTGAAAATATTAGATGTAGTATATGTGAAAATATTAGATATATATGTGAAAATATTAGATATGTATTTCGTTCGTTATGTCTTTCCTTGTGGTCGTAACATAGTTGTTTAGCAAAGATCGTTTCGCAATTTCCAGTCTTGTGACATTTGATTTTTTTTATCAATATGTTACAGATTAGACACATTACGTAGTTACACATTTTAGAGTTGGAATGAGTGTTATGTGTGGCTTGATATAGTTGGCTGTAATTCCGAGTATGTTTTTTCTGGTTCTCTTGTGCTGTGTCTGACTGTCTCGTAAGTTGTTGTTCTTTAGACGTGATTCTTTTTATATGGCAGGCTGTGTTGCTATGATTCTTTTCTGTCTATAAAAGTACAATGAGAAATTTAGTGTATTCATTGGTTAAGTATTGTTTTATGGTTGCTGGTAATGGTAGGGTTTCGATATCTTCTAATTGTGTTTCTTTGACGATTGTCAGCGTGTTAATTTCTTGTCCACCATGTTAATCTCTTTACGGTCATTCTGTGAGTAGAGTTATTTCATGTTGTTTGAGTCAACATTTATATGAATGTACTTTAGATTGTGTCTCCGAGAGCCAGTATCTTACCTTGTGATGGTTGCAGAGTGTTCCCGATTCGTATATCGAGTTGCATGTTTTGTAATTGTTGCATCATTTTGTTTCTATGTGGATGCCGCATTGGAGGCAGAAATATACGAGACACATCTCTGTGTGGGATACGGAATGGATGTTTTTGCTCTCGTTTATATATATCTGTCGTGTTTCGAATCGCGTTTCTATTTGACAATTGAGATCGAGGTTTTTTGGGATCGAGGTTCGAATCTCGGAAATGGTATAGATATGTCTCTTTGGATGGACAGGACAATGGGTGCGTGAGTCTTGTTCTGGCATGTGGGTGATCATGTGATATCTATTTTGTTCAAACATTCGAAATAGTATAGACATCTATGTTCCGTCAAACGGGTCTGGCATGTGTTGATCACGTGATTTTATAGATATAGAATTATAGGTGGCGCTTTGTGTGTGTGTAATGTTGCTTTGAGCGCCTTCCTGCCTGACTGCTATATAGTGAAAAATTTTTTTTTAAAAAGTCCTCCCCCCCAAAGGGGATGTCCCCCTTTGGGGGACGGTTGTATATATATATATATAGATATATATATATATATGTGATAATATGTAACCACAAATGACTTGTATCTGTGTGGGATTCAAAAGAAGAAGCATACTTCCCCTCTCAGAGTCTTTATTTAACATCCTCCGTCACTTCACCACTGATACATCAAATTCACTCCGTAGCGGAGCTTTGCAGGCATTTTAACATGACATGATTACAGCTAAGTATTTGTAATAGGCATAAAGGTCTCTGTGCTAGGTGCCACAGAGATGTACATAGATCAGCTCTACCAAGTAACTCTCTCTCTCTCTCTTCTCTCTCTGATTCCAAAATGCTCTGCAGGAACTTTTATACTACAATTATCAAACCACTTATTATTGCTTACTGGCTAGGCTCTCCATTCCTTCAACACTGTCTATCATTAAATTTTTTGGCCCCTCTCTCGTGATAAGTACTTCCATTAGTTTTAAGAGCTAAGAATGTCGACTACGTCTTTGAAACTAAAAGATTCTTTGATATAGAAATTTAAAATCAAAAATATATGTATCATATCCCCCCCCCCCCCTCCAATTTCAAGTCTCGGTCCACCTATACATTACATACACCAACATTATCTACAATACTCTAAATATATTCAAAAAATCACACTACAAATATAATATAGTGATACAAACTTTTACAAACTTGTTACATCAATTTTCTTGAAGTACCTTTGTTTACTAATATAGAAAAATCTCAATAATTTCACTTTTCCCTAACCTTTAATTTGTTACAATATTTTAAGCTATCCTTATGTAAATATGATATGTGTTATTAAGTTTATAAATGTAGAATTCCTTGATCAGGGGAACTCTCATACGCCATTCATTCTTCTCACAGTGTTATGTAGTTGTGTTTATGTTGTTTATGTCTAAAAATCCTACTTTCTAATACAAAAAACATAATATCCAATTTAACAATAAGATCTCTTAATTTCTTTTTTTTCTCTAGTTATACCCAGTATTCTTACTGAGCTTTAAGTTAATATCTCTGTTCTCCTTATTCATTTATAAAAATACGTATACCACAACATTTTACACAAGATAATAATTCTAATATTATATGCGATTACATATGATTTCTCTTAATACATTCATAATATATAACTTTTATCTCCTTAATTCTAAAACTTAGCTATGTACATGGTACCTTTTCTCAATTCTCACCCCTATCTCATATACTCTCTCTAACTTCTTTTTCTAAATCCCTTTATTCCTTCCTTAATCCTACACCATTACTTCTCTTACTTTTTTATTTCTTCTCCTCACTCTTATCTCTTAAATTCAATAACATTGGCAGTTAAAAAGCTTATCCTCACTTGGGATTAATATATCCTTCTCCCAGTATCAATGCCAAGGGGGTAAGTATAGGGTAACTTCCCATACATTAAATAATTTGGGGTATACTTAGTCACTGAATGTGGAGTATTATTATACTCTGCTGTTACCTGCTCTAATAATTTGGTCCATGCGATTTTGCCTGGAAATGAGTTAATTTTGCAAATTAATCTAGTTATAATTGTCTGATTTACTCTTTCATTTTTTCCATTAGACTGTGGTCTATGAGCTGAAGTTAATAATTGAGTTACATTGTAACTTTTAAGAAAACGTTTAAATTTAGATGCGGTAAAGGCTGCATTTCTATCTGTTAATATTTTTCTTGGCGCTTGAATTTGGAATATTTGTTTCAAACAATTTATGTATGTGTCTGTGGTAACACTTTTTGATGGAAATGTCCACACATACCTAGTTGCATGATCAATGACAACATGTAAATATTTCTTTGCAGAATTGTAGTAACTTAACCCTCCTACAGTATCCATAGAAATTATATCAAAAGGCTCTATAACTGGAGGTAAACATCCTAATAACCCAAATTTTTTCGGTTTTGATTTCTTATTTAATTGACATGTTTCACAATGTTTCACATAATTTCTTATATCTTCAATAATTTCGGGCCAATAATAGTTCGGCGAAATTAAATTTAGCATGGAGTTTACTCCAGGATGACCAAACTCTGAATGAGTTTTTTTCTAATAATTTAGCTCTCAAGGAATGTGGCACTACAATTTTAATAAATTCTTTTTTTTTTACAGTTAAGACATTATTAATTTTTTGAAATTTAGAATGATTAAGGTTATCCTTTGATTGATGTTCTTCAATTTCTCCTAAACTCAATAAATGTGTGCATAACCTAGTTTGATGCGCTATGGGATTTCTGGTTAGCATATCTGCTTCATAATTAGTAGACCCTTTTTTGTATTTAATATCAAAATCATACATGGATAATTTAAGTGACCATCTAAATAATCTTCCTCTCGGATGTTTAATCTTTTTTAACCAAACTAATGCAGCATGATCAGTATGAACCGTGAAATGATTTCCATGCAAATAACAGTAGTACTTGTCAATAGAATCTACAATGGCAAGACACTCTAATTCCGTTATGGCATAATTCTTTTCATACGACCTAAACTGTCTAGAATGATAAGCAATAGGGTGTAGTGAACCATCTGGATGCTCTTGTTTTATGATACTAGCAATACTTTCCGATGATGCATCACAGAAAACATGACAAGGATAATTTGGGTTAAATAATGTGAGTACAGGTTTGGAAATTAGAATATCTTTAAGATGCTGAAATGCTTTTTGGCACTCTGGGGTCCAATTCCATAATTCATTTTTTCTGAGTAATTTATTTAAAGGATTTCAAATCTTAGCATAATTATGGATAAGTTTATTATAAACATTTACACTTCCTAAAAACCTTTGTAATTCTTTAACATTTCTGGGGGGTTGTAATTTCTTTATAACCTCAATATTAACATTATTAGGCTGATATCTTCCATTTTCAATTTCATATCCTAGAAAGTTAATTTTTCTTTGGGCAAATTGGCATTTTGTATATTTTAATTTAATATTTTCTTTTCACAAATGGAAAAGATAGTTTTTAAATGTTCCATATGTTCATTGAAATTTTGAGAAAATACTATAATATCATCGAAATAATTAAGGGCAAATCTGATTTGATACTTATCTAGAATTTATCTTAGGGTTCTTTGAAATATGGCAGGGGAATTTTTCCAACCAAACGGAAGTCTGGTCCATTTATATAATCCATAATTTGTTGTGAAAGCCAATTTTTCTGAATCTGTCTCATTAAGCTTAATGTACCAATATCCTGACGTTAAATCTAGGGTAGAGAAAATTTTAGCATTAGCTAACTGATCAAGTACTGAATCAATCCTAGGAATGGGTTCTTTATCCGTCTTACTGATTTCATTTATTTTTCTATAGTCACAACAAAATCGATTTTTAGAATTTTCATCTCTTTTATACGCTAAAGTTACAGGGGATGAATATGCACTATAGGATGGGGTAATAAATCCGGCTTTGATTAATTCATCTATTTGCTTCTTAATTTCTAGATTATCTTTGGGTGAGGCACGATAAGGTCGCATTGATACGGGCAATTCAGAAGTCAAATTAACCTTCTGAGGCTCTAGCCTTATGCATCCTACATCATATTTATCTTTTGAAAATCTCATTTACACTATTCAACAATTTAGTTAATTTAATTTTTTCCTCCTGATTTATCCTTATCTCATTATTTACATATTTAACAATATCACTATTGTAACTATCAATATCATAGGAAAATTCATATTCAGGAAATGAACCTCTATATGATATGTCCTTATAGAATTGATATACCTTAAAATTATTAAAATTTAAATACAATTTAAAAAGTTTACAATGATGCCCTGACAATAAAATATATCTAATATTGGTATCAATCACAAAAAATTTTACTGGACGAGTTATTTGTCCGATAGTGGTATTAATTTCAACTATTTTCTGAACACTCACCTGTCCACTGGTCTGCTGCAATTTTACATCAGGTGCTTCTTCAATAAGTCTATAGTTCAGATTCTTAATTGATTTGCAGGTAATATCGAAATGTTCGTCCCGGTGTCGACAAGTCCCATGTGCGGTTTTTTGTTTCCTAGCAATGCAGTAACCCGGAACAGTCCTCATTGATTCTGATTTTCACTGTGTCGCTGTATTCTTGGGGTTGTTTCCTTTTTCTGGATCGGCCATCTGGGCTGTGTTCGATAGACTCCTCTGGAATAACTTGCATTTTGTGGTCCTATATAGACTCCTCTGGAATAACTTGCATTTTGTGGTCCTGTATAGACTCCTCTGGAAGAACTTGCATTTTGTGGTCCTGTATAGACTTGCCGCTGTGGCTGTCTCCCCTGTCGTTGACTCCACTCCAGGTCAGATAATCTGGTGGTTTGTGGTGGTTTTTCCTACTCCTTCATTACTCTCCTTAATTTGTTGGCTAACTTTTTCCAGTCTGTTGGTGTTTCTGTGTTGTTTGCACAGAACAAGGCCTGCCATTCCGCCTTTAAACCCGTGGTCAAAGCCTCCGCAATGATTCGTTCTGTCAGACCTAAACTCCGGCCCACCTCAACTTTATCTTTATAGTAAGATTCCAAGTCCTCCGCTTTCTCTAACTTCATTTGAATAAAGTTTTCAAATGATTCACTAGCTCCGCATTCAAAGTGTTCAATGAATATTGCCTCGAGTCGCTGCCATTCTGTCAGGTGGGATGCATGTTTTATGAAAAAAGTCAAAGCTTCTCCTTCTAGGAACTCCGGAAACCAGTCTACTTTTCTTTCGTCTGACAACTTTTTCTTTCTGCATTGGAGGTTATAAAACTTCAACCATGTTTGCACCTCCATTTTATTTTCACCGTTGTATTTCGGGCAGATAATGCGCACATTCCCCAAAGTCGGCTTCTCTTCCATGCTCTCCGCAACATCAACATTTTCATTCGGTTCTGTTATAACCCCTTCGTCCGTTCCACCCGTCGCTTCTACCAAGATCGGCATATCGTTTTCTCTTTCCATTCTCCTTCCAGCGCTCAACTCGAAACTAGGTCAACAGTCTTTTTCTTATTGCGTTTGTTGGCGGGGAAAATGGTCGCTCTCTGCTCCGCTCGTATCATTCATCCGTTCACACCCTCTTTCTGATTTCCTGGCTGCAAATGGACTGGAAATCCATTGTTGACAGGTTTCCATCAGCACGGTGAAGATCCTGTCGGCTTATTTGTGATAATATATAACCACAAATGACTTGTATCTGTGTGGGATTCAAAAGAAGAAGCATACTTCCCCTCTCAGAGTCTTTATTTAACATCCTCCGTCACTTCACCACTGATACATCAAATTCACTCCGTAGCGGAGCTCTGCAGGCATTTTAACATGACATGATTACAGCTAAGTATTTGTAATAGGCATAAAGGTCTCTATGCTAGGTGCCACAGAGATGTACATAGATCAGCTCTACCAAGTAACTCTCTCTCTCTCTGATTCCAAAATGCTCGGCACGAACTTTTATACTACAATTTTCAAACCACTTATTATTGCTTACTGGCTAGGCTCTCCATTCCTTCAACACGGTCTATCATTAAATTTTATGGCCCCTCTCTCGTGATAAGTACTTCCATTAGTTTTAAGAGCTAAGAATGTCGACTAAGTCTTTGAAACTAAAAGATTCTTTGATATAGAAATTTAAAATCAAAAATATATGTATCATATATATATATATATATATATAGGTATAGGAGGAAGGGAGGGTTGTAGAGTTTATTTATTTTTATATGTATTATATATATTTAATAATGAATAATATAGGAGAAATGGACTATATTCTTATATCTTAAGCTCTTTTATTGGCCCCGCCTTTTGAACTATATTCTCATAGACTTAGCATTAGTGCCCCGAGGATAGACCCCACACACACACACTGTCATCTCCGACCCCAGGAGACGTCTCCTGGGATACCTTACCCCTGTGATTTAAGATGTTTGTATCGAAATTCTTTTGTTTGATATACAAAAGCGGGAAACACTAATTTTTAATTCTGCAAAGCAGGAAACTAAGAATTTTGAATTATTTGTTTAAAACTTACTTGAATTTTGGCCAATTCTTCTGGATTTCGATAGATCTTGAGTTTTCTTTTAATGCCTTTGACATCTCATCAATTTGGGCAATCAGATTTTGTTTTCATTTTTTTTGAAAAATTTTCTCTTCTTCTAAACATTGGATTGATTGTTTTAAATCGGCAAGGAAGTCGCTGGACACGGCAGAATTTGGTGCAATACTCCTTTTCTTTATTCCTCATTGTCCTGCCGTTATTCCGGATTGGAGTTGTTGTGCTGCTATCTGCAGAAAATTGTGAAATCAGGAAATAGAAGTACTACATATTTGGTTTGTTACAAGTTCTAATTCAGCTTTGATGGTGATCACAATGTGTCTGCCTACCTTTAAAATGCAATTCCGATTTTCTATTTTGGGCTTCTATATTACCTAGAACTTGTGTTACAGGTATTTTAATATTAGTAAGTCGCAAGTTTTTGAAAACAGAAGTATACATTAATAATATAAGCATCAAATACTTATAAGGGAAAATATAAAACTTTAAAATATATTTAAAATGTGTTGAAATTTTTTCCTTATCTTCATTAAAATTAGCTCTTTTGATGGCTAACAGCCTCTTCTCTTGGCCATCTCCTCTAATTAGTCTAAAAAGACTTACTCTGTCTATCAGAACGGTTTCCACACCAAAAATTGTAGGCATAATAACAAATATAAATTTTTATGGACGATTTCCGCATTAAAAACGGTAGGCATAATAACAAATATAAATTTTTATAACACTGTACAAGTGAGTACAGTTGACTCAGCCGAAAAACATGCAATGTATGTCTACCAGTAGCGGTTGCTAGGGGTGACGTCAGCTGAAACAGCTCTCAAGAAAGTCTTTTGATGTTTTGCAAGAGTGCCATTTTATAGCAATTTTTATGCATGTTTTGTGCCTGAAATTCTAAATATTTATTCACAGATTTTAGCTATTTGTCCAGGCCATGGGTGAATGAATGTGGGCAAAATTGCAACAGAAGCTTTTTGAATTGATTTTTAATCTGTAATCATTGCTGAATAACATATCCAAAATCAGACAAAATCCAACTATGGGAACACCCCGAAAAACTGATTTCAAAATGGCAGAGTAGTTTTCTGAAATTAAGGCAAAGGCAATGTAATGCTTGTTTTTGTGTGGAAATATAGTTTTGTTTTCACAATATTTTAAACATATTTAAACAGTACACATCTCAAACAGCACATTTTAAAGATACAGGACGTATCTTAAACAGTACATATCTTAAATTGTTACTTAATAGTTCGTTTAATTTCAGAAGTGTTTTAGAAAAAAAATTTTAATTAATCCCTTTCATCACTTTCATCATATTCATAGCTGTTGCTGTTTTCATATCCATTGATTTGGCACATTCCAAAAGCTGTTGAGCAGAGCAGGCCATTACACTTGCATATGCATTGTAATTCAGTGCAGTTTTTTGTGGAGGAACATCGTATCATATTGAGTAAGAAATCTGAAGCTGGTGGTAAGTCGCAGAGAATTGGGTAATAAGAGTTATTCTTTACATACCAACCTCATTCTTCTGGCTTGATTCTTTAGTATCTTTCCAGATATTTATTTGTAAGTACGTTCGATAGCTATGATATTTTGTTGAAGAATCGGTTGGAAGCAGATGTACCAATGTAACAAATGATTTTGCTGTAGTTACCGTCACTACTAACATTTGGTGGCACAGTTTGTTTGTGCATTCCAGTGACCGGCAGTCGTGCAAAAGAAGCATTGCTTTTCTACCAGTGATAGTGATATATGTAGACATGAATCAGAACAAAATATTTTGCAACAGAGCGGAGCTCTGTCTTCTTCATCAGTTTGACAAATGCTGAGGATTTCCCAATTGAAAACATTCTGAATGTGGTATTGCAGCCTGTTGAGGATATCATACATTGGATTTGGTGTTGATCCACGTCTTACATCTCTACGATAGTACAGCTTGAACCATTATCCTTTGCGTGGTAAAGAAGCAGAATCAGCAGATCTGTGTCTTTCCCTATCACAGTTGTATGAACATGTGCTGAAGATGAGACTGCGGCACGAACAATGGCCACTTCAGCATCCCTATCTGGGTTATGAACAGTATATCCTCTTTCTTCAGCAAGTCACCAATGAGGGCAATTATGGCTTGTTTGTTCTTTAAATTGGCTAAGAACTGTTCCTTTTTGCTAACAAACTTCATGCATGGTCTAAAATTAACATCTGTACTGGTCTTTGTGTACCATCGTCTGTGAGCCACATCCTTGATTGTAGGGGATCCAATGTTGTCATGAAAAACGACAGCTTTTCCATATGTTTTACGGGTAATATCAACGTACGACATTGCAATGTTTTCGTATGTGTCATTGTTGCACCACAAAATTCGATGCAAGAGAGATCCTCCATCCAAAAGGTACCTTTCCGTACTTTCCACGTTGTCAGTTTCTTCATTATTGAAATGTTTGGTGTATTTGACTATTGCTTCTGCTAACTGTGATTTGTCTGCTTTCCTCATCAGGCTTTCTGATTGAAATAATGCTGCAAAGTATGCACAAAGTTCATAACGCATGATATCAACAAGATTCATAGCAGCACAAGTGGCAACAGTCCTCATTCTTTGGAAAAGTAGTGCTGGATCCACTTGTATGTATAAATCATCTTTACTAAAGACAGCGCCAGCAGATCCTAGAGTTTTTACTTTATCCGACCTTTTAGTAGAATACCTAAATACCGCCTTTCCCATCATTTCTGATATGATGTACGCACCAAATAGTTGGAACTCATCAATATTAACTTCTTCTTCAGCTGTAACAATTTTACGTAGAGTACAGTCAGAATTAAACGGTGATATGGATTCTAGTACATTGGCCAGCTTTTTTATGTCATTACTGTCCCTCTTTTGTCTGCTGTCTCTCATTTCTTTGTTTTGTTCACTGATTCGCATAAAAACCCCAGCATACTCCTGCATAGCTAAGTTGTACATTGAACAAACGGGCATAGAACTAACGAGCGGAAGTCCACTTCCTGTCATTAGTCCTCCTCTGCTTTTCAGGAAACACATAAGCACTTGTTCTATTACAAGATCTGATCCAAGTCCACTCCATAATTTGTCACTTTTTCTTATTGCAACTTTACCTTCCACAAACATTTTATGCACCTTGGCATTTTCAGATGGCAATTGAAACATTTTCTGCAAGTATCGGTGGAGTGACTTGAGATAAGTCCTGCAGCTTTGCTGCTCTATGTCCAAGGGTGAGCCGGACGGTCTGGGCTTTCGACATTCGACTTGTCAATCAGCTACTATTATGGGGAGAATCTGGAGCACAGCATATAAGTGTAATTCCCAAGAGTCTATTCTGTGAGCTGTTATCAAGGTTTGTACATCACTGATCAATCGCTGGTATTCCAACCAGAGTTTACTTGTTCTCGAAGAAGATTGCAAGTGCTTCCTATTTGCCTCCAAAGCAATCTCAATCTGAGACAAGGTGTCACACAGTTCTACGGCTTTCATTTGTTTTTGGCAGATCGTAATATCGTGGAACAGATCACAAGCTTCCTTAACGAGGCCATTAAGAGATCCATGTTCATCATGTGGAAAAACCTCTGAAACCAGCAAGGTACTAAGCGCTGCATCTACTATCATGTGCCCTCTTATCGCCCTGTAAACAGCTTTCCCAGTCATCATGTGTAACACAGCATTTGATCCATAGATTTCTTGAAGTACTTCAAATAATCCGGAACCATTCATGATAGTTCCAATTGCGCCTAAAACATTCATGAGAGTATGAATTATCCCCAGCATTAACAGTTTGTTAATGATTTGAGAAGCTTTTCAAAACAAAGGCTGATCAAAAGTAACTACACATGGGACATTTTGAGCGTGTGCTACTTTGTTTAGAGTGAAGATGTTAGTGTCGAAAAAATGCAAGTCATGTCACCAGCTACCATATCAATAATAGGAAGAAATGAGATAGAAGATTCCCCTGGATGTGAATCACCTGATTTGGAATGAATTACTTGCACCAATATGGACCCGGTCTTTTCGATGTTGAGATCTGCTATAAAAGACTGAGCTTATTTAGCGGGGCATTCGATAGTACCATTGGAAGTTTACAGAATGAGATGTCCTTCAGCATGTTTTTCGCATGTTTGTACTGCACAATATCTACCTTGACCAGCTTCTTAATATCAAAGTCACCAACAGTACGCCTATTTACAGTAGGATAGATGTTGTTTTTTGGAGTTACTGCAGCAATCATCCCCATATCATAAAAGGTGTTCTTCCCATCCAGAGTACAGATATTGTGATCGACATTATCTGCTGCCAGAAGTAATGTGGTGTTTTCAGCAACATTCAAAAAAGCGCAGTCACCTGATACTGCAGTGTTTCTTTCAAATCTTGTTACTTCTGAGTAGAAGGAACAAAACCAAATATTGTAAAGAATGTCAATAACATACATTGATCTGTAGTTGTGAGGAAGTTGAACAGACAGACCAATTTGTAGCGGGCATAGTAATGCTTTAGGTCGAATACCTTGCATAACGGTCAGGCCAACAGCACCGATTTTCACAGACGTATCCTTTCCCACAAATAATTTTGATAATAGCAACTTCAAGGTACTAGGAATGTAACATAAAGCACTCTCTTCCATCAGGTCATTAGGTGATGGATATTCACCAACCCTGGTTGTTTTGAGGGATTTGACATCACTTCTGATTATTCTTGAAGCAGCTTCTATTAACTGAATTTTCTGCAGCTAAGTATCGCAGTACTTTGACTTAACATGGTAACTTTGAAGCATTTCATTTGCTATCTCATGCAGAGTTACTATATCTGACTTCCCTTTTTCATTCGATATTATAATATTTTTTCCATAGTGTTCTAAAAGTTTTCTCTTCATGTGCCTACGTTCACACGCACTGTTCTGACTTCCTTCGAGATATTCCTCCATTTTAGAAATGAGGTCTCCAACAACCATTTGTTCCTCTTCGTTATCTTCAAGGTATTCGCAGGTACGAAGGAATGCTTGGTATTGATCTTCATTCTTTGGTCGTCCTTTTTCTTAAAATTTGTTGGCAGAACTTCAAGTATGTAACCAAATGAAGAATCAGAAGAACATGATTGTATTCAAAAGTGTAAATTTCTTGATCTGTCAAACAATAATCATCACTTTTTGGTAAACTTTTAGTTATAGTATTACCATATAAGTTATTACAATCTATAGTTATAATGTAATTATTTGACAAAAGTGGATTGTATATGTCTGGAATGTATGGATTATTTACAATTGCATGTCGTTTTCCAACAATTGTCAGATCTCCTCTCATTGCTTTTTCTATAGTTAAAAACATGTCAATATCTGGTAATAATTGTAATGTAACATTACTAAATGTTAATCCTGCATGCCAAGTGAGATCTGGAGTTGTTAAAAAATTTACAGGATCCAATTCATAATATGAAAAAGATAATTGTCTAAAAGTATTAAATACCTCAACTAACAACACTAAATCACAATATTGATAAAGTTTTAAGTAATCCCTAAAATAATGGCATTTGAAATGTTTCCAAATTTGTTGTGCATGTAAATATTCTTCATCGGTTATTTCATTATTTGTTAATTTATTGAGAAAAGCATGCTTTGGAGGTAAAGATTTTTCTAGTAATATACTAGGTTCATTGAAATAACTATATGGAAATATTCTTTTCTTTTACAATAAATCTCTTTGTTTATAATTAGAAAAAATGAGTTAAAGGTGTCACAGCGGGAATTCCGAGGGCATCAGAAGTCGCAACGGATTCCCGCCCGACACGGCTGACCGAGAAAGTCTAACTTTCTCAGGAAATTTCTTATACCCAGGTTCTAAACACACCTCCCGTCAATTGGAAGTATTCCAATTGATGACCTGCGGAAAACCCAACCAAAATCCAAAACAAACAGAAATCTACCTTTACCTTTAAGAACTCATCCAAGGCTGAAAAATACATAAATCAACACAAATAAAAACTCAGTTTAATTTCAAATTCCGATTTATTAAATATTTAAGAAAAAGGAGTTAGCATATCAAATACAATTTCTGAATCAAAATCAACTTTAAACCACTGGACCTCTTCTACTGAAAATCATCGGCTCTTTGCCGGAATTTAAATATCAATTCAATAAATCATTAATTCCAAAATTTACATATTAATATAACATATTCACTAATATTAACTATGGTATGGTCATGGAGAGAAATCGCACACTCGAGGAACGCTTAATACTTAATTATCAATTTAATTCATGTTTGTAACAACAAGGCGCAGGTAGAGGCGCAGGAAGGCACGAAGGATGCGAGCAACGACCCGCACAGGGCTCAGGCTTCATCTCGGACTCCAATCGAAGTGGTCCACAGGCATCCGGAACAGGAGGTTCCCAGACGGTCAACGGCGGCAGCAAGCGAAGAGGTTCGGCATCAGCGAAGTCCCAGTCAATTTAGTGACGATGGTAGCGACAGTGGCATCTCTCCCGACCCCCACAACACGGTAACTCAACCTGAGGGTTAAGTCCCGAGCCGACGTGGGTTCGACAATGTTTTCCAGGGAGAGAGCCCCGAAACAAGAATCACTCAGCTTTTAAACACTCCAGGTGGATCCAGGACCCGGCCAATTAAAAATATCAAGGGGCTCACATCTTCACTTTTCCTCCAATCCAAAATTCTTTCATTTCAAATACATCCAGGGATCCGCCCCTTCAAATGACAAAGTTCAAGGCACGTGCAGAACCACACGAAATCCGGCATAAGATTGCATCACCCAACAAAGCGAAAAAAACATGGAGACAACTGTCTCCACCAGCAAACAAGTGCGACCTTGAGCAACAGACCCTGTTCCTCCAGTGAGAAAGAATTATTATGAAATAAAAAATGGCCTCAATTCAATACAGATTCAAATAAATTTAAATATAGTAAAATATATACAATGACATGAGGGTTCCAGGACACAGATTAATTAAATATCTATATAAAAGTTTAAAAGGTACTGCAATTATATAATTTACAAAGGAGTGACGAATTCCGTCACGACAGACTCCCCCTCCCTCCGGAGAAAGAAATTCGACAAGGGAGGATTTTTTCAACCAAGCCAGCAGGAGCAAGTAGACATCAGGCTCCTTGAAGTCGCACATACCTTCAAGAAAAAAATTTCCAACAATATTTTGAAAAGATGCAGTCGGCCAAAACTACATCAAGGGTTCTTGACACGAACACCATCCCACATGGGCACATGTCGAAGAACCAGGGCCAAAAGTAACCTAAAAGTGACTGCAAATGAGTCAAATCCTAATGAATACAAGCCCTTCACAAAAGTTTCACATTATGTGAATTTCTAAAAATATTAAATTATTACATTTCAAAATTTCAATTAAATTCTAAGTTTCAATTAAATTCAAAGTTTCAATTAAATTCCAGATTTCAATTAAATATTTACAAAACTAACCCTCAAGTCAGTACAGAAGTTAAAATAAATTTTCCAAATAAAATTTTAAATTAATTTCAAGTTATAAAATAAACTCTTTTCAATTATCTGCTTTTAAATTTCAAATTATTTTCATATTCTTCAGGTAAATCAAATTCCAGCAATTAAAATATATACAAGTGGTCAACAGAATTATTCTTCAACTATAATATTAAGTTTTATTTCTTCAATCTATTGCAATAAAATTTAATGACCACACAAAGTTTCTTTTCAATTATATATATAGCAGCAAGTATGTGGCTCAAAACTTGTCTAAATAGACAGAACAGAATTTGTAAATAACTATTTTAAATAACAATATAAATATAAAACAGATTCAATTTAAGTGACCATACCAAAAACAATTAAAAATTTTACCAACTTGGTCCAGTGGCGAACAACAGTCACTTGACATCAAAGTGTCCATTTGACACAAAAAATTTTCATTCCTCTTACAAAGAAGCAGCAGGCAACATTCATTTGAAACAGGTATTCTTACCATAATACCTTTCTATAATATTATACAATTTTCAAAATCATTATTATTATAATAAATCTCATTTAATGTTCAAAATTCAAATAATTTTTTATCAATTAATGACACTTTGTTCAAATAATTATTCTTTAAATACAACATTATTATTTATTTCAATTATTCAACCAGATCATGTGGCAGAAAAGGGGGATCAGTGGTCGAAAAACACGTCCACACAATTTTAAAAATTTCAACTCGAAATTAAATTATTTCTTTTCTTTCTCAAATGTAAACAACCGTGGACAACTGTGGCAAGCAATCAACAAAGGTGACCGGGTGACAGAACCGAACTCATTATCTGTAATTATTTTTTTCTCAAAATTCAAAAATCATTTTCTCCAAAGTCCTGTGACTCGCAAAAAGGGAAAACATGAAAATATACACTGAATAAATATGTTAAGAATTTTTTTTCAACATCAAAAGATTAAATATGAAATATAATATATGCACTGAAATATATGAGATTAAATATGCAAATAATAATCAAGAGATTCTTTCTCCCAATAACACCAAAGGATATATATGAACATATAACACAAATAAAAACAAGAATACAAATGTGGCAGTAGGGGGGGGGAGGTCTTACTCCACAAAACACATTTATATATACACTTCTCATTCCAAAATCATTCTCTTTTTACCACGCAATGGAAATCGGAACATCCCCGAAGCAACAGACAACCAGCTCCAAGTTGTCGTCCGCAATTTAGATAAAATTTAGCAGAAAGGCAGTGTGTGCACGTTAACACTGCCACTCCTACAAGATCAGAATGCAACCACACTCAACACCTGCAGGGCAAAAGTTCCGAATAAGGCCTAAAGAAAGATGACCAATTCCACAATCCTACTGCCTACCAAGCTCACAATATGCGTACTGTGGAAAGACAATGCCAAGCTGCCGTAAATAACATCTTACGATGGGCAAATGTGAATGGGTACGGGCTTTCCACTCAAAAGACTTGTTGTGTTCATTTCACCAGAAAACGTGGTATCCACTCACCCCCAGAAATCTGTATGGGAGGTGTAAAGATTGCTGTAGTAGAGGAAATAAAATTTCTCGGGGTTTGGCTCGACAAAAAGCTTACTTTCTTGCCCCACATTCAGAAATTGCGAAATAAATGTTAGAAAGCTCTTAACATCTTAAAAGTCCTCTCAAATACCAAATGGGGTGCAGATCTTACTTCCATGCTTCGCATCTATAGAGCTGTTATTCGGTCAAAACTAGATTATGGTTGTTCTGTGTATGGATCAGCACGAACATCAGTACTAAAAAAGCTTGATCCAATTTACCATAAGGCATTACGTATATGCTCAGGAGCCTTTAGGACATCTCCTGTTCAAAGCTTATATGCTGTCTCTAATGAGCCATGTTTACTATTAAGGCGTGAACAGCTGGCACTGAATTATTATTTCCGTATCATGTCCTTACATAACCATCCGTTACAACGTTCATTCCTTGATGGTCATTATGATCGACTGTATGACCACAGACCTTCATGCATTCCTATTTTTGGCAAGCGGATACGCAATATAGTAGAAGCTACCCCTTTAGTAGAGCTTTATGTACGAAAAACAAAATTTTTTGAAACACCTCCATGGTATGTTAACAATTTCACCTTTCTCAACCCTTTTTGTAATTTTACGAAGACTAACACCACTCCGGCTATTTATGTACAATTGTTTGCAGAACATAGGAATCTGTATAAGGAGTTTACTCCTGTTTTTACAGATGGTTCCAAAGCAGGAGATTACGTTGGTCTAGCTTATGTTTGTAACAATACTATAAAGTCTTATAAACTACATGCATCTTGTTCTAATTTTACAGCTGTGATTATGGCTATTTACCAGTCCCTAATTTTCATCTCTTATCAAAAGTCCAAAAAGCACATTATATATACTGACTCATTGAGTTCGTTACAGCTTTTATCATCGAAGAGAGCTATGAATTACCACATTGCCTCTGATATCCTTAAGTATGAGCATCGTCTGAAGGAGCAAGGATACCATACTAAATTCTGTTGGGTCCCAGGACATGTTGACATCAAAGGAAATGATTTAGCAGACATTGCTGCTAAATCAGCTACTCAAACTTTGAGTCTGACTGTCCCTTTAACTGACATCAAACAATTTCTTCTAAAAAATATTCATGACAAATGGCAGTATTCCTGGAATCAGCAAGCTGATAATAAGTTGCACGAGATAAAGCCCTTACTACAAAAATGGACTAGTTTCCAATGTAGGAAACTGGATGTAATTTTAACTCGTTTGCGCATTGGTCACACTCGTTTTACTCACAGGCATTTACTTTTAGGAGAAATTGAACCCCCTTTGTAATGTTTGCCAAACCGCAGCGAGTGTAAAACATATTCTAATTACTTGTCCTAAATATAAACAGTTTCATTTTAAACATTTTAAAACGAATACTATAACTTTGACGGAATTGATTGGAGAAAATCCTCATTCAGGGATTTTTCCATTCTTATTAGACATTGGTTTTTACCATCATATTTAAATTCACTTCCTATCACCTTTTAGACTTTTTTCATCTTGTTTCCATCATTATCCCTCTTGCATTGTCTTGTTTTAGTCATTCACCTTTTTAGATTATACACTTGTTTTTATTCTTTACATTTATCTGTATTTTAGTACCATATGTCTGGTGCAGCATATCCTCTTTGGATCTTGTGCCAAAAATTCTAAATCAACCAACCAACCAACCAACCAATCCACAATCCTACTACACAAAAAATAAAAAAATTACAGTTTTTATATTAAATTCAATTTATGTACAACACATTAATATGCAATTTATTTTGGTCTCGCTTTTCGAGAACCAACCGAGTCACGGAGAAAATGCCAAAAAATTTTCTGTCACCACCGGTTCACACCGAAATAAAATATTTTGTTTCGTAAATAATAAGTGCCTCAATTTCATCAGTGCTCTACAGGCACGGGCACGAAAATCAAATTTGAACTTCAATCCACACATTTTTGTAATAATCATTTCTTATGTATTATTTTCTTATTCTTATGAAGTTCGCCTAGCTTTGCCACCAAAAGTAAAATCTCTTAAATTTCAAAACAATTTTCTCGCCACTCCCCAACCAGAGCATCAAGGCCACAGATCAAAATTTTCAAAAAATTTTTTAAATCAATTTATAACTTTCAATTATTACCAAAATTTTTAAATATTTGTAAATAACAAATGATCAAAGTACCAATTTTTCAAAATTTCAAACATTTGTAAATAAATGTCATCTCAAAATTCACTAATTTCCATTTAATTTCATTAATTTCCTTTCAAATTCAGTAAATTTCTTTAAAATTTAAGTTGCCTTTCAAAAATGTAATCAAGTTATTTGAAGTCAAGGACGAAATTCAATCATTCAAAGAAAAAATCTTTTTCTCAATGTTCTTTCACTTTTGCACCAATTCTCAATATTAATTTATTAAGTGCAAAAAAAAATTCAAATGCGTAACTCCACAATTAAACGAAATCCAAAATTTATTTTTATAATTAATCATTATGTTTTCAAATTAAAATTCTTAATTTCAATTCAAAATATTTTTTAAGTATGGATTTCAGAAAGTGAACATGTAAAGTAAAATTCAAAATTATTATCAAGTAAATTAATTTGTGGAATCCAATTTAAAAATTCAACATTTCTCGAAATAAATTAGAGTTCACTGACTCTTTCTAGATTTCCACATTAAGTAAACAAATCCTTAAAATGTTCTTATTTAATTTAAATAAATTTGTGGAACACATTCTTAATGTTTCTTATATTTCCGTAATTAACTTAGAGTTTCTTTACTCTACCAAGTTCCACATTTCCAGTAAACAAATCATCAAATAACCTTTGAAATATTTCAATTCGTATTAAATTATTTGTGGATTCACTTTCCATATATCAATATTATATTTATGATTAATTTTAGAGTTCCAATTTTACAATTTCATAAATAATGCATACAAATTTTCAACAAGAAAAGTGTGCAACTCTCCAAACCAAAATTCAAACCATACCATCGGTCCAGTTCACTTAAATATCACAGAATTTCAACATTTTCAAAAACTCCAAACAAACAAATTTTCAAAAACAGGTGCTCGAGAGGGAAGGTCAAAGGCACCAATTGGCACAGTTGGAATTCCGAGGGCATCAGAAGTCGCAACGGATTCCCGCCCGACACGGCTGACCGAGAAAGTCTAACTTTCTCAGGAAACTTCTTATACCCAGGTTCTAAACACACCTCCCGTCAATTGGAAGAATTCCAATTGATGACCTGCGGAAAACCCAACCAAAATCCAAAACAGAAATCTACCTTTACCTTTAAGAACTCATCCAAGAATCGCACACTCGAGGAACGCTTAATACTTAATTATCAATTCAATTCAATTATTTTACTTCATGGAATTAATTTAGTAGACTTTTAGCTCAGAAGATCTTGAGAATAAATACATCAGGAGGTTCAGTTCGCCGGAACACCAGACAGTCGAGGCAGCAGCCTCCAATTACTGGAAGGGTCGCTTACCTCCATATCTGGAAGGACTCAGAAACGTTGAAGTCATCGCATCTGCCAGAGTTCCCTCGGGGAGAAATCTTCCCCGACCAAGGAGAGGAGGCAGGCAGGCATGAAGGATACGAGCAACGACCCGCACAGGGCTCAGGCTTCATCTCGGACTCCAATCGAAGCGGTCTACAGGCATCCGGAACAGGAGGTTCCCAGACGGTCAACGGCGGCAGGAAGCGAAGAGATTCGGCATCAGCGAAGTCCCAGTCAATGTAGTGACGATGGTAGCGGCAGTGGCATCTCTCCCGACCCCCACAATACGGTAACTCAACCTGAGGGTTAAATCCCCTAGCCGACGTGGGTTCGACGATGTTTTCCAGGAAGAGAGCCCCGAAACAAAAATCACTCAGCTTTTAAACACTCGGGTGGATCCAGGACCCGGCCAATTAAAAATATCAAGGGGCTCACATCTTCACTTTTCCTCCAATCCAAAATTCTTTCATTTCAAATACATCCAGGGATCCGCCCCTTCAAACGACAAAGTTCAAGGCTCGTGCAGAATCACATGAAATCCGGCACAAGATTGCATCACCCAACAAAGCGAAAAAAACATGGCGACAACTGTCTCCACCAGCAAACAAGTGCAATCTTGAGCAACGGACGCTGTTCCTCGAGTGTGAAGGAATTATTATGAAATAAAAAATGGCCACAATTCAATACAGATTCAAATGAATTTAAATATAGTAAAATATATGCAATGACATGAGGGTTCCAGGACACAGATTAATTAAATATCAATATAAAAGTTTAAAAGGTACTGTAATTATATAATTTACAAAGGAGTGACGAATTGTGTCACGACAAAGGTATCAAAAGCATGACTGCTGTTTTTTAAATTTAGAACTAATGCTTCTAAACTAGCAATAAGAAATAAATAACTATTGATAAATTTTATATTATCAATAGTAAAACTTAAAACTTTTTGAGTGTTAACAGGAATAATGTTAATTTCTTATATTAGCTTGTTTGATAAATGTTTTAAAATAATGTGAGAATCATACCCTGATAAATTGTGCATTATGACTGGGATGCAATGATTTGGTATGTAATTTAACTTACAAGATCTATGTGCATACCACGAAAAGAACCACTTGTATGTGAATGATCTTTGCAAATAATGTCTGATGGCATAAATTCTCTTTTGCATATAAAGCAGAATTTACTTTGATTTATTGTAAAATTTTCATTCATTGGTATATTAATTTTTAATATCTTTGAAATTAATATAGAAATTTGTTTAATCTTACAAATAAGTTTGTCAATTATATCACTCCCCTCATAAAAATATTTGTACTTAATTGTATTTTTCTCATCTGTCACAATGAAAGCAAAGCATTTAGGTGTGTGCATTTCAATGCCAGTTGGAAAAGACTCACTTTTATTTGGTAATGCATAACATAGAGTTTTGTAGTATAGCATTCAATATCACAAAAGATAACAAAAGGCATTTTATACATATTTTCAAAATTATTGAATTTAATTTCTAAATTAAAAGGCAAATTTAACCGTTGACATTCGAAATTACAACAAATTTCACTGTTTTTGGAGAGTGGATTTTCTATAAAATCCACAAAGGCAATTTCTGCAAAAAAATCTTTTATTTTTATTTCTTAAAACTTTATTGATATCTGTTATTAAAATATAATGATTTTGATACAATAATAAATCTGCAACTTTAACATACTCAAGTTTGGAGTTGCGAATAGGATATAAGTTATTTTCATATCCAAAGACGTTAATACTAATATTATTTCTAATTTCAAAAGATCTTATTGAGCTTATTTTCATAGGGAATTTTATATTCTCTAAATTTAGATTTTTTTAATATTTTTTGTAGGTACTATAGCGATTTTGTCTCCTGCATTCAGGATATATCCCTACTAAAATATAATATAAAAACATGTATTATCATTTGATTTAATGTTAATTGTGCATCTTTTTCTTTTAAAAATTGGAGGTAACTTTTTATATACAGAGAAACAGCCTCCAGATAACTGTGAGTAATTTCCAATATGGAGATCAATATATTTTATACAATTTAAAACCCAACCACTCCCATTCCTACAAAAGTTTTCTATAGAATTGCTCATTTTTTAATTATATTGTTAAAACTATCATTGAATTCATATACTGATGTCAGTCTCTCTGCAGATGAGCAAAAATTTCCAGATTGAAAACTTTGTTTGCCTAATTTTTCTTTTTTAAAGTTAATTTTTAAGCCAATCATAAAGCGTGCTCTTAAACTTTTTCTTTCATTTGAAATCATTTTTAACATTGTATGCTTTAATTTAGATAACATTTCTGTAGAATCTTTATATTTGACAGTAGGGTGGTATCTATATGATGCTGTGAAATATTTATGGGATGATGAAATTTTAAAGAATTTCATTTTCATACATCTCAAAGTTTATATATATTGAAAATAGAAAAATACATATTATAAACTATTGTGATTGAATTAAATGTGATTGAATTATTTTTTCAATCGCTTTGATTGAACTTTTTAGTTTTGGAAACAGAGAAATGGGGATGTTAAACCGATATTTAGGCTCAGCATTATTAATTCCGAGTTCAATATTTTCCCCCAATTTTATGTGATATTCTGGAAGTTCTATTGGTTGTGCATCATCTCCAAGATCTAGATCATATTTATTTTTAAGTTTATGAAGTTTCTGCTTTTTATTGAGTGGAGCATTGTCTTCAGATGTAGCTGGTATTTTCCTTTTACGCATTGGTTTTCTCGAAGGGTGTTGATCGCTATCACTTTCATCACTTAATGCTAAATGTTTTGTAATTGGGAGATGTTCTAAAAACGTTGGGAAAATTAATAAAAAATGAATTTTCATATTTTCAAATATGTAAACAAAAACTCACGAGAAACATTTTACTTACCCTGAGCAGACATTATATTTTCAAGTGTTGTGCATATAAACACATCTCTTCACGAAAGGTTTCAACTTCTACATAAAACTGTTTGAAACTGCTTTATCCTTTTATATATTTAATTTTAAAAAACAAATGAATGAAATATTTAAAATTTTTATCTTGAAATCTAAAAATAATTTTGTAATTCTTGACCTTTCACTTGAATGATTGAGTATTTAAAAAATATAAGAACATTTGAGATATTGACAGTGAATATATAAAAAAATTAAACAAATTATTCACCCAGTCTGCTCATATCATCAGTTGCTAGCCTAGGATGTAAACACTATTAAACTTTAAAAGAAACTAAAATATTTTCGGACAGTTGCATTGTATATTTATAGATATCAATGATCTGTTAGATAATAATTGACAGCAGCTTATCATTCAGCTTATGAGAAAAGGTCAGTTTTGGAAAAATTTTCCTGCACTAGATTTTTCTTACTGTATACATTTGATAAATAAGAATATTGTAGAATAAATTATTTTAGATCATAAACATTTTCAGATAAAGAGTATCCAGAATGAAAGCCTTAGTTAAGTTCAATTGAAACAACAAAATAGATTATACATTGACTTCGCACCTTAAGTGATTGAAAATATTTTTGTTATTCCGTCCTTTGCACCCCTCTTAGATAGCAGTGGAATGCACTGTTGATACACTGCTGTGCGTTCAGTTCATCCTTAAAGAATATCCAGAATGAAAGCCTTAGTCAAGTTCAAGTGAAATAACAAAATAGATTATACATTAACTTCGCACCTTAAGTGATTGAAAATATTTTTGTTATTCCGTCCTTTGCAACCCTCTTAGATAGCAGTGGAATGCACTGTTGATACACTGCTGTGCATTCAGTTCATCCTTAAAACAACCAATCTTCTTTTTAGTGACACCACTGTGCACCGGATGATTCATGGGAAAATCAAAGGTGTCAAAGACATGGCTGTTTTTCTGCATGTCCTAATAAAAATCACGACACTGCACCTCTTAGGTTAAAGAATCAGTGTCAGTGAAAAGTAACACAGCCTTTGCTCCATAGCACTTTTTCATATAGCCATAATGAAAATTGTACATATGGAGCTTGTTCAGCCCTAGAATGGTGAATCCTACGTAAATTGGTCTGTTAAAGACAATGTAGTTCTTCACCCGCTCAACCCCAACCAAGACTTCATCAAAAATTTTGAAGCAATTGAGAAAGTGGGTGCTTCCACTGGCTTTTCACCCCGCCGCGTGTCAGTGACCAGATCTACATTAACCCTGTTTCACAGGTTTCCCATAGATTTTCCATATACAGCGTTGTTCATGAACTTGAAAAAGTCCTTCTCAAAGCCCGATTGAGCCCACTTTCTCTGCTCAGTGTTGAAATCAATGTAGCGCTTAAACCAGGTCCATTGATGGAAGCGACGGACTTTATGTGCAGATGTTATATTTAACCCCAGTTCCAGGTACATTTTAAGTATCCTGTAATGTACCACATAATTCTTTTTGTTTTTTAAGTTGGGAACAAGATTTTCTTGTTCTTGGAACTGGAGCACTCCAAGCTCCTCCATGATCCTCACCGTATACGGTGACATATCTTCTCTGACTGGAATGCCCAGACCACACGACCAACCCTAAGGCTTTGGGTAACTTTCTGTGTGGCCGGGAAAGAGATTGGCCAAAACCGACCCCCACAGTCAGCATCATGTTTTAGTCTGCTTTTCTTGAACAATTAAAAAATTTTTATATGGTGATATGTTATATTACATACAGTTTTACAGATAAATTATTATACAGTTTTTCAGGGGAAATAGATGCAGAAAAAAGAGAGACAAAAGGGCCAGGTTGGCATAAATTGTAACGTATTGATTAAATTTTTTTTTTTATATTATAAATTTTGGTAAAGCTAATTGCAATGCAAAAGTAAAAACCAAAAGGCCTAAAGGCTGCCGAGCAACTGCATAAGAGAAAGGAAAAGAAAAACAACAAAACAAAAACAAAAAAACCACAGAAACAGAACAAAAAGCACAACAGAAAAGAAACAAAATAACAAAAACCACAGAATACATGAAGGCCACTCAGCCCTATTAACAATGAGAGGCAAAACAAAATGCCACCACGAGCAAAGAACTAGTAACTGCTTCCACAGATCGAAGCTGGCAACAAAGTACAACAAGGGCAACACAAATATACCAAAAGCTTATGCACATATATACAGAAGGCAAAGAGTCACCTGGAACAGTTGAGAAATCATTGACTGCGTATGATTGAAAGCAGATTGCATAAAACTTGTCACTGAACTTGGTTTGTAATTTCGTTGGAAATGAGAACACAGTTCTTCAACTTGTTAATTAAAATTTTGTTACTCCTAATGCCAGAGAACCAAGTTGCCCTGAAATTGTTAGGGGGTTGTTTTAAGTAGAATTTTGAAGTGAAAGGGCAGGAGAATATATAGTGGTCTACATCGCCGAATGAGTTACGAGGACAGTTAGAAGTTTTTTTAATTTTAAAATAATGTAGATAATCTAAAAATGGACAGATTCTGTTAAGTAAACATTAGGATGATTGTACTCAGTATTAGAAATAACTATAGGAGGGGGGGTATTAAATAAAGCTGATGTTATGGTTGTAGTTCTGGAAATTGTAGATGTTCTGCCACCCTGATTTGGACTAGAAAAATATAGTGGCATATTATTTGTCTGCGCTTTACTAGAGCCTCCAGAGATGTTATCTCTGTGTCTGTGTCCTGTTATATAAGGTCTGATTGCAGATGTTCTGCCACCGTTATTTCCGCTGGAGCTGCCAGCGATATCATGTCCTGTGTCTTGTTATATAAAAACTTGTTGCAGAGTTAGAAATTGTAGATGTTCTACCACCCTGATTTGGCTCAGAAAAATATAGTGGCATATTATTTGTCTACGTTCTACAAGAGCCTTCAGAGATGTTATCTCTGTGTCTGTGTCCTTTTACACAAGGTCTGGTTGCAGATGATCTGCCACCGTTATTTCCACTAGAGCCACCAGCAATATCATGTCTGTGTCTTGTTATATAAGAACTTGTTGCAGAGTTAAAAATTGTAGATGTTCTACCACCCTGATTTGGATCAGAAAAATATATTGGCATATTATTTGTCTGCGTTCTACTAGAGCCTCTAGAGAATGTTATCTCTGTGTCCTGTGATATACGGTCTGATTGCAGATGTTCTGCCACCGTTATTTCCACTAGAGCCGCCAGCGATATCATGTCTGTGTCTTGTTATATAAGAACTTGTTGCAGAGTTAGAAATTGTAGATGTTCTACCACCCTGATTTGGATCAGAAAAATATTGTGGCATATTATTTGTCTGTGTTCTACTAGAGCCTCCAGAGATGTTATCTCTGTGTCTGTGTCCTGTAATATAAGGTCTTATTGCAGATGTTCTGCCTCCGTTATTTCCACTAGAGCCGCCAGCGATATCATGTCTGTGTCTTGTTATATAAGAACTTGTTGCAGAGTTAGAAATTGTAGATGTTTACCACCCTGATTTGGATCAGAAAAATATGGTGGCATATTATTTGTCTGTGTTCTACTAGAGCCTCCAGAGATGTTTTCTCTGTGTCTGTGTCCTGTTATATAAGGGCTGATTGCAGATGTTCTGCCACCGTTATTTCCACCAGCAATACCATGTCTGTGTCTTGTTATATAAGAACTTGTTGCAGAGTTAGAAATTGTAGATGTTCTACCACCCTGATTTGGATCAAAAAATATATAGTGGCATATTATTTGTGTGCATTCTACTAGAGCCTCCAGAGATGTTATCTCTGTGTCTGTGTCCTGTTATGTAAGGTCTGATGACAGATGTCCTGCCACCGTGATTTCCACCAGAGCCGCCAGCGATATCATGTCTGTGTCTTGTTATATAAGAACTTGTTGTAGAGTTAGAAATTGTAGATGTTCTACCACCCTGATTTGGATCAGAAAAATATAGTGGCATATTATTTTCTGCGTTCTACTAGAACTAAACATAAGGATTTCGATCAGCTGATCATGTTCAATGATGCAGACGGAGAGACCAACGATTTTGTCTCATTTAGAGTCGTCTGTCAAAATAGTAAAACGTGAAAAGGATCAAGGATTAGAAACGGGAAAAGTAATAACAGGAAGAGGGGGAGGAATATTAGAAGGGCACACTGAGAGTCAAATTGACAAGGAAGAGGAAGTGAGGGGTCTGGGAAAAAATTAATTTTACGTTTCCAGAAATGAAATTTAGTAAAAAGAGTTTTGCTAACAAGGTGAATTGGGGGACTACCGGTTATAGAGAAGAGGGAGATGTTAGAAGTTGTCCTTATAGCCTGTTGAGATTTTATGAAGGAAGATCCTTTGCAATGTAATCAGTTTAGAAATTTGAGCACAAGTTAAATTTTGACCCCAGTTCCCCGAACCATAAATGATTATTTTTTCAATTACAACAAGGTACCAGATTTTTAAAAGACATTTGTTGACCCCCCCCCCCCCCCCCCAGTTAATCCCGAAATTCTTCCGAAGGTTGAGGACAACTTAAAATATTTTTCTTTTAGGTAGAAAATGTGATCATAATTAAGATTAACGTTATCAGGAAAATGTACATTGATTTGATTAAACTGTTTGTTTTTTTGGAACATATATTTAAAGATGGATCTGAATTTGGATGAGCAACTGGAACAGTAATTTTTCCAAGACTTTGACTTGGCTTGGTTAATCATTAGCTTATATTTCCCTCTATTTTGTATTTTATTTAGTTAGTGCTTGGGATATGGTTTCAGGAGGGGCAGAAGCCCTCTTGAATGATTTAACCCTTTTGTATAAGGCATTGATGAAATTCCGAAATTTTGCAAGTTCAGGGGTCCACCGACGAAAGTTAAAATTTTTAGACGATTTCTTTTTCCTTATATTCTTAAAAGCACAGTCTTGAGTTTTAGTTATTAAGTGGTCAATAAAGAGTCTAGAGATATGGAGTCATTGGTGGAGTTAATTAAAGAGGATAAATTTGGAATAAGAGATTTAAAGTTATATAAAAATTTTCCTAAACTATAATTTGTTTTTAAGAAGAATGTGTTATTCAGAGAAGTATCTACATTAAGTGAAAAGTGGATATATTTATCGTCGCTCAGTGTATCATTCGATAGGACCTCCTAGTTTTGAATTTTGTCGTAATCGGATAAATCAGAAAATCCCTTTCCGGAATGCGAAACGAAAGTGGGACCACGCTTTGGGTCGTTTAAAACAATCA
This sequence comes from Amaurobius ferox, assembly GCA_951213105.1. Classification (NCBI taxonomy): domain Eukaryota; kingdom Metazoa; phylum Arthropoda; class Arachnida; order Araneae; family Amaurobiidae; genus Amaurobius; species Amaurobius ferox. The sequence continues at coordinate 12,598,001 of OX578150.1, read as the reverse complement.
GATTGTTGGAAATACAAAAGTCGATAATTCTGTAGCCTCAGCGGTCAATGAAATTATAGCCCCACATCTGTGCCCGGGAATTAAAATCCCTAAGAATTAAAAAATCTGAGGAGATAATTTCAAGTTCGGAAAATTCTAAGATCTGATCTGAAATATTGTCATGAGGTGGGAAATAGGCAGAAATTAAATTACGGGGATTACACCCGGGAAGAGAAATTTCGACTAAAATAAAAGATAAGAATTGAAGTTTAAGATGCACAATAAGATCAGGGTTGAAAATAATTATGGCTGCTTTATTGAAGTCATAATGAAATTGAGGTAGGCCGAAAGGGGAGAAAGAACATTATTATTGGTCACAGACTTGCAACATCAGCCAGACTGTTCCAGGGCAATAGCTCCGTCCCAAGCATGCACTTCACTTACAACAGATGAGCCTAGTGAGCACTTCCATTTCTTTTATCGAACCTGTCATTTCTCTTACTCTGCTGGGATTCCTCTTTCCTCTCACGTCTGCGCAACTCTGTCGGCGGGACCTTGAGACAAACGGTAAGAGGTGGATAAGCGGGTCATGGGATGACACCCATTGGATTTATCTTAGGAAAAATTAATGGCATTGAAGCGTCTTTAAGATTTTGATTTTTTTAGCAATTCGTTTGCATTATTGCCAGAAAATTTTATGAAAATTCAGGTTAGCGGTTTGTGCTCGCGAAACGGCTAGGCAAGCGAATTTTTTTTTTTAACAAAGAATCTGTCGGACTTTCTTGGTAAATTTCAAAATCTTTGTGAAATTTTTTGTAAAAAAAAAAGGAAAATGACTTCGAAGTTATGTTACCAGTTTTATCATTTTACATGAAATTTAATATCTCGAAATCTTCATTTATAAAGTGATGTCATTAATGCTCTTCCCCTAATAATTTTTTAGACATTTTTTAACAAAATCCAAATTTATTTCATTTCCGCCCTAATAATTTTTTTTATGAAGGGCTTACATTTTTTTACTCTATTCAAGAAATGCAAGAGTTTCTTGTTTCGGACAATGGTATATTTTGTTTACTTTCTTTAAATGATAACCACAATCCTTTATAGTAACCACTGGTAAATCGTCGTATTTGGGGCAACCATACTCTTCTAAATTGATGTAAGCTATACCTAAATTCGATAAAATATCCTTTTCAATATGTCCTCCCTTGAACGCAACTACGCTATTGGAATCTATTTTTGATTCTTGGTACAAACGTCGAACAATATTATCTAAACTTTCTATATCCTTACATCCAGTTTCGTGTGGCAGAGGTCGAAATGATAGACCGTGAACACGATATTTTACAAATTTTATATGGTACCAATTTTTATCATTTAAAGTATTGACAAATTTGGCTAAATTAATTCTGTACGAACCCAGTTTTGTTTATGAACAATATCCAAGTTCTCTTACGTAAAATGTACCGTTTATATTAAAACCATCACAATCTATAACCAAACGAATTTTATCCATTATGCAAATAAACATAACCGAGTGTCATATGTGTCAAAAATAATTTCATGAGTGTCATTTAAAAAATAATTTTAAAAATCCCGAAAAATATATATTTATTACATACTACAAAATCAAAAATCAAAATACTAAATAAATGAAATACAAAAATAACTGTAAAACACTAAAAATGAATAACTAAAAATACCAAAATGGTATTACAAAAATAACTGTAATACATTAAAAATACAAAATAATCAAAATACTAAAATGTTATTATAATTAAAAATGCTACAAAGTGTTTTTTTTAATTTTTCTTTCATCATTATTCTGTTTTTTAAAATACATTCATGAACAAAATAATGATGCCGTCATATTTACAACGAAAACTGACAGGAATTTTTTTTTTTTAAAAAATCTTTGGTCGAGTTTTTTTTTACAAAACAACATTATATAATTTAATTGTTTGCTCCTTCGGTTATTTAGAAGTACTTTAATTGTTAAATATTTACAAAAAAACTTCGTACCATGCTCAAGTCACTACAGAACAATAACTATGCTAAAAAAAGTGGGAGATTATTTAGGATGGATGTTTCAATCCTCGATAATATCATTATTCTGTTTTTTAAAATACATTCATGCACTGTCAATACAAAATGATGCTGTTACAACGAAAAACTGACAGGGATTTTTTCTTTTAAAAAACTTTTTAAAAAAAAATCTTGGGTCGAAATCATTTGACAAATTATATAATTTAATTGTTTGTTCTATCATTTCCTTCGGTTATTTAGAAGTACTTTATTGTTACAAAAAAAAAAAAACTTCATACTACAAAACGTAAATGCTCAAAAAAAAAAAAATTGGGGGAATTATTTGTTTCAATCCTCGATATACTTTATATCTCTCCTCGAATTTAAAAGTTGGAAGTGTTTGGCTTCCAAACAAAAATTTTCTGGTTTCAACAGGGATTTCTTTTTAAAAACCTCCTCGGGTGAATAGGACGGTTCGAGTTTCGTTTTGTAACTCAGTGAATTTAGTAAACCTAAACTATCCTGCGATATGTGTTTCATCTTCTTGAAACATTCACAAGATCCGTGCAGTTTAGAATATTCGTTCGTCGTCGTGGCACAATCTGTTAAGTGCCATCCGTTGATACGACAGTACTTTACTTGAGTTTCCGTATTTGCGTGAAATGTAATTAATCGGCACTTCATTAAAATGTTGAGATAATTGACCCTTTTCAGACAGTACGTGTACCACTCTTCGTCTGTTTGAAGTTCCTCTGCAGTCATTGTTAGCATCTTTTGATAAAGGTGGGAATCGGATCGTGTCTTAAATAAGGTCGCGTCCGATCTGGGTAACAGAAGTTGAATATATGTGGCTTTCAGATTAAAAAAATAAGTTTCCGGTTCCATGAAATGTCGTGAGCACATGCATCTGTTGGAAAATCGCAAGTACTAACATGCCAACCGAAACGTGTCAATACAGAACACACTTTGATCAGTGGATGTTTAACCGACGTCAGATCGAACTGTAGGTATTTGGTATACCAGTAGACTCGAGCGGTTCTCAATCTGAAAGGAAGGTCGTCTGTAAATGGTTGAATGCTGACAGGCGGTTGGTCGTGACCAATCGCATTTATGATGTGCCAGCAAGCACATTCGCAACGGTTCTTGCAATCGGAAAGACGCCAACAGGTTCTTTTGGGACTGAGGCAGTTTTTGACATTCCAGCAGTCATTTAGATGCTATGGATCGACGACAGCGCACCATATCAAATGGCGTTTTCTTCTGTAATATCTAATTATATTTCGAGTATCGGATAACGAGGTACTGAAGGAATCTGTGACGTTAATATAGAAGTGGTAGTCTATAGAATTTTTGATTAATTGTTGTTGAAAATTTCGATCGTCTGTTGTCAATTGGGGTATATACGAAGGGGTATACATAACGTTCATACTAGAATAGAAAAAATATATATTTGTTAAATTTTTGACACAACATAGTTGTTACAAAAATTTTCTTTTTTACACAATATATTTGTTAAAAAAAATTCTTTTTTACACAATATATTTGTTAAAAAATTTTCTTTTTTACACAATATATTTGTTAAAATTTTTCTTTTTTACACAACGTTATTTGGTGAACATTTTTTATATATATAGAAAGCGTAACACATAATTTAATTTTAAGATGAAAGTTATAATTGCATTAGATGTTAGTGGATCAACATCTCATGTAAAAGATTATTACAAATATGTCGATTTAATCCTTTGTAAAATGAATGATTACGAATTGATTTTGTGGAACAATACGGCCAGATTTTCTACTCATTCAGATTTAAAAACCTGGTTGACTGACCACGATTTCAACCTCACTAAACCTATTTGTTTCATAAAACTTTTATCTGAGTTGAAGTATTTTTTCGATTTGATTATCATCACGGACGGATCAATAAATGAGAACGACGTCAGGGAGTGTTCGAATTACACATTCAAAAATATCAACAAAGTGAAGCCATATTATATAGGTACCGAAAAATATATGAATTTAAGATTTTTAGATGTGTTTAAAGATAAAGGTATCGATATTTTTGTTAATAATATTTCTTCACTTTCGGCAACCATTTCAGCCACACTCGATTTTGATCATGTTGATTTAGACTTTGTGATGAAAGACAACACTCTAAAAGCTACAATTCTTTCAAAGCTGAATACTACAGATTGTCCAGAAAATAAAAAAAGGCAAGTGAAAAAAATAAATAATCGTATACTACAAAATTGGGCTTCTGACGATTCTGAGATGGAAACGCTTTACGCAACGAATGATATTATGAGTTGTGTGAAGTACATGCGAGAATTAAATGTCGTTACGTACGATACAAAAGTGAAATTCCAACAGAAAATGGCAGACATACTAGCTCTCTTTAAAAATAATACAGACACCTATAGTTTAAAACATGTGACATCTATACTCGAATCGACGCTTGAATATATAGACCCGATGTTAGAATTTGAAGTACCAATAAATATAGAATGTGATATTATGTTTAAAAATTGTAGAACTATTTGTCTCCTGATCAAAAATGTAGATCGTATTCTCCCTTGGAATTCTGTCATTAAAAAAATGTCTTACAATCCATTTGCGGTTTTGGATTATCCAGAATGGATTAATTTGCTCATGAAATCAGTCGAGCATTACAAAGTAGATTTAGAAACCTATAAGCTACTGCGATCCAAAAAATCACCATTTACCCGTGATCCATTAAAAGGTGTTTATATATTGTATAACGATCAGTTGGATCCAAAGATAGTTTTACAAAATAACACCCGTGTGTTATCTATCATATTCTGGAAAGAAAACAAATTTCCCCAGGATACGTCCTCCTGTGGCATACGGTTTTTATGTACCTTTTGGCAACAGAACACGTATTCTGGAGAGATTACAGAGAGTTGATCTTTGAACGTATTCGGCTAATGTGATCTCAATTTAAAACGTATATTTCACTTTCTCCTTTCATAAATCCTACACTGATCACGACTTTAAATGTCTGTTTCTGGTATGTCGCGAAAGTATCTCACAGAGCCTTTCCAAATTCTGCCAAAAATGTCTTTCGAAATATAAACACATTTACTTTTTTAAGATTTTACGAAAGCGTCTACGGTCCAGTATACGTGGACCATAAGATGTTAGAAGTTTCGAATGCATGGAAGTACCTGATAATACACAGACGAGAACCTATGTTACCATTTCAGATTAAAGAACAGTACCAAAATTATGATATCTATAATAACAACATATTACTTTACGATGGAAAGTGCAAAAATCGTTACCCTTTCCCATTTAAACTGGATGTTCAGACTCTCGTAAATTTATTCGAGGCACTCCCATTCAATTCCACTAAATATGATAATATTTCAAAACTACCCACTATACCCTATTTTGTACATGAATCAAACGAAATCAGATCGGACTTAGATCATGTTGAAATAAATCTCAAAACTTGTCATCCCTTCGTTTTCTGTAAAAAGACAGGTTTGCATTGGAAAATTTGCGCTGGCGAATAAGATGTACAAAGATATTCTTATGTTCGTCTATTCAGAAACTACTGTAATCGATATAATGAATATCCCAGATGTATTTCCGACCTACTTCTATTTTTATCCAAGAAAATGTATGCATTGAAAAAAGAAGCGATTATATTTTCTGAGAAGGGCAACCGAGACATGCTTGAGGTTTTCCGGATATTCGATCCAGTGATTAGAAAATACTCACTTCGAGGATATCTAATGTTAGCTAATAATTATACAAATGAAAAACTTAGACTGTCTAGGGAAGATCATGCTTCTTTACAAGAGAAGATTTGATAAATATTTTTACTTGTTGGTTAATCAGATGTAGTCGTTGGTTCAATCATGCCCGACGTGCTTGGACCAGATGTAGCCGGTTGAATCATGTCCGACGTGCTTGGACCAGTCGTTGGTTGAACCATGCGCGATGTGTACTTGCTTCCATATCAGATACAGAGTCCAGGGGTGAAGTCAGGTTGTCAGGTGGAGAGTCCAGGCCAGTCGGTGACATCTGCACAACATTTTTATAACATTTATAAACAATTCTCTTGTAAAAAACAGATTTGAAACAAATATTCTTTACAAATATTTTTTACTTGGTTGTCAGATGTATTCATTGTCATCAGCCTTCTTAGGTCTTGAAATAAATATGGAATATAGCTCAGTTAAGTTGTCAGGTCAAAAAATATTCCTAAAAAAAAACATTTATGGATAAAAAATACTTTCATTAAAAACCATTTATGGTTCATTGATAACTTTCATTAAAAAAACCATTTTTGGTTCATTGATAACTTTCATTAAAAAACCCTGTTTGTTAAATTTATTCTAACTCATCTATTGAAAACTTTCATTAAAAAAATCATGTTTCTTAAATTTATTCTAACGCATCTATGACTTTATCTACCATAATTATTTAGTCCACGGAAACAAAATATTTTCAAACACTCAAATGAAGTTCGATGAAAATTTGCAAGTTTTTCAAAAATTATTTTAAATAAAAAAAATCCAGTAAATTATTAAAGATAAAAAATATTGTCAAAACTTTCTCCATATTTTAAACTTTCTAAGATTATAAAACGTTGCTCTACAAATATTTATGTTTTCTAGACAAGTAATTTTCAGGACAGTAATTATAGTAAGTTTCAGACTTCATTTGAACAATATGATGAATTTTAACATTGTAGTAATGAAATTATTTCCTTTGCAAGATGCTGTAAATAAAATTGTGAGTAATTTCTATGTGAGTGAGAAAACGAACACACGCAGGACGCATGAAAAACAATTTTTAGTCAAATAAGATGCTTGGAATAAAAATTAAAATAATTATTATACACGTGGCAATTATCGTGGGCCTTGGGAGTTGGTTTCGGCTAACTCTTTCCCGGCCACCGAAATGGATGCTCAAGTCCTTGTTCGTAACCCAACCCAAAGTAACCAAATGATATTTACGTTCAAACATTAAACAGATGATATTTGCACTGAAACATAAATGTGGCAGTAAGAGATTTTCTTTCCTACTCCACAAACACCTAAGAACTTGCAAATAAATTTAAACATCCCGAAACTGCAGAGAACCCAGATGTCATGGCACACTGGTATTCGCAATTTAGATAAAATTTAGGAGAAAGGTAGTGTTCTAGAATACACCACCACACCTACAAGATCAGAGTTAGATCAGTACTCAACACCTGCAGGACAAAAGGTCCAAATAAGGCCATAAGATAGGATGTCCAAGCTCTACACAACACATAATACATATATAAACATTATTATATGCAATATGTAATTATCTACTTGAAATTACTTGTATAGATTTATTATATGGTCTCATTCTTTGAGAACCAAAACTGTCACAGCGAAATTATTCCTTAAGAAAGTATTGTCACCTCCTAGTCAAGCAATGTAATTGAAATCATTTTTGTAATTAAATGTAAATAAATGTGCCCCGAAATCAATCAGTGCTCCTCTGGCACTGCACGAACCCCATTTCTCAATGTGTCAACGCAAGTAAATATTTCATACATATTTTTTTTTTCAATGAAGTTCTCAATAAACTTTGCCACAGAAAGTAAAATTAAATTTTGAAGAACATTTTTCGCCACTCTCCAAATCAAAATTTAACACTGCCACAGATTTAAATTTGTGAAATCAAAATAATTTTCAACATGTTGCCAATAATTCAAAATATTCGTAAATAACCAAGTGTCATTTTATAAAATCCTAATAAATTCAATTTAATTTCTCAAAGTTGCCTTTAAATTCAATAAATTTCTTTAATCAAGTTGCTTTTTAAATGTAAATAAAATAAAGCTGATGTCAAGGACGAATTTTAAATAAATTAAAAAAAATCTTTATTTCGATGCTATTCATATTTTGCAAAAATTATCGAAATCTCGAAATTATATTATTATCATGTGCAAATATTTATGTGAAGTAACTCTAAAATCAATTCAATTTAAATTCTAATTATATCCATTATCTGTAATTATTAAAGTTTCGAAACAAATTTCTTAAATATTCAAGTCAAATTATTTTTAAAATGTGGATTTCAGAAAGTGAATAAGAAAACAAAATATCGAAATATTATAAAGAAAATTAACGTGGAATCCGTTTTAAAAATTAAACATATTTCGTAAATAAAATTAGAGTTCACTGACTCTTTAAAGATTTCCACAATATATGTAAATAAGTAAATAAATCATTAAAATACTTGTAAATTGTAATCATGTAATTCTGTGGAACAATTCTTAAATTCCCTTATATTTCCATAATTAACATTAGAGTTCATTAACTCCATCAGTTCGAAAGACTCTTGTCCAGGAATAAATTCAAGGATGACCTGTTAAAGATTCCAAATGTAAATAGTATAAATTAAATCCTTACCTTGTGGGCGACATCTTTGTCTGAAAACACGTTAGTGCACAATTTCAAGAAACAAAGACAAATATATAAATAACAACACAGGTTTAAGAATAAATCATTCTCTTTTATTTTAATATTGTAATTAAGATTTGAAGTAATAAAAATGGAAAGCTGAGTTATTATCAGCACAACATTAGATAACACATTACACTGGACTCAGGACCGAAGTTAATTTATTGGCTGCCACGAAATAATAATACGTTATTCAATAATGTGATAGAAAGAGGCACAGCAACACCTATACAATTTACATACAGTATAATTTATGGTATGGTCTTAAACAAATGGAAGAAAACCCGCACTCAGAGATACTAATTATGTAATAATTTGGAAGATCATGTTATTATAAATTACTTGATTTAAGAAGATTATTAGATATAATTTATAGACGGTAGCCAGAGTTTATGTTAAAGATGTGTAGAAATTTTACTGGTTATGCCTCCGTAAGAACTGGAGAGTAGTTGCAGTGAGAGGTCAACCTTACCTCTGGACACTTCGTTGAGTAGACATCGGGGGCTTACCTCACCCGCAATGTCCTCGGGAGTGATTCCCGTACTAATGTAAATCCGGCACACCTCGTGCATAGGAATGCACTGGCCCAGACAGGACACGGCTTCATTCCGCTCCTTTAATAATCAACGATCAGACCCAGCAGAAATGGACCTCGGGTCAAATTCGGATATTCCTTGTTAGAGTCGAAGTTACATATAGTAGATGTGTGATGAAGTTCCTCTCTTGACCAGCAGTCGATGGATCTCAATGTCCGTCGGCGCAGATGACAACTCATTCCCATGCCCACAGGAGGTCAGGATTCGACTTGTGCCGACTCCCGCACTCCGTAGTGGGCAACATATAGAATATGGTCCGGACCGATCGGCTGTTGTCGGCAACCAGACAGGAAAAAGCGCTCAGAATATTCTCGCCAGCAGCTTTTATGCACCAGGGCGAATTCAGGGCCCAGAAATCACTCAGACATGCACGTAAGCTATTTACTCTTTTTAACAAATCGAAAACTTCCAAGACCGACCCTCGCCAGCCTAGAGCGGGATCCCGAAAAAGGAAACATAGCCTCTACGCGAGGTCTCGAACAATCCCCACATATATTGCATTAGAACCATTATGTGAAAAACTGCAAGTCCAACATAAATATTAACATGCAGAGAGCAAAGTCAGACATCTACTCTGCCCGGGAATAAGACCTTGAATTTTAAAGGTCAAACATGCTATTATTTATAAACATTGCTCTATCATGTCACCCCCCATCGCTCTGCATGACGTCACATATATTATTACATACATCTCTGACGTCACCCCGTCGCATAGCAACGGCGTGACGTCATGCTATATTATTCAATTTATATATGTCTCTGACATGACCCCGTCGCATAGCAATGTCGTGACGTGACATGTGTATGTTTTAATGTTGGAGGAGTTAAGGTATGTAGTGATGTCTACTACCATCTTTCAATTACCTTTACATTCATTTACTATGAGAGACAGAGAAGACACAGATTGAGATGCTAAAAACATATTTATTGAATACATTACACGATGATGACTCCAGCTATTCTTTTGCCAGTAAGTTTTTCTTTTCTTTTGGGGTGTCCAACTTGATATTTCTTCTACATCAGAATTCAGTGAATGCATCGTTGTTGGAGAAGCTTTCGGAGACAGAGAGGTTTCATAGAAGCTGGATATAGGTGAGCTTTCAAAGTAAGTCTTGCCTGTTTGTGTTTGGGCATCTGTATAAACCTGTAGATCTGTGCTTGTTTCTTTGTCGGTCATTTGCGTTTGAGGTGTCATTGTAGAAATGTTTTGTGTAGCTTCATTTGTATTTGCTGGTATACTGTACGAAAAGAGTTCTTTCTCTTCTGTAGTGAGATATTTGTTTGACATTAATGTTATCCATTGCGGATGGAAGTCTTTTGTCAGATCTTTGAGGTGCGGACCTACTTTCAATTCGTAGTACATGTGTTGGACTTTTGTGAGAATTGCCGATTTGGATCCGGGGCACAGATTCCATATGTAGGTGTTGCTGGTGATGATGACTGGAGTTGGGCGTAAATACTCGTTGCCTGTCATTTTCCTGTGGACGAACGTTCCTGTACCTTCGAGTGTAACTTTCAGTTGTTCTATCATGGCCTGGTCGAAGTATGGTTGGTTTATGACTATTAGGCGTTTGTTTATGAAATCTTGCCACATGCAAGAGTACGAGGCTGTTCCTTGGTTGATTTCTCCGTAAAAGAAAGAAGCTCTTTGTATGGATCTGGTTATGTAAGTCTCTTCGCTGTTTGGTTCACTGCAGGGATAAAGTGTTTTTTTTAACGTTCTGTCCAAAACATTTAGGATGTTTAAAATGAATTTTCTCTTATCGATGTTTTGGAAGCGGCACCAATTCAAAATGATTTGTAAGCTTTATTTGGGTTTTAAACATTTGTTTTGAATGTCGATGAAATCCGTCGCGAGTTTCAATATTGGTCTGTCTAAGCAAGATTGCATTTCTAATTGTAGAACTTTTCAAAAATTTAGAAAGAATGTTCTTTTTGTGAATATTTCCACAAAGTTTGAGCTATTGTGAAAGTAATTGATGAGTGCAGATTCACTCTGCGCTCTTGTCTGTTTAATGAGTTTCATGAGTTCGTTGATGTCTGTATTGATAGCTGTTTTATTCATGTATTTATTTTCTCTTTTTTCTTTTAAAGAATTTATTAAATCGTCTGAGACTTCACTGAGAAAGTAATGAAGTTGTGTCTCTTTTTTTTGTATTTTTGAATATTATATGCCTGGGTGGAACTTGCAAGTATGCTAAAAAATTTATGGGGGCAAATGCTTTTTCGCTCTTGAAGAATGCGCATTGTTTTTTTATTTCTTGGAAAACCCTGTCGTTGTCGAATCTTGTGCCTTTTGGTAACTCCACCAGACCGTGATAGGGAAGACAGTTATACTCACACTGGGGTTCGTTCTCCGTCGGATGTTCTGCAATGAAACAATTTATCTTTAGTAGTGTTTTGACGTGTTGATTGTCGTCGATTCTGATGTGAGATAGTAGTCCAAAAATGATCACTCTGTAATCGAACTGATATTCTTTTCTGGAGCTCTCCATGGTTGTGTTGGTCTGGATAGCTGGAGTCATATAAAGTTTGGTTGTGAATGTGTGCAGTATATATAGGGTGTTTTTGCGTGGGTTTTATACCGTGGGTGTTGTTCCAGAACTTTTTGCATGTGTTTATCACGTGGTACAGATGGCGCTGTGTGTGCAATGTAATGGAGCTTTGAGCGCCTTCCTTCCTCACTGCACTATTTTGAATTTTTATATTTTAAGTCCCCCCCCCCCAAAGGGGGATGTCCCCCTTTGGGGGACAGTTGTATATATGTAGATATATATATATATATAGTTATATATATATATATGTATAGGTGTATATATATAATAGAGAGGAGGAAGGGAGTGGTGTAGAGCTTGTATTATATTAATTAGAATAATAGTAATTAAATATAGGAGAGAAATGGACTATATTCTTATATCTTAAGCTCTTTTATTGGCCCCGCCTTTTGAACTATACTCTCATAGGCTTAGCATTAGTGCCCCCGAGGAGAGACCCCCCCAGACCGTCTCTTCATTTCCGACCTCAGGAGACGTCTCCATCATCTCTGAGTGCGGTTTTACAAATTAATAAAAATGGCGAAAAAGATATTACTTTAGCATAGAATAATTGTAGAATAAAATGAATTTAATAGGCAAAAGGGATAATTAAAACAGGGTTAAATTGATATAAAAATATGGAATCTTGACATATAATGTATAAATTACGATTTTTACATATGTGACGCGAGATTGCAAAATGTCGTCACGACACTGTATATATAGGACGTGTGGTGCCTATATCTGATTTCCATAAATCATGAATTTGTTCATGTGAATCTCTATATTGTCTCAACATGATCAACAGTCCAAGGAAAGCACGAATTTCGATTACATCGGTATCTTTCCATATATGACGTGCACCATCGGGATGTGTTTCGTTCCATTCTTCTATTTTATTTAGACCCCTTTGGTTAGTGAATGTGGCAATTATATTGATTATTTCATCATTGATGAAAAAGGAAAGGCATCAATATTTGTCTTGGCATTCTTAGCTAATGCAGTTGGACCGTAATCATGCCTAATAACATTATGAGTACGAGTCTTTGAAACACATTGAATGTACAGTCTCTCAAATATATAATCAAACTATTGTAACCCCATCAAAAAACATAGATTTAAAAATTATTCCATTGTTCTGTAATTTTTTCCAACGGAGCTTTTCTATTTGTTAACGAAAAATTGAATTGAATTTTTTGAAATGGATTTATTTCTAAATTATTCTTTTTCAGACTTAATTTCGGAGATTTGGAATTAATCATCCTATTTGACTAGCTGTTAAGTAGATTTACCCATCCAAGTTTGCTAAGTCTCAAGTTGGTTGTTCTACAGTAAAGACGACAGTCCTGGATTATTTCCTTCAAGATCGTTGAGTGAATCCAACCAGTGCGTGATAGACCCATACAGTGTTCCGCTCTAAATGAGAGCATTTTTGGTCTTGAAAAAGGAAGGAAATGATTATTGAAATTTTCTTTAATATTCAAAATAAATATGGTTTTTAGTAAATGCCACGCATCTGAATGCCGAAATACCATATTCAGTGTGGTTCTTTTATTAGATCATAAAAATGAAAGAAAACAACATTTTGAATTAGCGTTGCGGTACGCCGCTGCGTTTATTATTCTGATTATAATGTCAAAAGGAAGATTCAAACAAAACAGTGACAAGGGGCTAAAGAAGAACTATTGATAGCTGTGTCGAGAGGCTTCGTTTAAACCAAAAAATATACTGATCGCTCCCATTCGGAAAGATGCGATCCAAACCTAAAAGAAAAATACATAATTTTTAATAACACTAGTCGTTCTCTACACCACCTTTGAAAATAAGTACCAAATGAGAATTGAATTAAAATAAAGCCATAAAATTTGGTGACCATTGCTAGATGATTGCTGGTCTGAACGGCGTTTAAAATTTTCTTATTAAAGGATCCTTTGAATATACTTACCAGTTTCAAGTAGACTGGACCGAATTGCGTTCGTTCCCGACAACGTCCATGCCATCCCAGTTTCGGCATCATTAGGAATACCAGCCAAGCTGTAAATCTTCCTGCCTTCTACCGTAGTAGAGAACCTAAAGTAAAAATGGGAGTTTCTAATCTGGGAAGGACATTCTAAAGAGTTCAACAACCCGTCAAAACTGAAATTTCTATAAAAATATTACTAAACATCAAGATAAAAGTTTTATTATGCGGCTTGTTAAAATTTTCACAACATTGTTAAAACAATTTTACGGAAAGTACCGTAATTTAGATTAGTTTGCACTTTATCATGCTAAAGGGGGCACATTTTTAAGCCTGCAATTTTCTTGGACATAGAAGTTGAAAGGTCGGGAATAAGTGCCACCAACAGCAAAATATTCAACAGCAAAATTGTTAGAATCTATTAAAAACATGCAAGTTCCAACTTAGCATGCAAAATATCAAGATGCTAAAATTATTACATGAAACTACTTACATACAGTCCGTCATGCTAAAAATAGTTTTTCGTCGAAACATTCCAATACTTTCCCTGGAAAGTAAAAATCTGATGGTTAGTTTAATTCAATTGAGTCCTCAAAAATTGAGCACGTATGGTAAAAAAAAAAGCCATTGTAAAATAGTGTCCATTAGAAACGTCACGCTCGTATGGTCTCGACATGTATTGCAGGGAAAAACTATTTTTTAGTCCCAATTTTGGTGCTGAAAGAACGAAAATTGTGTGCACTAATTTGGTCACAAGCTTTTTTTTTGCGAAATGGCCACTCTTTCAAAACGAACACCATGGCGCGTTTTTTCGCCACTCTTTCAAAAACTTCATTTTTTTTAACACTCATTTGAAAAAATAATTTATGGGACGGTGTAAATTAACAATGGTCGTTTCAAAAGTCACAAATCAAGAGAAGTCTAAAAAAAAAGATGCGTTTCATTTTAAAATTTAAGAGAAGGTCAAAAAAGACTTTTCATATCTTAATTTTATTAAAATGTGTATATCTCATACGTGTAATAGCTGCAAGATAAATTAAAAATACATCGCTCACAAAATGTTACCCGGTTTTATAAAAGCCTCGCCATTAGTAGTAATCATCTGTTCGATTACTTTTTTTGAATACTGTATATGAACGGAAATTTTCATGGTCGGTTTTATAAACGCACCGCCATTAGTAGTAATCATTTGTTCGATTACTTTTTTTGAATACTGTATATCCACAACCAGCGACATATGGATTACGATCTTCATCCTCGCTTGCCACTTTAAGAATTATATAAATGTTCTACAATTTCAGGCTCTGCATCACTATATGAAACATCAGACTCACTTATATCCACTGATTCGTCTGAATTTTCAGCAAATAATTTAGAATTCGCCTCTTTCATAGTCAAACCGCGACGATTCATTTCATTGAACAGTGAAATGTACACACAACCAAACACAATAGCAGGCAATGACCAAATGCGGGATTTGGCGCACCTACGCTTGCTTGTGTGGAAATGCCCTACCCACAGCGCCATCTATTAGCCATCTAGTGAACTACATTTGGCAGAAAGCCAATAATTTTTTTTCTGTCACATCTTTCTGAAAATTGATACAAAAATTTAATTTTCCCTTATTGCCTAAGATGGAGTCAACTTTTGGTCCGTCAAAACCTTGAGTCAATCTGTCACCCAGAACTCAAAACCGTGTGCTTTCTTTAGCTACACAACAGATAATCACTTGAAGTTATTCTCAAAATTATAGTAAAAATTCAGGAAGGAAAAAACAAGGGTGCATTTTCAACAAATTTAAATTTAAATATTTTGACATTCCAGTATTTGTTAAATTTCAAAATTCCAACATGTAAGCATTATATATAATCAAAATTCAAGTAATTCAAACTTCTAAGTATTTACAATCAAATTTCAATTATTTGAGTATTTCCAATTAAAAAATTTTAATTTCGTGTAAAATTCTCGAAAACAGCCCCTATTTCCGGGCAAAGATTTCATTTTTGTATTAACTATCTAACATTCCAGAGATTCAAATTCTGCCAACCCATTTTTGGGAGAAAGGCTTAATGATCTCGTTGAAATTAAAATTACAGCTGAAAAAATCTCCCAAAATAAAATTCAAGTTAAAATCTCGAACCGAAACCATGAGATATTCTCGAAGAACTCTAAAAACGAAAGTTCGTTTTTGAACAGTTTGTTACACCTTAATTTGCTCAAATTAAATTTCAAATTTCTAAATCACTAATATACATATAATCATATATTTCAGCAATAATATCCTTTTAAATAATTCTTAAATAATATTTATATAATCAAATCTCAAATTTCTGTAATATTTACAAATTTCCAACCGTAAATTTTAGCAATTTTCATTTGTCAGATGCAACCCTCTATTTACAGTAAATGTCACAAGTATTGATGTTAAATATCTTAAATTGTGCAACACATTACACCACATTTTTCAAATCTGGCCATATTCCACTCCATACAACTACACATAAATATATTTTTCCATAATAAATGAATAATAAGATATCTCTGAAATTACGAGTGCAGCTCCTGAAAACAGAATTCGATTAAAATACCATACTAAATCAAAACACTGTCGAAAGCCCAGGCCGACCAACTCGTCCGAAGACATGGAGTAGCAAAATGGGCGGCCGGAAAAATTTTTGCATAACGGAGACCGATCCCCACAGTTACGCCGAGCTGACGGAGCAACCAGTAGTTTATTGAAAGATGTAAGATATTTACAAGATACATCCGCAAGACAATATGTGTAATGGTTAACAGACAAATAAAGTACATACATTCAACGAGTTACAACTATGTAGACAATATAACGTAAGAACCATAGAAATGTGTGTAAAGGTTTTACAGACGATTTGAGAACAGGATCGTTGGTTAACAATCAGAGCCGAAGAAAAACCTGAACAGCAGGCTTACACAGGTAGTTAACATAACCAAATTAACTTTCGGAGAGTATAGTAATATTACATATATTTTATCATAATTATTTTGTAAGTTTAACACAGAGTATTTACTGGTGTCTTAGGTCATTATGTAGAGTATTTACTGGTGTCTTAGGTCATTATGTAAGTAACAGTGGATGCCTTTTCCGTGCTTAAGAACAAAAGGCAGAACGGCAACAGGACAAGGGAAAACACAGGGAAAAGCACAAACACAGAGAGAAGGGAAAAAGCAAAAAACAAAAACAATCAGGAGCAGCACAAAATGCAGAGATAAAAAAATAGAAAATATTGTTCACAAAAATTAAAAGCAGGGGATGCCCACAGGAACGTCAATTGATACGGTTGGAAACATCTCGAGCAATGAGAATATTTCTTTAATTTATTTAATAAGATATCATTCCGGCAGACATTAGTAAACCAAGTCGCACACAAGCAAATGGGAGGGGGGGGGGGTTAACAATCTTTAGTGAAGGGACAAGAGAAAACGTAGTGGTCAGCAACTCCAAAGGAGTTACAGGGCAGTTAGAGGTAGATTTAAGTTTAAAATAGTATAAATGATCTAAGAAGGGACCATGCCCAGTAATAAAATAAATAAGGTATTTATTATAATTTTATCGTTTAGGGTTGACGCGTGGAAGGAAGTTTAAGATGCGTGAAGGGTCATGAGTACGAGGGGATACATATTCATTAAGATATTACTGCCACGAATTCAAAAGGGTGGATTTACAGAATTTTGAAAGAAATGAATAGGGGAAGGGAACAGAAGTGATAGTACCAGAATCAGCAGCCTCTTTGTCATATTTGTCGGCGACTTCGTTTCCAAGAGTGCCGGCGTGAGCTTTAACCCAGTTGAGGTTAACATAATTTTGAGCCGAAAAAGCCGAAAGTTTCACATCCCTAAGGAAATTAGACTTATTTTTAGTAGATTTTAGCACCAGAATGGACGATAGACTGTCCGAAAAGATGTTAATTTTAGTACAGTTATCGCATGCCCACTTAAAAGCAACATTGATTGCCGCAAGTTCAGCCTGGAAGACTGTATTCCCATTGCTGAGTTTGTAAGTAAAGATTTTAGCAAGGGTATTTTGCCTGAAAATGCAGATAGAGAAACCAATCTTGTCATTAAATTTTTAACCGTCCGTGAAGACATTAACGTCAGAAAATTTAGAGGGATTGAAAACCGGAAGGTGAACTGAACGCTGGGAGGGAGGGACACCAGAGGGAGGGAAATTAAAGTCAAATGAAGAAGGGGAAGGAAGGGAAGGGTCAAGAAATGAGTTAACTAACACATGGGGACTCCAGGTGAGACAGTCATCAATGATGATGCCCAGGTAATTTTAATGACGAGTAACACGGATAGGGTGGTTAAGAATTTTAATGCGAGGGGTTGCTTTTCTTTTAGCTCTAGTTTTGTTAAAGATTATGCAGTGAGATTTGGCAAGGGAGATGGTAAGGAAAAGGGACGCAAGGGAAGACAACTTAGAGTTGGTGTTGTGGGCAGTGACAGTCAAAGAATCGCCAGAAGTAACCACCGCGAGATCATCTGCCAAAGCCTGGAGGTAAAAGTGATCATTATTGAGCAGTAAAATTTTGTTAAAGTAGATGCTCCACAGGATCGGAGAAATCACCGAACCCTGCGGGGCACCAAGTTTTTGATATGGAAAGATTGCTTTCGGAGAAAGTTATCGTACGTGAGATAAGATAAGAAAATATAAAGTTACAATAGTCTGGAGGTAAATTAATGTCGTTTAATGTGGAAGGCAGGATTCTCCAGTTAAGTGAGTCAAAGGCCTCGTAGATGTCCACGGTGCAAGAGAAACGAAGTGACCAGGCCTAAGTCTTTCAATAGTTGAGATGCTGCCAGCATCTTCACAGCCCACCAATTCCCTAAAACCGAATTGCAGCTGATGAAGAGCCTCATTGGTTCTCAACCAGAAATTGACGAACTTTTATTGACGAAAAGTTTTTCGAGAATTTTTCCGAACGTAGGGAGGAGGCAGATAGGATGATAAGAGGAAATGAGGGTAGGATCTTTGCCAGGCTTGTTAAGAAAGAGTATTTTTGCGGTTTTAAAACTTGAAGGAAATTGACAGTACTTGAAACGAAGGTTAAAAATTTTAGGAAGAAGGAAAGGGAAGGAGGCATGTATTGATTTCCAAATGTTAAAGTCATGACCATCGTTAAAGTCAAGACCATCGAGTCCAGGGGCATTACCGTTAGGTAAGTTATTAAGAACCAATGAGAGTTCCCCATCTGAAACCGGTCCCAACCTGTCTTGAGAAAATGATAAAACAGGGAAGGAGGTAAAAGAAGGATCACCTTTAAAACTGTAGTCCAAAAGACGATTAATTTTAGATTCATGTCGAAGGTTTATTTCTTCTGGAAACTGCAGATTAATGTTATTAAATTTTTTAAGTTTATTAAATGCGAATTTAAAATGTGTGCCAAATAGTGCAGAAATTTTTCCAGGCGTCAATTTTGGATTTATTTATTAATTTTTTGTACTTGGCACGGTGAAATCTATATTTGATGTTGGTCTCGGAAATGAGTTCCGGGGAAGCGGAGTTTCTCTCAAGTGACTTTATCCGTTTGAACAAGGCTGTAACAAGGCTGTTTTTCGGATCTCCGACGTGTACCGGACCTCTTCCTACGTTGCTTTATTCTCTCTCCTGGACATTCCACCCATTCAGACCGTTCTAGAGGCTAGCTATATGAAATTCCATTTTTGGAAGAGGAGGTCCAATTTGTTTACTGATCCCTTGCTGCCTTCTCCGTCAAGATTTGACGACCAGGTTGCGTCGAGCTCCCTTCCCCTGGACAAAGGGTCCTGGTTTTGAAGGGAGCTGGGGACGAACCCCGATATCAGTTTTTACTTATGGGTCGAAGATTGACGGAGAAGTGGGTTATGCTTTCTGTGTCTATAAAGATTATAATTTAGTCCATACTAGTAAATACAAACTTAATAATTTCAATTCAGTTTTCCAAGCTGAACTTTGCGCTATTAACTATGCCGGAAATTGAGCTCTCGAGTCGGTTGGTTTTGCTGTTATTTTCACTGACAGCGCTTCTTCAATTGCTGCGCTGTGCTCGGACAAAAATTGTTCCCGGCTTCTGGCCAATGTTAAAAAGAATTTGCAGCTTTGTCGGGACTGTGTTTCTCTTCAATGGGTTAAGGCTCATGTGGGCATTACTGGTAACAAGGAGGCAGACAATAACGTGAAGTTAGCGGCTAGATCCGGCGAGCTGCTGGATGTCCCTGCCCCCTACTCGCTTCTGTCTGGCTTTGTTAGGACGGAGGTGATTGGGAGATGGCGGTTCTCTCAGTGGCTCGTGGGACGGTGGCGCGCGGGCCCGTTCCTTTTGTCCGTCTTTTGACTTGTCCCGCCACATCATTAACAGATCCCTTATATTTTTCTTTACTGGACATGGTCCTTTCCCCGCTTATCTACACAGGTTCAAAATAAAACTCTCTCCCTTGTGTTCCTGTGGGACAGTGGGGGATGCGGACCACTATGTGTTCGATTGCCCGCTGATCCTCAGGTAGCACTTTACTAAACCTTAAGCAGAAGGACGGGCTTTGTGGTTTAATAGGGTCGTGGCTAGTTCTTCGTCCACCAGATACTTAGAGGCCTGTGTCACGGGGAGAAGGGGGCGTGTGTGCCAAAATGTGACAAACGTGCCAACAACCAAGCATGTTATATGCAATACGAAATTAAGTGGTAGATGCAAATATGCTAAATATGTTAAATCGTGATAAAGCCGTGAATGTGTTAAGCCGTGAAGTTCTTTGGCACAACCCAGGATCATTTAGAAAGACTCGTCCAGGAATATCCTGAATGACCTGCTGCACAAATAAAGTACACTTTGAAATAAACCAAACCCTTACCTTGTAAGGCGCAAATAATGCACAATCTCAAGAGACAAGATGTTATATAACCACACGGGTGTTTGGATATATATGATCTCTTTTATTTAGCAACGTAATTAAGAAGGCAGAAAAAAAAAGATGATAAGCTGAATAGCTTTCAGCTCAACATTTAATATCTGTAACACTGTACAATACACTGGACTCAGGATCGAGCTAATTTAACTGCTGCCACGAAATTAACCAATGATAATAATAAGCTTTCAACAGCATAAATAGAAGTGGCAAGGCAGCAACACATGAGAATATAATAAAGAGGCAATTAAGGTATGGTCTTAAAACACAGGAGAGAACCCCGCTGTCGTGAGGCACCACCTGTCGGCACCACAACAGTCAATGCAATCTTAATTAACTCGTTGACACAACCAAGAACAGCCGACGAAAGGAAAGCGGGTTTACGACGAAAAAGGCAAATAGTGGTATGTACAAAAACCCAAAATACATTTACGTTGTGTGAGTAATAACATTTTCCCAGTCTGGAAGAATTAGATTCCAGATGATAGCAGGTAGGCAAAAAGGAAAGGATGGAATACATGAAAGGATTACACATATATTAAGTTAACCAAAAATTCTATTTATTAATTATTAGCATTATAAAGTATATTCAATAAGTATTTTTAATTATATCAATCTCAATATTCAACAACAACATTATTCCTTAATTTAAATCTAATCAGGCACGAAGGAAAAAGAGAGCTTTCCTCTCAGCAAAACACAAAATGTTCATGGCGCACAGAATGGCTCCCCTCCTCTGGGAGTCAAAAAATTTACGAACAGAGTGAGGAAATTTTTTCTCTCACAGAACACACAGAATTACAAAAAAATTACAAAGAATTTTAGGAACCTGTAAGTGTAAAATAATTTTGAAGAAAATTTAGGGCGGGAAACGTGCGTACGATCACGCAACCCAACAACAACGACACTGCAGATCTGAATGC
Source organism: Amaurobius ferox (assembly GCA_951213105.1). NCBI lineage: Eukaryota > Metazoa > Arthropoda > Arachnida > Araneae > Amaurobiidae > Amaurobius > Amaurobius ferox. The sequence goes on along the minus strand of OX578150.1, from coordinate 12,576,596 downwards.
CTGGTCAGGACACTCATCACCACAGGAAAATGCAAAAAAAAACCAAAAGGGGATGACACAGATGTCACCGCATCTTAAAGGAACCTTTACAAAGCAATACACTAATAAAATACACTTAAATTCAGAAAAACTTGTCAAGGCACTTCTGCCTAACAACACAAAAATTGTCTCAATTCTCACAATTGAGAACACACATGATGCGAAAAATTTTTTAAATGATAACAATAATGAAGTTGAAGTACATTTATACAAACACAATATTATTCAATCAAAAATTATTCAAATTTCAAATTTTTGTCACTTTCAAATAGACTAAGTGACACGAAAACAATATTAATTTTCATTAAAAATGATTAAATATATTTTGAAAATTAATTTTTAATTCAATTTGTCATAATCAAGGAATGAGATTCTTCACTCATTCAAAATTTCTCACTTTTTGAGAACAAAATTCAAACTTTCAATTTTTCAACTTTAAAACTTTAAACTTAAATTTGACATTAAAACATTTCAGAAATTTCCTTATTCTGAATTTCAACTTATTCACATTATTTCAAATTATTCAATTTATTTTTAAATCATTTAAATTATTTTAAAATGTCAATTTATTTTACTTTCACAAAACTGAAATCAATTCACCACGTGATCACTTTATGTGTCACAGAAATTTCATTTAAACCCGCTGAGAGAGAGAAAGAGAGAAAATTTTCTTGAAATCCACGTCAGTTATGTAAAAAGGTGCAGGAACACATCTGAAGAGCAAACTTGGCGGGGACTAGTCGAGTTGCCAAGAACAAAAAAGGAGTGTAGAAAAAAAGGAAAAAAAAAATTACTCGCGCGCAGGACTCAAGCAGACGAAACAGGGCGCCAAACCGCGCCTCGAAATTCTTCATTGTTTTCAAATTATTCAAAATTGGACAGTTTTACCTGCCCACGACATCATCTTCTTCCTCCATCCTCATCAGTTTCCCACCTGGACTGGCCTTTCAACTGCATCTGGTGGGCTCAGAGACAGCCGTCAGTAAGGTCTCCCATCTCGGTACTTGAATCGGACAATTATTTGCCCAGCTGCTTCTTCATCAATGTCCCGAGAGTCTTGTCTTCATGTTTGTGTCGCCAGCCAGTCTTCCAGAAAAAGGTTCTGCAGCATTACAAGAATGACTCACTCACTAAATTTGTGTATGTGTGTGAAAACTGCTGGTCAAAAAAAAAAAAATGTAAAGGGAGTTTCAAGAAAACAATTTATCAACAATTTCAAGCCAAAAAATTTTCATCTCTCTCGGCGAAAACCAGGTCTAAAAAAACACTTATCAAAAGAGATCATTTACTTTTGATCTTTCAAATTCCATTAAATTTTTTTCAAATTTTCAAAACTTTCAATTATTCAAATTAACTTTATATTATTTTTAACCAAATCATTTACTTTTTTCAAAACATTTAAATCTTTCCTCCTTTTTACTTAAGGGGAACACATTAGTTTACAAACACCACTTTTCAATTATCATATTTTGAATTTAAGGGCAAACATTCAATTCTTCACAATTTTACCCAATCAAATTAATCAAAGTCAAATCAGAAAAGAAAAACAAAACTCTCAGAGATTTTTAGAGTCCAAGATGAGAGTCAGTCAACAAAATTTACTTATTATTTATAAAATTACTTAAAATGCAACTATTAAAACATAAACATTTGTAAATTATGATTCACAAAAATCAATTTATATATTTCATTTACTTATTTAATTTATATGCAAGATTTTCCTTTCAATTTAAATACAGTTAATTTTTCTCATAAATTCTATTTTAAAAGACAATATTGGAAAATACAAAAATTATACAAGTATTACACTTTAATTTGATATTGAACTATTATTTTCTTGCATAAATAAATTTCTGAGAAAATGTGAACTCATTCAGAAAAAAATCTAATATTGTGTAAATCTCTGACAAGATCTAAGATTATAAGGTGTATTTGTGTTTCTGTTACCATAATATCTTTGTTTTTGATGTGGTGTGTATTTGTTATAGTAATTATTATTGTAAATGATTCTTTCATTTCCATGATCAAAATTATTTGAATTACTTCTCAATCGATAATGTTGATTTCTATTAGAATGGAAGTTTGACTTATTTCCAGCAATATTGTCATTCACTAGTTTTGGTAGGTTAAATCTCACTCTTTTCACAGTCTTTTTATTCTGAGATTTTTCTGCAGGATTAGATAAACAAGATTTCAGTTTCACAGAGTTTTTCTCAGTAGTGATCATAGGAGTAGGGTTATTTGCTTTAGAATTCACATTTTGACTTTCAGTTGTTTGTTTTGCAATTCTTTCCTTCTTGGAGGTAAAAGAGTCAGTCTGTTCACATGAACCAATTGTTCATTTTTAGGGTTCATCACATGTTGTATAAAAAAATTCACTGGCGAAGTGTTCTTTATTACCCGAAAAGGACCTCTATTGAATGAACTAAGTTTTTTCGATTGTCCATGAGGTAAGAAAGGTGTATAAAGATAAACCAAATCATTTATTTTAATATTAGACTGCTTCGTTTTTTTATGTTGTTGTAAAATCTGTGAATTTTCAGCTTTTTCCAAGTTACTTTTTACTAAATCATATGTTTTCTTAAGTCTAAATTGCAAATCTTCTCCATAGTGATAAACTGAATCATATGTTGGAGTTTTGAAGCCAGCAATCAATGTATTTGGAACTGTTAAATCTCTTCCATATAGTAAATATGCAGGTGATTCACCCGTGGAAGAATGTACGGCATTTCTATGAGCCAGCAAGGCAAAATGTATCAATTTATCCCAATTACTTTTATCATCGAATGCAATATTCTTTAAGGATCTGACCAAAGTACCATTTAATCTTTCAACACATCCATCAACTGAAGGCATGAAGGCAGTAGTTGTATTTTTAATTATGCCTAGTTTCTTATAAAAGCACTGTGCTGTTTTTGATAAAAAATTTGTCCCTCAATCGGAGACTATATATTTTGGAATTCCATGCTGATCCATATAATGTTCTAGGCAATTCAAAATATCTTCTGTTTTAATTGAAGCCAAGGGATATGCTTCAGGCCATCGAGTAAAATAATCTGTAATTACTAATATAAATTTATTTCCAGAGTTAGATATAGGCAATGGTCCAACACAATCCATAGTGATTCGCTCAAATGGATAGCTAGATTTTGTAAATTTTTGAATTGGTGCTTTGTTATTTTTAAAACCTCGGTTGATTACGCAAATTTCACATGATGCAACATAATTGTTTGTTTGAGAATACATTCCTGCCCAATAGTACTTTCTTCCAACAGAAGATAAAGTTCTTCTAAAACCACAATGTGCATAAGTAGGACAATCATGGTGTAACCATAAAATTTCAGACACAAGTTCCTGTGGAACAACTACTCTTTCCTGTTCTTGATGTCTATGTTTAGGATTCTTGTGTGTACACCAAAGCATGTCATCTTTTCTAAAAATTACTAAAGTTTGTGGATATGGTTTTATATTTTTGTCTAAAAGATCTAAAATTTTATTGCATCTTGGGTCAGATTTTTGAGCATTTCTAATTCTGGTGAGCAACGTTGGACAAGTAAAAGTTTGTTCCAGTTCACCATTTTACATATTGTTGTGAGTTTGATTTTCATTTACATTTTTGTCAATAATGTAAATTTTATTTGCTTTACGTGTACTTGCTGTATTCAAATTGTCTTCCATTTCTCTTACATGAGAATTATTATCATTGTTTACATTTTGAAAAATTTGGTTTGTATTGGTAGAATTTTGAATTTCATTACTGTTATAACTTTATACCATTATAACTTTATATTGTGATACAAATCTTCTAGGAATATTTTCAACTGAATTTGAACATTCGTCAACATTTCTGGAAAGGTAATCAGCAACAATATTTGCTCTTCCTGGTTTATGGGTAATTTTGTAATCAAATTGTGACAGGGAGGCAATCCATCTAGCTAATCTAGACGTGGGATCTTTTAATTTGAATATAAAAGACAACGAAATCTGATCACAATAAATTGTGAAACCTTTGCCAATTAAGTAATGCTTATAGTAGTTAGTAGCCCAAACAACGGCTAACGCTTCTCCCTCTACTACACTATATTTACATTCGGCTTCATTTAATTTTCGACTAGCATATGAAATTGGATGCAAGGTGTTATTTTCATCCTCTTGAGACAAATAACAACCTAAAGAATGGTTAGATGCATCAGTATGTAATATGAAAGGTTTCCTGAAGTCAGGAAGTGTCAAAATCGGTTTTGATACAAGTTTTCCTTTAAGAATTTCAAATGCTTTTTGAGCTTCATTTGTCCATACAATTTTCCATCTGAGACCAAAAATCCCAGGTATTTAATTGTTCTTTAAAAAAAATAACACTTGGATGGTTTTAATTTTAAATGATGTTCTTGTAATTTTAAAAATACTTCTTCTAATTTTTGTAGATGTTCTTCAAAGGATTTGGATGCCACAATAATATGATCAATGTAGACATTCGAAACTCCTGCCAAAACTAATGACATCAACCTCTGGAAAGATGCAGGGGCGTTTTTGAGCCCAAAGGGAGTGCGACACCATTCATAGTGCCCTTTGTTGGTGGAAAAGGCTGTCTTTTCGCAGTCATTTGGGTCCAGACAGAGCTGATAAAAACCCGAAGTGAGGTCCAAGGTAGAAAAGAATACTGCTCCTGACAGATTATAGATTAGTTCACTGATATTCGGAATGGAATACGGTTCATCAATCATGACCTCATTTAAATGTCGAAAATCACAGACCAAACGATATGACCCATCTGCTTTCTTAACAAACAGGACAGGGGTATTATAAGGCGAAGTACTGGGCCTAATAATACCCGCGGCAAGAAGCTCTGTAACTTGTTTGTTTAATTCTTCCTGAAGGTGATGAGGCACTCTGTAATTTTTCTTTTTAATTGGAATGTTCGTTCTAAGATTTATTTTGTGAAAAATTGTATCACAGCCTTCAATCTCTGAAACCGACTTTGCAAAAACTCTATGATGCTTTTTAAGAAGTTCCAATAACTTCCTCTTCTTTTCTCCATATAAGTGGCTTAAGTCAAAGTCACCACCCCATGCTTCAAATTTTTCATTATTTTCAATAGGTGTGTGGTCAGTTACTGCATTTAGTGGTAAAGCTTGGACTTCTTTAATACTTTGTAATTTAGCAATTTTCATTTTCTTGTTCAAATTAATTATGTTTTCTGAAGGATTTGCTATTTTCACAAACAAATAATCTTTCTGAGGAGGCTTGTACACTGCTCTTGCCACAAAAAATTCTTTTTCTCCCTCAAGCGGTTCAATCAAAATAGTATCGTTATCCTGAAATTTATGATTTACTCGAATTTTTACAAATGCTTCAGTAAGTGGATTGAGTTTATGTGTCTGGTATACAGTTGCCACAATAAATTCATTTTCTTTAATTTCATTTATGTTATTAAATTTTTCTTCATTTTCACTACTAGTATTCTTGTACAAAGGTGGTCCCAAGACTGAGTTATTCGGGCTGGTCAAAAAGTAAGGAATTTCCTTACGATTAGCATTGTTTACATTTGTGAATGTCTGTCTGTCATGTACTTTTTTATTTCTTTTTCCTGAATTTTCATCAAAGTTTCTAAATAAACTTCCTCTTTCTAAATTATTAGCTTCTTGTAAGCTACACACATTTGCTTGAGAAAATTCTTGACTGGAAAAGTTTTCTCTGCTTCGAAATGGAATATTTTGTCCACACATGATCATATTGTTGCCTTCAAAATCAATTACAGCTTTATTTTCTGTTAAAAATGAGTTCCCGATGATAGCTTTGTAATTTGATGGTGCAGGAGTATTCAATACCCAGAATTCAAGAATAAAATTTTCATTTTGTAAAGTTAATTTAATTGAAATTTTGTAATCAACTATTGTATCTCCTCCATTAATTCCGCGCAGTACAGCAGGTTTTCTATGCACTGTGTATTGCTTATCAAATAAATTTAAAATTTCTTCATATGTGATATTTATGCTGGACCTCGTGTCAATCAGCATATTGATAGAATTTCCTGCCAGCTTAGCTGAGATGATTGGTAAGTTTGTTAAATTTTGTGAGGCATTTTGTACAATTGTGCTAATTCGTAAGTGTTTCCAAAATTTCCACAGTTCTTTCTTGAATTTTGATTCAAATTTCCAAAATGTACTTGATTGGTTGATCTGTCTTCTCTAAAATTTCTTCTATTAAAGTTGTTTTTGTAGCCGAAAGTAGTGTTATTATTTCTTCTAAAATTTCCTGGACTTTTGTACATATCAAAAGTATTTCTTCTATTGTTGATATTTCCTCTAGCTCTTGGTGTAGCCGGAATAAAATTCTTTCTATCACCGGGTTTCCTGTAGCTACGAAATCGTCTCTGTTGATTTGCTTCTTTACGGTAGTTAATTCTGCTTTCTTCACTCCTCGGGGTAACCGGAATTCTTCTTTCAAATTTTCTTCTATTTCTGCCTATATGTACGTCTTCATAGTCGACCGATAATTTCTTAATTTTGGTGTAGGGGATTTCTGTGTTACGTCATTTCCTTCCCACATTTCTTCCTCGTCTTCCCAATTTTCTTCTTGTCTATCCCTTCTTTCTAGTTCTTTTTTAAATTCACTGATCTGTTTACTTTGAATTTCCAATTGTTTTTCTAACTCTGTTATTTTCCTGTCTTCTGTATTCTGCTTCGAAACGGTATTTATTTCTAAATGTTCTTCATTTTCGTTTTTACACTTCTCTTCAAGCACCGTTAAATCTCTAGCTGATTCAAATGTTTTCGGGTTCTGAGCCAGGACTAATCTTCTAAAATCAGGATTTAACCCTTTGATGAACGCATTTTTCAAAAGCGCTATTCTTATGGAATAATCATTATTTTTCTCCGCTACGTACGAAGCTGATTCAATTCTAACAGCGAACTGACGCACTGTTTCTCCAGATTTCTGTCTAATATTTATTAACTCAGCAATGCGTTTTGCCATATCTTCTTTGGTTTCGAAGTTTTCTTTAAGTGCCGTTGTTAATTCTTCAAAATTCTTTGAATTCTTTAATTTTGAAATACCGTTGACCAACCGACTCGCTGGACCAGACAGTTTCATTTTTAAACAAAATATTTTCTCTTGGAACGTCCATCCCGCATTTTCTGACACTAGTTCTAATCTGTCGAGGAATGATTGCAGGGAGCTACCCTCCTCTCCGGAGAACTCTGGAACCGAGTTCCAAAACTGCGTTTTACCTACATTTGATTTTGCTGTCCCATTAATACTGACCGAAAGAGACCGACGCTGAGGAGGTGAGCGTACCGGCGAAAGCGAAGCTTGTCTAACATTATTTACGTTCCTCTGAACTTGTTGCGAGTTACTCCTCAAGTTCCTCTTCCTTCTACTTTGTCTGCCTGACATTTTTAATTTTGTTTTCTTTTACTTTCACTAATAATGTTTTTAACAAATGTTTATTTTAATCAAGTCGAAAATGTCAATGTAAAATGTATTCTTGTTGTGTTGTCAAAATGTTTGTATGTCACTTTCTTTATTTCATACAATCAATTTCATTTGAAAATATACAATAATAAATACTGACTTACTTCGGTGATCTCAAAGACCACATTCACTTATACAATAAATACACCTAATTTTATCCGCAAACATTTCAAATATACTCTTCTATTCAAATAATAATCTTGCCATTCAAATAATATTTTTTTGAAACCAAAAGTAAAACAAAAATTTTGAAATCGAAAATGTTCCTGCACTCAGGGAAACAAAAGGGAACGGCGCCAAACATGTAACGGCGATATTGTGAAACGATGGAACGCCTTACATTTATACATGTAGAAAAATTGAAGTAAAGTTGGTTGATCATAAAACATGTATATAACTCAAGTTGGCCTAGTGATCGTAAATGTCGTGGAAGTATACTTAATAACTCCAAATGACGAATCCGTTTCCCTGGTGAAAAGCGAATCTGCACGCCAATGGCTAGGAACATATAAATGGCAAGTAAAACAACTCATTAAATGATGAGATCATATCTTTCTTGAAATTAAATGAAAATTCTTTAATAAGCTTTAAAGGACATATATCATACCATAGCATATATGCATCATAATGCAATTCGATGAAATTTCAAAGATATTTTTAAATCATAAAATATTTAATTTAATAACATTTCACATACTGTCATAAACAAAGGGAGATTTTACCATATATCTTAATATTTAGCTGGCTCTCATTTATACTGTAAATTCTGCTAGACAAATAGCCAGAACAAATTATGGTCTCCTATTTAAAGGAAATATACTTACGAATCATGAGTGAGGTTCATAGGGGCACTGTCGGTCGTAAAACAACATGAGAGCAATATTACAAATTTACTTTAAATTTAAAACAGTTTCATTATTCTAAAAAACTATGGAGTAACTTTAAACACGACCGGCAGATTTCAAACCCATTGTATGCTCTGTCTTTTCAAAGAAGCATCTCTCTACACTTACTTTCCAATTCTGATGTCACAAACACACATACATGAGCACTCGTACATGCAGAACAGTAGAAATAATCAACCACACAAAATTAAAGCACTCAACGGCTTTTCTTTTTCAAGCAGGTGCGCCGGTCAAGGACGCAAACACTTCATCTGACTCGCTTTTTCCGCAGAATATCGGCTGAGGAATTTTTACATTTATATGACATGAAAAGAGCATTTAAAAACAGAAATATACTTCACAGATTTCGACACCACAATCTGTCAACCTTCTCGTTAGCAAGGCACTTGTATCTGTCTCAAATCTTACAGTTCTAAGATTCCATTGGTGTTGTCAGTCCAATGAAGAGGCATGATTCCCCTCAAAGTTCTTTATTTCACAACTCCATCAATTCTGTACTCTTACGTAAAACTTAGCTCTGAATCGGAGCTAGTCATATACTTTAAAAATACGCTCATGACAATCATCTTAACATTATAACATAGCATTACATCGTTGTCTCGAGTCTGAGAGAAATGACTACGAGAGAGAGTCCAAGATGATGTGGATGTGTCTCAAAAATGCTCTGCACGGACTTATATACTACACTTATAATACACTTCAAAAATACTTCGGAGGGGCCTTTATAGGTTATACGAGGCTTGGACTCTGGAGCGGTTTATGTTATAGTCAATTACTTGCTATCTGGACTTCTTAATCTGTCAACCTTCTCGTTAACAATGCACTTGTATCTGTCTCAAATCTTACAGTTCTAAGATTCCATACCATACATGGTATGATCCAGATGCTATGAAGAGTTCTTCAAGTGTTCAACCTCTTATCACTTATTAGTGGCGGTGCTCTCCAACTTTTAACAAGGTCTATAATAAAATTTAATGCCGACTCTCGTGATAAGTACTTACATTAGTGTTATGAGCTAAGAATTTGGAATACTTCTCTGAAACTAAAAGATTCTTTTTAGATAAAAAGTTTAAGCCTAAAAATATATGTATCATATTTTTTTGTTATATTACACAAAATCCTCGAAGTGGTGTTGTCAGTCCAATGAAGAGGCATGATTCCCCTCAAAGTTCTTTATTTTACAACTCCATCAATTCCGTACTCTTACATAAAAACTTAGCTCTGAATCGGAGCTAGTCATATACTTAAAAAATACGCTCATGACAATCATCTTAACATTATAACATAGCATTACATCGTTGTCTCGAGTCTGAGAGAAATGACTACGAGAGAGAGTCCAAGATGATGTTGATGTGTCTCAAAAATGCTCTGCACAGACTTATATACTACACTTATAATACACTTCAAAAATACTTCGAAAGGGCCTTTATAGGTTATACGAGGCTTGGACGCTGGAGCGGTTTATGTTATAGTCAATTACTTGCTATCTGGACTTCTTAATCTTGTAACGGCGATATTGTGAAACGATGGAACGCTTTACATTTATACATGTAGAAAAATTGAAGTAAAGTTAGTTGATCATAAAACATGTATATAACTCAAGTTGGCCTAGTGATCGTAAATGTAGTGGAAGTATACTTAATAACTCCAAGTGGCCCGTTCCTTTTGTTCGTCTTTTGACTTGTCCCGCTACATCATTAACAGATCTCTTATATTTTTCTTTACTGGACATGGTCCTTTCCCCGCTTATCTACACAGGTTCAAAATAAAACTCTTTCCCTTGTGTTCCTATGGGACAGTGGGGATGCGGTCTACTATGTGTTCAATTGCCCGCTGTCCCTCAGGTGGCACCTTACTAAACCTTTGACAGAAGGACGGACTTTGTGGTATAATAGGGTTGTGACTAGTTCCTCGTCCACAAGATACATAGAGGCCTGCGTCCTGGTCGCTGCAGGAGTGTGTGACAACTGCAGTTGATTTATCTTTGCGACCTTCGGCCTGTTCTGATCTAAAGGTCTTTTGTCTTCAATTATAGTACTGTCGCAGCGGTTTTCCGCTGGACACGGCCGACCGAGAAAGTCTAACTTTCTCGCGAAATCATACCCAGGTCCGAAACACACCTCCCGTCAGTGGGTGAAACCCAACTGATGACCTGCGAAACAAACCCAAACAAATTCCAAAACAAACAGATTACACCCTTGAAAGTCTCAACAGCAGCTGAAAACACTTTAAACAATTTCAAGAACATAATAAATTCTTAAATACATACTCAACTTTAAGTTAAATTTCTATTTATTAAAACTGAAGTTATATGGAGTCACAATTACAAACGGCTGAATCTATCTCGGCTCTCGCACCACTGGACCACACATTCACTAAATATCATCGGCTTTCAGCCGGAAATAAATATACATTTCTAAATTTCATTAATCAACATTATAACTTATAAATATCAAATATTCTAATATTAATTTAACATGGTATGGTCCAAAGGGAGGCAGCACACTCGAAGATAGCTTATAGTATTTTGGATATTATCTGTATCAATTCTAATTTAATGATAATTTAGAGGATCAATTCAATTCAATAATTAGCTTAGATTATCTTGAGATGTCTTGAGAAACAGTCCGATGACACGAGGACAGACGAAGGCACTTCAGCCTCCATTTACCGAAAAGGACGCTTACCTCCATATCTGGAGGGACACAAGGATTGTCGTCGTCGGAACATCTACCAAACGAACCCTCGGGGAGAATCTTTCCCCGATTGCAAGGTAAGGCGGCAAGCACACAGCAGGCAGAGTACCAACAGCGGCCTGCCCAGGCTTCATCAAGGACTCTGACAGGAAACGGTCTTCAGGCATCCGGAACAGGAGGTTCCCGGACGGTCAACGGCGGCAAGCAGGGACGTCGAGGCTCGGCATCAGCAAAGGTTCAGTCCAAGCTTCACTCTCCGACTCACAGATGCAGGTAACCCAACATTGGGATTGGGCCCCGAGCCGAACGTGGGTTTGATAGTTGTTTTGAAGGGAGAGTGCACACCCAAATCACCACTCACACCTATTTTAAGCACTCCGGACGGATTCAGAGTCCGGCCAATCGAAAATCACGAAAGGTTCACATCTTTACCTTTCCACCAATACAAATTCACTTGTATTCAAATTCTTCTCCAGGGTCCATCCCATCCAACGAGATTTCAGCAAGGCACGTTCATCTGTAACGTGAAATCTTACACAACGTTGCGTCACCCAAAAAGCAGAAAAAAACGAAGACTTCTGTCTGCACCAGCAAAACACAGGTGACCCTGAACTAACGGTCGCTATTCCTCGAGTGTGTGAAAGAATATTATTTTATGAAAGGAAAATGGCCACAATTACTGAATAGAATTAAAATGCATTTAAAGATATAAAATACATACACATATGATATGAGGGTTCCGGTCACAATTTAAATAAATATAAATATAGAAGTTTAAGAAATAATGTAAATTTACAATTTACACATAAGTGACGAATTCCGTCACGACAGTACTATTCGGTTACACATAATACCTCCTAGTTATAAAATGTTTTAAAGTTTTTAATAAGCCCTTTGCTATAGCTACTTTCTTGGTTATTAAATATAATAAAACCTAGTTATAGGTCTCTTGGATACATCTTACCAGATACAAATTAATGATATTAGAATAACAAGTCATTTTGTGTATTTTGACCACCTAAAGGAAATATTGTAAATAAAGTTATGTCGCATTGTATGTAATTCGGGGAGTCGAAATTTAAGTGTTCTTATTGTATGTATATAAATATGTAAAAATGTTGTAAAAATTGAAACATTTGTAAATATCTTTTATATTTAACCCTTGGTATGATAATTGTTCTTCGCAAATGTCTAATATATAAAAATGTTATTTAAATTTGCTGTTTTGCAATGGAGTGAACCTGTATATGGTTTTGTTTTTTTCAAATTATAGGACATTTACATCAACATCTTATTCACCTACCGGAAACATCGGTACCAATTGTACCGATGTTTCCGGTAGACACGGCAGACCAGAGAAATCCTAGCTTTCTCGAATTTATTACCCCAGTCTGGGAGTGAAACCCACAGATGACCTGTTCCCTATCACCCCTTCAAATCAAAGCAATAAAAACCCTTACCTTGTAAGGACATCATCATCAGTTGAAAACACTTATATTAAATACAGTTTAGATGACTCAAATAAATACACAGATATAAGCTAAATTACTCTCTTTTATTGGAATAACGTAATTAAAATTTGGAGTCAACAATTAGCTGAACATCAGTAGAAGAGAAAAGTGCGTTCAAGGGCCGCAGGGGCAGTGGCTGCCCCTGCCGATGACTCATGGAGGAGGGCCCCTCTTTTGGGAGGATCCTCTCTTGAGACCCCCCTCTGTTGGGAGGATGCCTCTTTCGAAAGAGGCCTCGGCCAAGAGGGCAATTGCGAAAGAGGCCTCATACCCACGGAGTGAATTGTCTTGAGAGGGGATGACCCTTGACCTGAGGAAGTGGTTTCAATGGATCTCGCAATCAGCGATTGCACAATCTGGAAATGACGTGTCGCAATCGCCGATTGATAACCTTGGAGCTTTTAAGCACACGCCCTCCCTCGACACTGGTCAATGACAAAGTGATCGTTCTTATCAGTGTGACGTAGTTAAAGCGCCCTCTGGCGAATTTTGATGAAGTGCTGAAATCTATCGGCATTTTTTTTCCCAAAAGAATTTAATTTCTCATTTGTCAGGAGCGGGACTCGAACTCGGAACCATTTGATTACAATGCCTGCGGCTTATCCACTTGACCACAAGGCCTTGCTCCATATAAAGTTATCTTCGAACTGTACCTTATCAGAGGAAGCAGAAGATAGAATATTTTTCGAGGTTCGTTCGAATCGCTCTGCGCGTTATGAACAGATTGAATAGTGATGTATTTTATAAAAGGATTTCGGTGCATTTCAAAACAGAATGTTACGGACTGAATATAAAATTGGTGATTTTATATTGCGATTTTTAGCATATGATTTTTAAAATAAATTGAATACGGATTTCCAATGAACACAAAAATTGTATTCAGTGGATTCTAACACTACGATTTTTTTTTTAAACGCATAGTATAAACTCAAGTTTAAACTCAAGTATAGTTACACATTTTCAAAATTGTGTTAAGTGAACAGGATTCGACCCTTTTGTGCACTTAAAATTTAAACGCATTATACTTTGCTATAAATCACTTAATACAATTTTAGCTATGTGATTTTTTAAAAATAAATCTAACTATCAATATGATTTCGAATGTTTAAAAAAAAATAGATTACAAATTTCCAGTGAACACAAAATTGTGTTAAGTGAACAAGATTCAACCCTTTTAAGTGTGTACCTAAAAACAAATTTATACACGTACACAATATATTTAGCAAGCTTTAAAATAGCGCATTATACTTAGCTAAAATGAAGTAAACAGGATTCGACCATTCCAAGTGATATATACCAAGGTGATTTTTTAAAAATAAATCTAACTATCGAAATGATTTCGAATGTTTAAAAACAAAAATATAATAGATTACGGGTTTCCAGTGAACAAAAAAATTGTATTAAGTGAATAGGATTCAACCCTTTTATGTGTTGTGCACTTAAAAACAAATTTAAACGTATTATACTTAGTTAAAATGAAGTGAACAAGATTCAACCCTTTTAGGTGTGTACTTAAAAACATGAATGTAATACTTAGCTAACATTGTATTAAGTGAATATGATTCAACCATTCTAAGTGTGTGTGTGTGTGTTTGGTATATAGCAATGTGATTTTTTAAAAATAAATCTAACAGCATATATGTCGATACGGCTATTATAATAACGAAATGATTTCGAATGTTTAAAAACAAAACAACAACAAAAAAAATAGTACACTATTTTACGAATTTCCAGTGAACACGCAAATTGTGTTAAGTGAATAGGATTCAACCCTTTTGTGCACTTAAAATTTAAACGCATTATACTTAACTAAAATGAAGTGAACAAGATTCAACCCTTTTGTGTGTTGTACACTTAAAAACAAATTTAAACGCATTATACTTAGCTAAAATGAAGTGAACAAGATTTAACCCTTTTAAGTGTTGTGTACTTAAAAACATGAATGTAATACTTAGTTAAAATCGTATTAAGTGATATATAGCAATGCGATTTTTTAAAAATAAATCTAACAGCATATATGTCGATATGACTTTTTATAATAACGAAATGATTTTTTTTTCTTATAAAAATAATAATGAAAATTGGAACTCACATCCGACGTCTTGACAGCTTGGCGTTCACACTGCAAATGAGTGACACACTCTCATTACGCTATTAAAAATTAGATCTTATCTACAATGACGTCAGCATTTTGAGGTGTTGCCACCTATTTTTTCTAATGATATATATTTTTTTAATAACCGAGTACTTCAAGGGTCTGATTTGCTACACATAATCTGAATAGTGCATTGAATATAATTTGACCATTTTTTAAAGTGGTGGATGTAATTGAAATATCAAAGTTTAGAATTTAACAGACCAATGAATTTTCAGATACACCCCAAAACTTTAGCATCCAGTTTAAATAAAAGCCAGCGATTATGATATGACCATTTTCACAGTGCACATCCTAATTTTAATACCATTATAGAATTTTAGAAGTGTGTGTGTGTGTTTTATTTATTTATTTATTTATTTTTTTATAATGTGAATAGGATTGATTTGACCATTTTAAAGTGGCGGGTGTAATTGAAATATCGAGATTTAGAATTTAACAAACTAACAAATCGAACATTTCCCCCCCCCCCCAAAAAAAAGTTAACCATTAAGTTTAAATAAAAGCCAGTGAATATGATTTGACCGTTTTCACATCATAATTTGAGTACCATTATAGAACTTAGAAGTGAGTGTACAGTTTCGTTTATTTTCACAGTACACCAACATGTTTAAAATCTATTGCAAGTTTGCATTAAAACCACTCTTGCAATATATATTCCAATGCAGACATTTTTGATAATCGTCCAAACATCCAGATAACGATTGCTTTGGTCAGTATCAGCGCTTCTGTTCGAGATTAGCACTTCCTGTCCCAACCTTATGATAAGAATTGATAAAACTCATGAGTTCCATACATGAAGTGCATGTTAGAATGGATAAAATCTTACCAATGTGAAATTGTAATCCAAATATAATCTGAAAAATAAAGGTCATGAAAAGAAAGAGTAAAGTTTCCATTTGAAAATACATGTTATATGTTATTAAGAACTGTTACATATTATAAATTATATAAAAAGAAGTGTTAGAAAAAGTGGGAAATGTTAGTAGAAGAGAAAGTTTGTGCACTTCCAACAGCCCCATGAGGTGGTGCACCCTGTCGTTTCACTCTTTCGGGCAGTGTTCTCCACCAGCGTGAAATAATTTTGTTTAATTAAATTACATAATAAAAATGAATATAAGAATTAATTTTAAGAAATGAATATAACAATTTTAAGAAATGAGTAAGTAATTTTTTATTTTAGAATAAATGATTAAAAAAAAAAAAAAAAAGAAAGAAATGAATATAACAATTAATTTTTAGGAATGAGTGAGTAAGTTATTATTTTAGAACGAATGAAAAAAAAATTAAAAAATTAGAATAGCAATTAATTTTAAGTTAAATATTAATAGTTTAGATTACTTCACACTGGCAGACCTATTTTCCCATTAAAAATGAATAGAGTTCATTCAAAATTTGTAGAGTAAAATTCAAAGTTCTTTCGAGGAAAGTAAAATTCTTGAAAATAGTCTATATGAATATCTTGAAAGGGTCATGTGTTGTTGTTGAAACCCAGACCGTCCGACCTACCACCATGTGTCGAAAGCCCAGACCATCCGGCTCGTCCAAGGACTTAGAGCAACCGTTTGGATGGCCGGGAGAAAATTTAGATAGCGGAGTCCGACCCCCACGATCACAGCCACAGACGGAGCAGCCAACGCCCCCACGGGGCCCCACCGGCGCCCCGCAACGGGCACCGAAACCAGCAGTTTATTGAAAAAATCTAAAAAGTTTACATATTTACAGATTTCATCAGCACAGGCTGGAATCAAAATTTCCCAAACAGACGAGGGACAGAAAGAGTAGCTGAAGACGACAGATGGAAAAATCTAAAAAGTTGACATATTTACATATTTACATATTTCATCAGCAAAGGCTGGAATCAAAATTTCCCAAACAGACGAGGGACAGGTAAAGTAGCTGACGACTGACAAAACCGAAACACACAAGGATACAACAGACAACAAAAACACAACAAACAACAAAAAGCACCGCCTAACAACAGAAAGCACTGCAAACAACAAAAATACAGCAAACAACAAAAGCGCTGCATAGCAATAAAAACACAAAGCAAAAAAACAGTCAAAAAAGGGGGGGAACCCAGAGAGCAAAGCAAAATAATAACTCCACTGAACGAAAAGTTGAAAGCAGGGGGAGCTCACGGGCAGGTCAAGATATTTTGTTGGAGATTTCTCTCGCGATGAGAACACAGTTTTTTAATTTATTAAGAAGAGTAGGGTTTTTACTAACACCGGAGAACCAGGTCGCAGAAAGAGCAGGGGACGGTTTAACAAGGTGGAAAGCGGAGGTGTGCGGACAAGAGAAAACAAAGTGGTCCACATCACCAAACGCCCCACAGGTACAACAGGAGGTTTTCTTATGTTTAAAATGATATAAATAATCGAGGAATGGCCCATGACCAGTGAGAAAGTAGGTGAGATAATTATTATAAATTTGGACGTTTAAATTAACTTTAGGGAGATAGGTTAGGATTCGAGCTGGGTCATGGGTCCGGGGGGAGATATAATTGTTTAAGAGGGATTGCCAAATATTAAGGAGATAGTTTTTGCAGAGGTTTTTCAAAAAAGAGTAAGGGAAGGGAACAGTGCAAGGGGAACCGGCAGAAGTGGCAAGTTTGGCGTTAAGGTCTGCGACCTCGTTACCCCGAATGTTAGCATGGGCCTTGACCCATGAAAGATTAAATAGAGATTTAAAAGGTAAAATTTTTGATTTGATATCATTCAGGTATTTGGATTTAATTTTGGGGGAATTAAGAGCCAAAATGGCCGAAAGGCTGTCAGAGTAGATATTAACATTCAGATTTTTAGAAATGGCCCAGGAAAAGGCCGCATCTAGAGCAGCCAATTCAGCCTGGAAGACTGTGTTCTCATTATTAAGTTTATATAAAAGCGTCTCGACCAGAGAGTCACCTTCAAAAATGCAAACTGCAAATCCAACCTGTTCCTCGAGCTTAGAGCCGTCGGTATAAATGTTAAGGTTGGAGGGAATATTAGGGTCACAGGGAGCAAAATTTAAAGAGCGGGATCCAGGGGGAAGACCAGAAAGTGCAATGTTTGAATCAAAAAGAGCAGGTGCGGGGAAGGGAGGACCGGGAAAAAGGTTGTTTTTGTGCTTCCAGAAATGGTATTTAAAGTAAAGGGTTCTAATGACACAATGTAGGGGAGGAATTCCAGTAATTGAAAAAAGAGAAATGTTTGAAGATGTCCTAAAGCCGGAAGAAATTTTCAGTAGAAAGATTCTCTGTAAAGAAGTGAGTTTAGCCATCTGATCCCCAGTAAGGTTCCCACCCCAGATGCCCGAGCCATAAGTAATAGTTTTTTCAATGACCGAGAGATACCAAGTTTTAAGAAAAGTTTTGTTGACACCCCAGTTATTGCCCGAAATCTTTCCAAAGGTAGTATAGAGCTTAAAACATTTCTCTTTTAAATATAAAATGTGACAGGTCCATTTGAGGTTGTCATCAATGATGATACCTAGAAATTTGAGGGACCTTGAAAGTTTGAGGGTTTTATTAAGAAATTTGATAGGGCGGTAATATTTACGTTTTTTAAGTGATCTATTGAAAATTATACAGGAAGATACTACCACCATGTGTGAAAAATCTTCAAAAGTTCTTGTGTTTAAAATCTTGAAAGGATCTTGGCTTGTGTTAAAACTCTTCAAAAGTTCTCACGAGGGAAGAACAGGAAAATACACTGTGTGAAAAAGCTTCAAAGGTTCTTGTGTTAAAAATCTTGGTAAAATTGTTGAATTGCGATAAAATATCTTGAAAAATTCTCATATTCAAAATAGTAAAAAGATCTCGTAATCAAAATCTTGAAAAGGTCTGTTGCAGTAAACATGGAAAAATCTTCATGTATTAAAAATCTTAGTAAAAATTCTTGAATTGTGATAAAAATCTTGAAAAATTCATATATTCAAAATAGTAAAAAGGTCTCGTAATCAAAATCGTGAAAAGTTCTTATATTGTGAAAACTTCTTGTAATCAAAATTGTGAAAAGGTCTTGAATCATGGAAAGTTCATGTGTTCAAAATCTTGAAAGGATCTTGTATCGTGAAAAGTTCATGTATCGTGAAAAGTTCTTGTATCGTGAAAAGTTCATGTATCGTGAAAAGTTCTTGTATCATGGAATGTTCTTGAATCTTGAAAAAGGATTTCCGAAATACCTTCCTTTTCCCATTGTGTGGAGAGGAGAGAATACATTTTGGACCTGAGCCCCACAAACTCAAGTCCAGGTGTTCCATTTAGCTCGTCCTTAAAACAACTTATTCTCTTTTTGTTTGACACACTGTGGGCGGAATGATCTGTTGGATAATCCGATGTGTCAAAGAGGTGGTTACTTTCTTGCATGTCTTTGTAAAAATCCCGACACTCGACCTCATAAGTGAGAGTCGGTGTCGGTAAACAAAAGTGTTGCATCTGCTCCGTATTTTTTCTTCATATATCCATAGTGGAATCTGTACCCGAGGAGTTTACTAAGCTCCAGAATGGCGAAACCGACGTATATGGGCCTATTCAGTAAGATGTTGTTGTATAGTCTCTCGACCCCTACCAAATCTTCATTGAAAATTTTAAAAGATTTAAATGTGGGTGCCGCCATGAGTTTCTCCCCACGTTTCTCGTCCTTCACAAGATCAATCTTCACCCGGTTCCTCAAATTCTCTGCATTTCCCATACACGGCATTATTCATTAATTTAAAAAAATCTTTCTCGAAACCTGATTGGGCCCTTTTACGATGTTCTGTGTTGAAGTCAATGTAGGGCTTCAACCAGGCTCGCTGTTTAAATTTTAAAATTTTATGGGTGGTTTTTAATTTAAGTCCCAGTTCCAGATAATACTTTAAATTTTGAAAATGTACTATATAGTTTATTTTATTGTTCAGATTAGGGGTTAACTTTTCATGACTCTGGAACCGAGACATCTTAAGGGATTTTATAACTTCTACCGTGTATGGAGAAATCATATCTTCACTGATCTTTAGCTTTTCCGGGGCTAGTGGATAATCTTTATGAAGGTCGTGTAATTCAGATGGGTAATCCAAATCCACCTCTAATATGTACCCATCTGTTCCATCGCTGGAGAGACTCAAAATCCACTCTGCACTTGCTAAGGATAGTGACACCCACTCAAAATTCCCATAAGGCAGGGGCTGAGATATGGCCCACCCGTACAAGTTGTTAGCGTCTAAATACATCAAATATCGGGTGGGCTCTGTATGATCATACTCGGCCATGTATGGGATGACAGATATTCCCCCTCGAAACCCCCTTTCAACGAAAAGATGCATATCAATGTCGGTTAGGAGGTTCAAGGGTTGTTCTACCATCTTCAGGGAGGCCTGCCACGCCAGCCCCGGTGCAGTCATCAGGTGAGCGCAATCTAGACCATAGTAGGTCATACAGTTTTCTAAAATGCTCAAATACGTCGGCCAGCAGAAGGACAACCGTTTTTACGTACAAATCATGATAGTCGCCAAGATTCTTCATATTGAATGTCCTCCATGCATTCTGAGCATGTTTGTAGTCCTCCTCACATATATCTTCTTCTGTTAGTGTGCTGTAAAAGGCCGAAGGTGGAGGCAGCACCTGGTCTTCAAATTTTCCATACGAGTCCATGTATTCATATGGGTACACCCCCTTACGTAGGAGCAGATCAGTATTACTTGGCATAGATGTGCTCGTAATTGTAAATTTCTCCTTAGATAGATTGGCTACCAATTTTTCCAAGGAGGTGTTTAAAAATTGAAGACTGTCTATAAAATGCAGCCTCACACCATCGCCTTTCTTCTGAAGGGTAAACGAAATGTACTTCTCCATGTTTACTGCAATGGGTGTAATTTCGTAATCTTTCAATTTACCAAGCCCCGACATCAGGTGGTGTCCGTCATAATTCTTCAAGTTATGGAACACTACCGGAATAGTAGTAGGGAGACGAAATCTCAGATTGCACGCCACATGGAGTGCTCCTCGATATGCACCACTCACGTGGTCGTGGTCTCTACATTTCCGTACATACTTCACCCCGTCGTGTTTAAAGGGCTTCTTGCATAAATAGCATTCTGTACTCTGGTTGAACGCAATTGCCTCACTCCTGGTGAGCTTCATTGGCCTGTTGGCCTTGATCTTGGGGATCAATTCATCCTTCTCTCGCAAGACATCTTCTATAAAGTTAATGACTGCCTCAGTGCCTCGGTATACCTTGGGGTCTCTGAGACACTTACCCTGTGGATCGATCACTACGTAAGCATATCCACAGGGTTCGTGAACAGCCATCTTCTCTGTAAAGGCATTTTCACGAGAGGGCTCACTACTGTTCAGCTTCACCAGAAGCGCTTCAAAATCTGCATATAATACAAAGGGTACGAGGTGCTGGTAGTGCTCCATATAATGAAACACAACAGGTTTACCACCTGTAAAAAACTTCTTGGCATGTGCAGAATCACGTAACAAATCTATTGCAGGATCAGGAGGCAAATCACAATCTTTATTCCATAAAATCCAAAAAGGAATCTTTCCCTGTATACCAGTTATTGAATATGGTAGTTTAACTACCTTATCTCGATCTATAACACGAGTATCTATAGATATAGATGGCATATACTGAACATTAACACAAGAAATACTATAAGTAATAGAATTAATCTTAACATGTTTATACTGTTGCAAATGATATAAAAATGAATTATTTGAAAATCCATCAACCTTACACCGCAATCTAAACTTCTCCGCTTGAGTCTCAAGCTCCTGAGTAGGTGCAGAACTCTTCGTTTCCATAAGCCAATCATATGTATCATATATAGTCACTCTTTTAAAATTATTTGCTCTTTTTCGACGCAGGGCTCTCAAAATCCGAGTCCGACGACTGCTCCTCAATCGTCGACCACTGCACCGTCTCTTGCTGTACCGGCCGCGATTCCTCCGAAACTTCCTCAGGAAGTACATCATTCAAAGCCTTCAGAAACCGATCTGAACACTCGTAAACAGGTCTAGGCTTATATACAACACAATCTCTTTCTTCATCATACGTAAACTGATCAAATCTACATAGTAAAGCTGACAGAATTGGCGGTTGATCAGTAAACAGATCTGTTAAAGTATAATTACTAGTTACACATATATATTTTGGTCTAATCTTTATAGTTCCACCTTTTATTTCAGCATTAAATGCATATCGGTCACACCAAATTTTTAAATAATACTCCATATACTTTGCATGAAATAAATCTAAATCTGCTATTAAAACACATTCTTCTCCTTCAAAACCATCCCACCACTTATTACAAGACTTACTATAAATAAATTTAAACTTTTTCAATACACCAAAATCTTTACCTGATCTAGGTGGTCCTGAAAGCCATAATCCACATGAATCACTTAACTCAATGGTAGAAACACGTCGCATAGATTCCAGAGTCTTCTTATAACGGATATACAACCCTGGATGTTGCTCCTTAACGGCTGATAATTCACCTCTCTCAGCCTGAACATCTTGTTTCCATCATTATCCTTCTTGCATTGTCTTGTTTTAGTCATACACTCTTTTAGATTATACACTTGTTTTTATTCTTTACATTTATCTGTATTTAATACCATATGTCTGGCGCAGCTTATCCTCTTTGGATCTTGTGCCAAAAATCCTTAATCAACCAACCAACCAACTCAGCCTGAACAATAACTTCCTTAAATCGGCCACCTCCGTTACCAACAATGGGTAATGATCCAAATTCCTTAAACTGATTATCCTTACTACAATAGTTCTTATTCTCTTCAGGTGTACCACGAGCTCTCTCAATATGAACACCTGAGAACCTCTTTTTGATGTAGCTGAAGTACTGACGGTTCTTAAATGCCACATATCCCTGGAAATGCTGGCGATTCGTATTCGGACAAGTCTCTCGGCCATATATAAGATATTCATCCTTGCTTGAGTCGTAAACAGGCTCATTTTGTAAATTAAACTGAGAAAAACAATAATACTTAGTCTTAAAACGCTTTGAACCAGACATAACCGTTCAAATTCACCGCCAATTCAAATTTGAGTCATGAGTCGCGTTGGCAGAGGTAATACTAACCTCTGCCAACGTCATAAGACTCATTTTATCGCAAAAATCCCCATTTTCCCCTAAGCGCCGCGAGTACACTTTTGTCAGGACTTGGCATGGAAACCCGCTGAGGAGCATGTTCTTTGCAAAATGGTGTATGTTTCTGAAGAAGATCTTCACGGCAGAATCTATGGAGGCATCGGTAGCATGTGTAGCTTTCTCCATCATGAGCTGTTACGTCTCCGAGAAGGCGTGAAAAATTGCTTATAAGGCAATAATGCTGTTGGACCCCGTCGCTGATCAAAAGTAAATTAATAACGTCGGAATCCTCCCGCTCGGATATTTGAAGGGGGGAACTTCCCCTTTTCATATCCGAACACATTAATGCGACAATCATTCAGCCTCTCGAGAATTGGAATCTTACATACTCCCACTGGACACTCCACGTTTCCCAGATTCACCTCCCCTTCAAATGGCAAGTAGTGACTCACACGATTGGCATGGTTAGAAGAGTCTAAATTCTTCCAATGTGCGATGAGACACCACACGAAGCACTTTTGGTCTTCATTCTGTATGTTCAAAACTGCCTTCTTTGCCATTATTTTGGGAGGTAGTGGAATGAAGCTGGACGGACGCAAGGGACGATAGGATCCGATATAAACATCCATATTCAGTACTCGATCCAAGGTCCATCCAGATCCGAGCTGGTGAAACTCTTCTACAGAATTCAAAATTTTCTGAATGCCTTGCTTCACATGCTCCTCAACGTAGGGATATTGCGCACTTTGTGCGAAAATGTGGTGTAGCAAACTCCTCCTCCTCATCTGAATTGATTCGACTCATCCTGGCATTTAGAACGGCATACCACTTAATTTGACGTGTATTCAATTCTGCCAGGATAAGATTTTGCATATGCGGCTTCATTTCTTCCAGGGATAATAGCAAATCGTGGCAATTTTCTTCGGAGGGTTCTAACGTTTCTGTTAAGAAGACCCCCAAAGCCCTATTACTCCGTTTCACACGCTTCCTAGAAGAGGAAGCCACATCAGTGATCTTGCGTTTCAATCAAACAGGGGCAGGAGTTTTATGCATAATTCGCACATGCTCCAACATATTTCCTTTCTTCGTAAAGGTGCTCTCACATAGGGAACAGGGATATGACTTTATCTGTGTGTGTATTTTCTTGTGTGCGTTTAAATTATCTTCCCTCGTGAACGTTTTACTGCAAATGTTGCATTGAAATATATTAGAATTGGTGTGGGTTTTGGAATGCCTGTCCAAATGATCTTTCCTCGAAAACGTCTTTTCACATATGCCACAAGAAAAATAATCTTCTTCCCTGTGGATTTTCAGATGACGGGTTAAACTACGCTTCACAGTGAAGAGTTTGTGGCAGGTTGGACACATCTGAAAAACAGACAAAAGTCCAAATTAACGCCTGCTTCAAACAGCTAACTAACTAAACGCAATCTAAAAATGTCATAGATAATGAATCAGCTGTTTATTTTTAAAATTCTGAAATGTGAAATATATACGATACAATCATATACTCCCAGAAACAGCCAAATTTCCATATCTACCCCTTCCAAAAGATGAAATAAAATAACTCACGTGAATACCACTAGGTCCTGCCTCTCCCACCACGATCGGTGTTGCAGCAGGCAATACACCAGCTTTCAAAAGGGGTGTAACACCAGCTTTCATAAGAGGTGTAACATCAGCTTTCACAGGGGCAGCTGGTACAGTCATATCCTTAATATTAAAAACACAGAACATGTAAAAGAGTGAAATGTGTATGAAGCTAATTTTTGTGTTGTACATTTTAAAAGTTCTTGTGTTTTTTTTTTAAATGTATCTTTATTTTTAATTCGAAAACATTTTGTCATCACGTGATTCCATACGTGGAACCTTGTGATTCGCTAACAAGATGTCACGTGACATGTCACGTAATACATCACATAATGCGATAAGAAATATCATGTGATACATCACATGATGCGATAAGAAATATCATGTGATGTGTCACGTGATACAATAAGGAAAATCGCGTGATGCAATACATAACAAATCACATGATATGATAAGAAATATCATGTGATACATCACATGATACGATAAGAAATATCATGTGATGTGTCATGTGATACGATAAGAAATATCATGTGATACATCACATGATGCGATAAGAAATATCATGTGATGCGATACGTAACAGATCACATGATTTACAGGTAAAGAGATGTCACATGATTTACAGATAAGAAATATCACACATGGCAGTCTGTGATTCGCTAAGAAATTTCATGTCATACATCACATGATTTACAGATAAGAAATATCATGTGATGTGTCACGTGATACGATAAGAAGTCACGTGATACGATAAGCCGGCCATCCAAATGGTTTCTCTAAGTCCTCGGACGAGACGGATGGTCTGGGCTTTCGACGTGATACGATAAGAAATATCACATGACATGTCACATGATACGATAAGGATATTATTTAGATAAGAGCTCATTCATTCAACGTTTGTTCTCCTAGAAGGTTGTCGTTGCTTATGTTTTTTTTAAAAAAATGTCAATCTTTTTTAAACGCGAGAAGTTGAATGTAGAATATGTTCGCGAATTTTATTCGGTAGATGTAGCCGACTTAATTTTTCAAGAGTTGAAAAGTCTGCCCTTTCAACAATCACAAGTGGTGGTGCGTGGTCGCCCATACCAACCGGCCCAAAAAGTATATGCATTTGGAGACGCTGGAAACAGTTCTGAGGAATGGACACCTCTCTTATCGGAGATAAAATCACGTGTGGAAGAACATATGGGATACAGCTACAATTTTGTGCTAGTAAACCACTATGCGGATGGACATGCTAAAATAGGACAACACAAGGACAATGAATCCTCCCTATGCTCTAAAACACCTATAGCGGCTCTCAGTTTCGGTGCTACGAGATCCATAATTTTCGAAAGAAAAGGACAATCTCCTCTAAGTATTCCACTTCAACACGGATCGCTTTATGCGATGCATGCGCCAACCAACAAATTCTATTCTCATGGAATTGCTAGTGAACCCGAAGTCTCAGAAGCTAGAATAAGTCTAACATTTAGAAAAATTCTACCTAAAACGCCTGTACAGAAACGCAAGGTCGAGTTTCCAATGTATGTCCCACCTGCAGCGCTTTCGCCTATATCTGAAATCGATTGGAGCCATATGCATACTCCATCTATAACTACTACAGATTCGCAAAGTGATTTGGTATCGTCGGCCCTGAACTATGCTACTTCTCAAAGTGGATCGGTTTCGATAGAATTATCCTCATCTGAAAAGTTCCGTTACCATTTGGGATGTAGCATTTACGTTACCGTGCAACATTTTCGAGGAAATGTTAAAGTACACTTTCGTGTCTACAAGATGAATGTTTCTTATGTTATCATGCCTACCCCTCATGGTGTAACACTCACGCCTAATACGTGGAGTGTATTTTTAAAACGCATTTCAAATGTGGACAGTGAAAATTCATCTTTCACAATTAATGAACTTTTAGTGTGTGTATATGAAAGCAGTATATATTTACAACAATTACCACCTTGCACTGGACAGTTCAAAAAGAAATTAATCTTATTAAATCAGGACAATTTTCATACCCTTCAGTATATAAGGCAAGATGTTACTAAATGTGTTTTGGATCAGTTACTGACAAATATCCTACCAAATTGTATTGTGAAGTATCAAAAACCTGTCGAAGCACTACCGACTGTGCCACCCTATGAATTAAAACGTATTTTAATGCAGTGTGTACATAAAAATTTATGTGCAGAGTTGTATAAATCATATCAACGCGAAACATGCAAAAGTCATGGGTGTACTGATTTGAAACACAAGTGCTGTACACTATCCTGTCATATGCAATTTGTAGATTATGAACTAGTCGATCACGAACTTTTAATGATAAACACTCAAGAAATTGCACGAGAGTTTTGTGAAACAAATGAAAACAATGTTTCACTACTACCTGAATTTTTTAAAAGTCTCACCGTAAAGGACTATTATACGGCGATGATTGGGCTGTTCCATATGTGAAATACAAGTTAGTAGAATATTACTTTTGTAAAAATCTATGTATTATTTAGATTTTATTAAAAATGTTTTTTCTTTAAATGCTGCTTCATTTTTAGTTTTATTTTAAATTATGTGTTAAACTCATTATTTATTTGAATTTAAAAGTGTTATTAAAAACACAAACTAAAATGTTGATATAAAAAAAAATTATAGATGTAAGATATAATTTTTGGAAGCCCATACAAATGTATCACTAAAAATAAAAATTGGCAATGATTCCACTCCGATGGAAATAACGTTATATTTTTCAAAAGTTCAATTAAATTGCTGTGTTTAATTTCTTAATGCGTTAAACAGTATTTTTTTATCCCTATTTTCACGAATGGATAAAAATTAAAACAGATACATTTTTCAATTAAAAAAAAGTTATTAAAATAACTCACCTGATTTATGGCATCATTAGGCACAGTAGAAGTTACATTACCACATAGGTTGGTCATCTCCTCAGCGGAAATGCCGAAGTCAAACTGAAAATCCATAAAAAATAATTAATATAAAGTTTAAGTGCTAATCGTTGAGTCACATACAATAAATCATAAAATAATGAAATTCAAAAATATACTTACTTCAAAAGCACGGGAAGAAGACATCGTAAATGTTGATGAACGTATTTAAATCGAAAAGCAAAGCACTGGCTGAAAAAAATAGCAGTTGACCATTGATCGATAAGGACCGCATTTTATACCCTTTTCAGAGGCGACCTTTGGCTTTGTGCTAAACAAACAATGCCCTCCGAAAAGTCAGAAGCACATGATTTCCGATAAACTGGAACATTCGATGACCTGCTAGAAATGGCTAGAATTTGAATACTTTTATTTTCGAACATTTTAAAATTCATATCTGCTTCTCTGATGCATTTTATTTTATTCACATATATTCTCAAACTAGTCTTCAGCGCAATTTTAACTAATTATGTGTGTTATTTAATGCAATTAAACTCAATTTAATTAAATATTAGTGAAATAATCACACAAACTTTCTCTTCTTCTACTAACATTTCCCACTTTTTTCTAACACTTTTATTATATAATATGTAACAGTTCTTAATAACATATATTTACTAATGGAAACTTTTCTCTTAGATGATTCTTTTCAGATGGAGCAGAGTGACTAGCTAGCACCATTTTTGAAAATGCCTAAGTACAATTTAGTATTAAATTAATTTTTAAATAGACAACACTTAAAAGGGTCAAATCCTATTCACTTAACATAATTTTAGCTAAGTATAATGTAGTATTTTAAAGCTTGTGAAATATATTTTGTACGTTTTAAATAAGTGCACAACACACAAAAGGGTTTAATCCTATTCACTTAACACAATTTGTGTGTTCATTGGAAATTTGTAATCTATTATATTTTTGTTTTTAAACATTCGAAATCATTTCGTTATTATAAAAATCACATTGCTTTATATCAAACACACACACACACACGCTTAGAATGGTCGAATCCTGTTCACTTAATTTTAGCTAAGTATTGCATTCATGTTTTTAATTACACACTTAAAAGGGTTGAATCTTGTTCACATAACACTATTTTTGTGTTCACTGGAAATCCGTAATCTATTATATTTTTGTTTTTAAACATTCGAAATCATTTCGATAGTTAGATTTATTTTTAAAAAATCACATTGGTATATATCACTTAATACAATTTTAACTAAGTATTACATTCATGTTTTTGAGTACACACTTAAAAGGGTTGTTCACTTAATTTTAGCTAAGTATAATGTAGTATTTTAAAGCTTGTAAAATATATTTTGTACGTTTTAAATAAGTGCACAACACACAAAAGGGTTGAATCCTATTCACTTAACACAATTTTTGTGTTCACTGGAAATCCGTAATCTATTATATTTTGTTTTTAAACATTCGAAATCATTTCGATAGTTAGATTTATTTTTTAAAAAATCACATTGTTATATATCAAACACACATATTTAGAATAGTCGAATCCTGTTCACTTAATTTTAGCTAAGTATTACATTCATGTTTTTAAGTACACACGTAAAAGGGTTGAATCTTGTTCACTTAACACAATTTTTGTGTGCACTGGAAATTTGTAAAATTGTGTACTATCTATTATATTTTTGCTTATAAACATTCGAAATCATTTCGTTATTATTATAAAAATCATATTGATATATGTTGTTAGATTTATTTTTAAAAAACCATATTGGTATATATCACCTGGAATGGTCGAATCTTGTTCACTTAATTTTAGCTAAGTATAATGCGCTATTTTAAAGCTTGCCAAATATATTGTGTGCGTGTTTAAATTTGTTTTTAAGTACACACTTAAAAGGGTTGTTCGCTTAATTTTAGCTAAGTATAATGCGTTTAAATTTTAAGTGCACTTAACACAATTTTGAAAATGTGTAACTATACTTGAGTTTATACTATTCGTTTAAAAAAAATCGTAGTGTTAAAATCCACTTAATACAATTTTTGTGTTCATTGGAAATCCGTATTCAATTTGTTTTAAAAATCCCAACACAATTTATATTCAATTCGTAACTTAAAATTCTGTTTTGAAACGCGTCGAAATCCCTTTATAAAAAACATCACTATTCAATCTGTTCATAACGCGCCGAGCGATTCGAACGAACTTCGAAAAATATTCTATCTTCTGCTTCCTCTGATAAGGTACTCTTCGATGATAACTTTCTGTGGAGCAAGGCCTTGTGGTCAAGTGGATAAGACGCAGGCACTGTAATCGAATGGTTACGAGCTCGAGTCCCGCTCCTGGCAAGTGAGAAATTAAATTCTTTTGGGGAAAATATGCCGATAGATGGCAGCACTTCATCAAAATTCGCCAGAGGGCGCTTTAACTACGTCACACTGATAAGAACGTTCACTTTTTTCCCAGCCAGCAGAGAGGGAGGACGTGTGCTTAAGAGCTCAAAGGTTATCAATCGGTGATTGCGACACGTCATTTCGAGATTGTGCAATGCTCAAAGGTCAGTCAGCGATTGCGACATCCCCTCTCAAGACAATTCACTCCGTGGGTATGAGTCATCAGGCCTCTTTCGCAATTGGCCTCCGAGAGGCATCGGGTGTTGCGCCACCTCACCAAACTTCCTCCCAAAAGAGAGGGGGTCCCAAGAGAGGCATCTGATGCTGCACCTCCTCACCAAACTTCCTCCCAAAAGAGGGAAACACCCTCCCGAAAGAGGGATTCTCCTCCTGCTCCGCCTCTGCGATCTGCCGGTGAACCGGCTTTTTATAACTACTAGCGACCAAAATTGGGTCCATTTCAACTAGAATTGTACACAGACTAAAAAATAGTTTTTCCCTGCAATACATGAAGGAAAGTATTGGAATCACGTCGAGACCTCTACCATACGAAAAATCTATTTTTAGCGTGACGTTTCTAATGGACACTCTAACTATTTGACCAAATTTGGTTGATTAATCTGGTAGATTGGAAACTGCCTTTTTTTTACGAAATAGCCATAATCTAAAGAAAAAAAAGACGTGCTCAATTTTTGAGGACTCAAGAGCCCAATTGAATGAAACTAACGAAAGTCATGTGCTGTCCACATCAGATTTTTACTTTCCAGGGAAAGTATTGGAACGTTTCGAGACAATACGAAAAAAACTATTTTTAGCATGACGTCTTATGGACTGAATTTCATAAAATTTGGTAGTTGATCCGTCTTTTTTTTTTTTTTGTAAACGCAAAATCTAAACTACGTCTTGCTTGTTTTATACGTAATATTTAACCGTTCTCGAAATATTGTATTATTTTTCTCCTACCAAATTCGTTCCATTAATCTGCACGTCACGCTAAAAATAGTTTTTTTCATATTTTAGAAGTCTCGAAACGTGTTACAATCACCCCCCCCCCCTCAAATAAGAAGGAAGGACCCCCTTTCGAACCTCCCCGCTTGGACGATGACGAAGTGCAGCATGTGAACGGGGCTGGTTTCGAATGTGTATCAAAATTAACTCTTGAAGATCACTTTACCATGCCATTATGATAGAAAATATCTACTTCAGTTATCCACAGCTGATGAGCTCAAATGAGAGCGAAACCGATCCTGTTAACAGCATCAGTAACATGGCTGGAGTTTTCTAATTTCAGATACTCTACTAATGTTGTTAACAGGAGTAAAACCGGTCCTGTGGTACTGTATCTTGTGAATCAGGTATGTAATTTTTACAATAATATAACGCTAGCTTCTAATAAATTTATAGTGCAACTAGAGACTGAAGAATGCTTAAAGTACCTCTTACTTGAATGCTGTACTGGAAGTATAATAATTTTTCCCCTAATTAATCAGCTTGAGTGTTTAGAAAATTCAGTTATCCACAGCTCAAATGAGAGCGAAACCGGTCCTGTTAACAGCATGACTGGAGTTTTTTAATTTCAGATACTCTACTAATGTTATTAACACGAGCTCTTTTTTTAGGAGTAAAACCGGTACCGTATAGGTGTGTCTTGTGAATCAGCTTTTACAATAATATAACGATATAAAAAACAGATAGATTTAATTATTATATTGCAAAGGCAATTTGAAACAAATTTATATCATCAAAGAAATTTGGATGAACCCCTTTCAAATGAAAGTCACTTCATTTCAAAGAGCTTCCCTCTGAAAGTCCTCCTTGGATATGTAGCTGACTATACATGCCTAATAAAATATTATCCTGATTTTCTTTTGATGAAACCGATAAGAATTACCCTCCAAGCTGATCAATAATTTTAGACTCAGTTATAACAAAACAAATACAAGGTGATAAGCATCAATAATTAAAAATATTTAAAAAGTAATATACATTGTAAATTTTATATACTTGTGAAATTTAAAGTCAATATTTTACATAATGTTGAAATAATTATTTACAATATTATTAACTGCATATCAAATATCTTCCAGTGAAAAAGTATAATTTTTTAAGTTTAATCAGTATTTTCAAAAATCCTAAAAATATCAAGATTATATTAAAAAATAAGACTAAATATATCATGACACTAAGTAAATCTTAAGTGTTTATCTTTTTATGTTAGAAAGCCATTCTCTTCCAAATACTGTCACACAAAAATATCCTGCCTAATATTTTTTTTAAAAAAAATCTAATTCCAGTACCAAAAACATTCTATATTTTACGTTTAAGAGCCTCGAAAGTTTGAAAAAATCGCAAGTATCGTCCTCTACTGAAATATATATATAATATGGAAGTCTTTCTACCAAAAACATTCTATATTTTACGTTTAAGAGCCGTTTTTTTTCGAAAGTTTGAAAAAATCGCAAGTATCGTCCTCTACCGAAATATATACGGGAGCCGTTCTGTCCTAATTGTGAAAAAAAAACGAAGTCCAATTGGAATTCATTTCCAAGTTCTATTTGATCTGAAACTACCAAATCAGCGCATGTCTGCATTCCTTTAGAACAAAAAAGTAATCCTTTCTTAAATGTCGTTAATTTATCTTCAGGGAGGGGGAGCACCACCTGATTACTCTTTCAAAAGCTGTTTGTTTTTCTTCAAATGAAATTATTTTCCCGCATATATCTCTTCCATACTCTGATAAAATTTCTTCCTTTAGTAGAATTACTTCCTCTTTAGGTAATGAACTCCAGGTAATGAATGATTCAAATGCATACCATTCATTATATTCTATTAAATCAATGCAAATACGGCGTGTCTCTTTTGTAAAGCTAAACTCTTTTTTGAACTTTACAATTCTCTCTTTAGAAGCACAACTCTTTACAATAAATTCATCAAGTATCTTCCATCTCTTTAATGCTATTAACTCAGTGCAGATCTCTTTCCCTTTTTCAGAAAATATAATATCTTTCTCTTCAGCAGTTGCGTCGTGTAATATCAATCTCATGTTTATTTTATCTTGATATGTAAAGTTTTTCAGTGTAAATAATTCAAAGAGCATCTGCTTGCCAAAATTAAAATTATGTTCAGTTTGATCTATAAGAATTTCTCTTTTATTACGATCAGGAATTTCTTCCCAAAACTCACTCAAAAGTTTCCGGTAGTTGTAAATTTTTTCTTGGCCATAAACTCTTTCCAATGTACCAATCTTATGAAGAAGTTCATTTAAAAGAACGAAATAATCACGTTTTGGTAAATAATCCCACAGCATTCTTGCAGCTTCCATGAAGTAATCCTAGTACGGCCATTGAAGAAATAATGGCAAAACTCTTGAACTTTAATAGTTGCCATCATTATCAGTGTAGTGAACACCTTTAATGTCTTCTTTTAAAAAAATGATCTGTTGCTCTTTGCTCATTTTCGAGAAGAGAAACAACACAGACGTCATGTTAAAAATAGTGGTCCAGAAACGTGTAGATCCATCAAAAACTCGATTTTCGAAACTGTGTAACAAAAATCTTAAAATATAATGGAATGTTTCTCATCAAAATTTCTACCAAATTTGGTCAATTAGTATTTTAGTTACAGCCATTTCGCAAAAAATGCTGGTATTAAAAACTAATCAGCACCACCCACCTACCAAATATTATGAAATTCGGTCCATGCTAAAAATAGTTTTTTCGTATTCTAGAGTTGGTGAACATGAAATTTTTGCGGATTCCGTTTTTTCGAATCTTATCAAAAACTAAACATCCTTCCTATTCAAGTGGTTCATTGTAACCGGTGGTCCAGTTTCAACAACTTGAAAATATCAATAATATTTAGACCGAAATTGAATTTATTTTACAGACACTTTTTAACTGCAATGCAATTTTATTTAAACATCTCTCGAAGCGGTGGAATTTATTTTACAAGCACTGCAATGCAATTTTATTTAAACATCTCTAAAAGTGGTGAAATTTATTTTACGGACACTTTCCAACTGCAATGCAATTTTATTTAAACATCTCTAAAAGCGGTAAAATTTCTATTTAACGATTCGAAAAAGAAGCATTTTTTACGATTATAAAATAAAAACATGAGCTTTGAAGTAATATTTGATCAGCATATATTTTTAACCTAAATATGGTTTCTTTGTCAATACAAATTAGAAGTTGATTCAAAAACGAGGTCATTACTCGGAAAACATCAGTTTCTTAAATTAAAACAGTACCTGATGTACTGTTCTGAAACTTATTTATTTAAAAAAAAAACTCTTGTACACCTGAATACGTGATAAAAAATTACAATTAGTGTACCTTGGCAATCCACTTTATCCGTGACGAGATTTCCCTCCCGTTTTGAAATACCTGTTCTCTGAACGTGACAGGGGTTAAGAGAGGCAGAATTCACGTTTAAAATATGCCACTCCTACCGTAACGCCAAAAAATAATATAAAACATAATATACCGTATAAAACAAGCATTTAATGTATACGTAGTTTTTATTTTAGGTTTTTGCGGACCTTTGAATATACGTAGTTTTTTATTTTAAATTTCGACGGGCCAAAAAGGTTATTTTTTTTTTCTCAAGATATTGAATTTTGTGAAATTCGGTCAGCTAGAGATAGATACAATTTCGCAATAAAAGGTGGATAGCACTACCAAATTTTATGAAATTAGAGTGCACACGCTAAATGGTGTTCTCCATTTTCGGTATGATTCCAATACTTTTCCTATATATTCCCACGGTTGATTGTTTTTTAAATTGAACGAGCAGCTACTCGATATTTGGTCAACATTAAAAAATAACTTGACCACGAAAAATATATTTTTAATATAGACATACTATTAGATATTTTACTTTAAAAAATGTTTGCTTACCGATTTGAAGGGAAGAATTTACATATATTTTATGGGTGTTACGATTGTTTGATTATATTTTTGAGAGACTGTACATTTGTTCACGCATCTAGGGACTATTACAATTTAAGTCATAACCTAATTTCGCGTGTATATATGGTATCATGTTTAAACCTTTAAATTGTATACTTGAAAGTTATTTAGAATATTCTTGTAAAGTTTAAAAACAAATGAAATTCCACATCAAAATTGAGATGCATATCAAATTATGAAAACCAAGCATACTAAATTTCAAGCCTCTATCACATTGTAAAGGATGCGTTTTTCATTTGTTCGTCAAATCGAACATTTTAGTGTGCGGTACCCCCCCTACAATAGCAAATGTTGGAAAACTGAAATTGCACACTGTTAACTATCTACACGTATACCAAATTTGAAGTCTATCTCATCGCGAAATATGCTTTTTCTCTCATTTCACCTTTTGAATATTTTTATATGAAACTGTAACACTGCTGCCATAGCAATAGCTTTAAAGACTTCCTTTCTTACACTTACTTCCAATCTACTTCAACATTGAAGCACGGTTAATCCCGATCCGTCCAATACTCCGGCTTTCAGTACATCATACCAAAATTCTTTAAGGCTGAATACTTTCCTTTACTAAGTGTACATTCCACAGCTGGACTGATTCAAGTTTTCAATACTGAAGCAAATCATCACTACGTTGTTCAGGAGAAATTTGGCGCCATAGCGAAATTATAAAAACCTCTAAGCAATAAAAGCACGCCATTCTATATCTCTAGTAAACTGGAATTCTTTCGTCTTGGACTAATCATTCTGCAATCTTCTTTTCGTCCAATCTCATTTCAACTACTATCCAATCGTTGGGATCCAAATAGCTGTTTACATAAAGGGGAGGAAGTTCAAACATGTCTTGTTGTCTGCTCCAATTGCATAGCTGAAGAGCTATGATCCGGATGCGAGAAATCAATTTATTCTTTAATACAGGAGGAATTGAGAGTCTCTGGCATATGTTAGTCTCGCCCTTTTCTTAATTAACTTCTCCCATTTAAACCAAGGAGTGGATTTGTATTGCAGTGGTTCCCACTTACGTATCATGTCTTTCTTTAGCTGTGATCACCTACTGTTATCGCTCTAAATTCAGTGATTAGTCGTCCGTTCACAGAGATCGGATGATTGGTGGAGTTGTTTTCTACGAAAACAAAGTTCGTAATGAAGTGTATTGTTGCTTGTTTTCTTGCTATTTTTGTGTCGGATGCTAGGCATCGTTGGAAATCTCTGCTAACAATGCATTGGTTGCGTACCCTTCCTATAACTCTGCGTTTTCTTAGTTCGACGATCGCTCCATTTTTGGAATCTTGCCACAAACAATAATTCTGAAAAAGAATTGCATATTAATCATGCATGATAAAATAAAATGGTCAAGCATCCCTATTCCATGATAAAATGTCTTTAAAAAATCAGAACTTTTAATAATATTATGGCTGAAAAAATTAATACTATCCTTCCATGATAAAATGGTCTCTCTGTGTCAATTTAAATTCCGTCTCCGTTGTTCAATGTCGGTTGAAAAACTTACAGTATATTTAATAACTTTAAAAAAAAAATTAAAGTGAGAAGATCTCCTCCTGTCTAATTATCACGAGAACCCGAATTTTAAACGAGGAACAACCAAAGTAAAAATAAGTAACTTACCCCTTTGTTGTTGGACGGCTGCATTTGCTCCCTCTGCGTTGCTGTATCAGGTTCCGTCGGTGCGTAAAATCGTAAGGACCTTCGTTGGAAACTTCGGTTGGAATCGGCATGGATGGAAGGCAAGCTTTTAGTGGGTGCTCCGATCATCTGCTCTCGTCTGGTCGTTGACCACCGACATCGTTCGGGTATTGGGCTGCTGGATGTCTAGCGCTCTCTTGCATATCTCAGGTTCCGGTGCACCTTTTCTTTCCTTTTCTCATCAGATCCAAGTGGCTGCCAACATCGAATGTAATGATCTCTGGAATGTCACCCTCGAAATGTAATGAGTCCAGCGGATTCTCGTGTGCATAAATCCCGCCGTATGTCACCACGAATGTAAGGTGCATTTTCGTTCACAACTCGTTCTTTATGGGCTGTGAGGAAGTACACAGACAGGTTATCTCCGTTGGTAAAATCGGGAAAGTCTGCGTCTGCTAAAGAGCGAAATATCTCCGAGGAGTATCCATTCGAGAATATCTATTGATTCTAGGTAACGTCTCTCCGTAGGATTGAGTATCGAATCAATGGATTGATGAGATAATGCTAAGAAAATCATGAGCTCTTTCCGTGCATTTTTGGATAAGAGGCAACTTTGGTTGAAAACAAATGAAGTTTTATTGATGATCAGCAAATATGGTAGGATAA
Organism: Amaurobius ferox; assembly: GCA_951213105.1. NCBI lineage: Eukaryota > Metazoa > Arthropoda > Arachnida > Araneae > Amaurobiidae > Amaurobius > Amaurobius ferox. Next base: position 12,539,583 of record OX578150.1, on the reverse strand, counting down.
TATACAATACAATGCTATACAAGGAAGCATTGAGACCAGCAGTCGAGAACAGTCGACCTGCTATTCTCAAGATGTTAAAGCGTCTCCTCGTAGCGTGCCCTGAATTGCGTATGGTTTCGGGCCTGAATCCCGAGACCACCCCAGATAGAACTTTGGAATGTTCTCAGGCCCTCGGTGTCAAAGACCACCAAACCTTCGTATCACCGGAATCTCCCTCCCTCTTCTTGATGACAACTGAAATTGCGTGCTTTCGCCGAAATCTGAGGGAAGTTTATAGCTTTGTTTTCCATAGATATCTAAATTGGAGGTCTCGGATGTATGACCTCAAAGATGTTGAACAAAATGGCGAGCATTTAGCCTCGAAAAGGACCTGAGTTTCTTACAGCTCTTTTCCTCGAAGAGAAATCATCAATTAAAGATCAAGCTATCACCTGTTTGCATTGACGTAACTAGCAAAATTTTCTGGAGGGGGGTCATAAAAATTCGGGACGTCCAGGATCCCCCTTTTTTTTTAAATTATGTCTTTGCCTATTAGTCCAGTCCGTAGATACATTGTACCTTGCAAAAGGTGGAGTAGAAGATTTTTTTTTTTGCATTTGTATATATTAATGCCAACATGAAAAAACCAAGTTATCCAACATGGCCGACCCCGGGAGAACTTTTGGCGGCCGAAAAACCACGAAATTTTATGACTTTTTTTGGTTTTTTCAAAATATCTCAGAAACGATCGACTTTTGCGATTCTTTCTCAATATAAAATTTAAAGATAATTAAATTTCCTACAATTTTTACTATTACAACTATTTTATAGCACGAATAGTAAGCACACTACAACTTCTTAAAATCTGACATTTTTTCTCAACTTAGTAAAAAAACGCATTAACACCCCTTGCCCACCTGACCCCGCAGTCACAATTCTCCCCCTCACATTTCGCAGACGACTCGATCAGACCCCAATAACAGCACATGTTCATATTGTACAACTGCAACATATATTATACTTCACAATATATTTTATTCTGATGTTCTACCTACACAGAAGCGATATTTGAATGTGAATGAATAAATATGGGAGTGATAATAAGCGAAATAATAATAAAGCATTAATAAGCAAAAATTCATGACGTGTGTGTTGTAATTCAACTAATTTTCTAGGTATAATACATCAACATAATGAATAATAATACCAATGCACCAAATTAAATTTAAATAATCTCCACAAATGCCCAAACTTGTTTAAAGTACAAAAACAAATAATTATCTTCAAAAACATAAATTGCAGAAATTTTACATTTATACACAAATTACAAGAAGATTCATACAGGTTTGAAACAATTAAAGAAAGGAAATTAATAAGTAAAACTGAAAACATACATATTTATCTTCTTCGAAGACGTTTTGAAGATGTGTGTTCTTCTTCGGGTTCAACAACCGTCGGAGGTGGAAAGAAGTTGTCATCCTCAAGTTGTTCGTCCACGTATTGCAGTGGTTTCAAGAGTTGGTGGAATAAGTCATCTTCCTCTTCAGCATCATCCAAAGATGAAATTGGTACGACATTGTCACACCCCATGTCACTGCAGTGCTTGCACTTGCTGGAGCATTTCAAACCTGCCTTGCGACAAGAGCAGGGTCCACTACACCCTTTCTTGCAAGCGCAAGACACATCATTCTTCAGAAGATTCTCAGATGCTGAATTTCTTTTTGTGTCAACAGGCAATAGATCTTCCATGCTGCACGCCCAACCCCATTCCTCCGGGTTGGTGCCATTGCCTAACCAGCTTTGAACTTGGTAGTAGCACCTGTAGGAATGGTAGCGTGCAGCATCGCACGTAGGTGGTAGTAGTACAAGATTTATTTTTCTGTTGGAGACAGATTTTGCAAACAGATTAAATCGCAAAGTGTTCAAGGATTGGTCAGAATGGATGTCGCCTGTGCATAATGTTTTCAGAATTTCTTCTCCAGCTGCAGCTATATCATCGTGACTGCTGAGTGGAACCATGAATGTTTTAGTGACTTTCTTCACTTCAGGCGATTTGTTGACAATCTTGCACAATTTTATTTTGCCTTGACTAAAAATGACTTATGTGGAATCACATCCACTAAATGCATGGATGAACAGGATATTGCCTGGGTCGAACTTAAATGATATAGTTGAAAATAACACATTGCCAGCATTCCCTCTCCTAGGCTTAAGAAAGAATAAGTTGCTGAATGACTGGCCTAACCCTGTCATCAGAACTAGCAGATCGATATCCTCCCCAACTACGATCACATTTTCAAGTTCTTTTGCCTTCAAAATGGCAGTGTTGACGATCAGTAAGTCAGTGTCCTCTAGAGCATGCTTGACTTCAATATCACGCTCTTCAAAATTAGCTTCCAGAAGTTCGATCAGACGACTCTTGTTTTGATTATTTGCCAAAAATTTTTCTTGGGAGACTTAGTTGATCGCATTCGCTTCAAAGATTACTTCAGGGGAATGGTGCATCCTCAAACGCCGCAATCGCTCAGATCTTTTGGTGCCAGTACATGCAAGATACCCATCGAATACAACCACAACTCGCGATCCAGAATGTCTCTTAATAAATGAAGAATAATGCTTAGTTATATTAGCAAAGGAAATATTTTGAGGCCAAATAACTTTGTGTAGGAGGCATCCTCCATCTATAACAGCAAACTGTTTCTTCCCTGCAATTTCTTTGCAATCGACTGGGGTGAAAGCCATGTATAATGAAGACTTTGTACCTTTCCGTATGCCTTCTTCGGAGAAAAGTTATATCGGGTAGGGTGCAAGTTCATAAGTAAAAAACATTTTTAAGTCTTCATCAGACTGTTTCGAAAGACACAATCTTTGGAAAAGTGTCAGCGGATCAATAGCAATTACTTTGAGGATTCCTGCTTTAATACTGCTGACAACCGATTCAAGGGTTTCAACTTTGTCTTTCCTCTTGAAGGTCACCTTTTTAAAATTTCCATGAGCGACCATTGTCATGTTTCATAATGTACATCACAGAATTGTTCAATTTCATCACAAACATTTTGCATGAATATCATTGCCAAAGTCCATTTTGCTAAAACACCGTCTGAAAATCCTCTTCCAAGTGTGACTCCTCCACAGGCTTTCATATTCCTCATAAGTGTCTGTTCAATGGTCTGGTCAGACGAAATTCCACACCAGTACTTATTGAAGCGTCTTATGGTGAATTTCCTTTTTGTGGAGAAGTCGTGAAATTCAGTTGGGTCCATTAATTGTTCTAGTTTCAACATGTCTTGAAGGTAGAGATGCGCACTTTTGGCGTATAAGAAATGGCTAGCTGCATGGAAAAATGGTAGTGCTTTTTGAATGGAGTCAAAAGGAAGTTTCCAGTTGCCTATACGCTCAGCCTCGGTGAACTGTTTGAGGAGTGTTATCATACGAAAATATTGAACCCATAATTTTGTTGTGGGTCCCTTACATTCGAGCACACACAAGGCTTGTCTAAATTTTGCAGCAATACCCATTAGACAGGCATTATTGGTGCAGGTTGTGAGTAATATGCTTATCTTGCTTTCAGCTGTGAAGCAGCCGCCATTCCTCAAGGCCACCCCCAACTGGCGACGTTTCCCCTCTCCCTCCCCATCCTCCGACACCTTTTCATGCATCCAATATTTTACGCATCAACAATATAAGCAAAATAAGTGTTGCGCATTTGGAGGAGAAGTAAATAGAAATTAAGAGTAAAATAAAACCGATTTTTATTTGAGTTTTATCAAATTGAGAAAAAAATGTTAACTTTCAAAAATCTGTAGCGCACTTAGTATTCGTGTTATAAAAAAGTTGTAATTATGAAAATTGTAGAAAATTTAATTATCTTTAAATTTTATATTGAGAAAGAATCGCAAAAGTCGATCGTTTCTGAGATATTTCGAAAAAATAAAAAAAAGTCGTAAAATTTCATAGTTTTTTGGCTGCCAAAATTTCTCCCGAGGTCGGCCATGTTGGATAACTTGGTTTTTTCATGTTGGCAGCAATACATACAAATACAAAAAATAAAATCTTCTACTCCACCTTTTGCAAGGCAAGCCCCTTTTTCCATACCTATTGACTGTACTATATGTTATATATGCAAGTTTGGAAAATTTTGGGAGGGGGGATTTAGTTATGGCTCCAGGGAGGGCCCGGACATGGCCTAGTTAGCCTAATGCCTGTCTGTACTTGAGGCAGATAAGTAAAGGGCCCACAGCATGTTTACTTTCCTGAAGCTTTGAAATGATATAGGCATTGAAAAACATATAAATTTTATTGAGTTACCATAAAATGAAAATATTGCACCATGAATATATAACAAACAATATTCTATGCAGAAACAATGAAAAGCTTTAATACACCGTACGATGTACTGCGAAAACTTGTTTTCATACGTGACGTTTACGTACTGTTTACAGTAATAAAATTATTAAAAATACATTCTAAATTACGCATTTGCTGAAAAACTATTGAAATAATTTTGGTGTACATATATGAAAATTTTATATGGGAACATATTTGTCTCATTGTTGTAAAAGGGTTAAATCAATTTGGCAATAACTTACTATTAAATTCTTACACATCATACATCAACTCTGAATCCAATAAATTTAAGAAAATGAATGTGTTGTGCCTTTCTTTAAATTGTTGTGTTGACATTCAACATTTTTTCACTTAAATTTGCCATACAAAGTATTTTAAATTGTATGTTATTTAGTAGGCTTATATTCTAAAGTTTCATGGTGGATTATCCGAGATGAAATTTATTGCTTATGTAACTTTCAAATGGAGCTTACAAATGATTAAGCCTCTGGCCGATTCGAAGTTTATTAATGGATGTTCAGCCAGCTTTGGAAGACATTATTTTTCTTTTCCGAAGGCAGTTGGTAAACACAGTACGATTAAATGAAGCGTTAATTATAAACAAACGGCCTAGCCAGACGAATGCAGCATAGAGGATGGAGCGTAGGTGTTGTCAGCACATCATAAAAAAATCTAAATTACAATAAGAAAGTGGTAAACATTGGACTTTCAGACAGCTTTCAAAGACGTGATCATTCTTTGTGGAAGGCATATGATGATATGACAGGGTCAGACGAAGCATTCTATTTAAAAAAAATGTATACGAAGAAGATATGTTTTTATGTATGGCATCTTTTTATTTATGCTTTCATTTTAATTTTAGACGTGAAAATGAACGAGGTTGAGGGTCAATAAGTAATATTAGCGTGATGGCGTCTTGATCACTTCGTCTCCTGGATCACACATCTACTGCACCGCTGTCTGCTTTCCGTTCCGAAAGTCGCTTAGCGGATCGGAAGGCACTCATCGGTGCGCTGTGCATGTTAGGCATGGATATGTGTAGATGGCGTTTTGGATCACACACCTAATGCATCCCGAACGTCCAACTTGCTGCTCAAGTCTTCGGACGAGCCGGTCGTTCTGGGTTTTCGACACCTAATGCACCGCTGTCTGTTGTTCGCACCGGAAGGCGTTTAGCAGGGTCGGAAGACACTTATCGGCGCGCTGCAAATGTTAGGCATGGATATGTGTAGACGGTGTTTAATGGCTCGTTTAAATGCGCATATACACTCACGGGTTTCGACTCTTGAGAGAAAAATATAAAAAGGAAGCATTGGCACACTGATGAGAGTGTGTTAACCAGTATACCAATATATCCTTAGGTATGAGTGAATATCTAAAACATATGATGATGTCGATGTATAGCAGATATGTAACAGGGTAATGAATGGAAATATGTGTGTTCGTGCATGGCATGTCCATGTCTCTAGTAAATAGTCTCTATATGCATGTGGTCGTTGTGGAAGTGAAATGAAGAAATACTATGTGAAAAGTGTATATAAATAGGGTTGTATCGAACAGTTATGTTATATGAAAAAGGGTTTTACTTTCTTTCCACGTCGTGTTAGAATTAAGAAAAAAGGGTATAGATTGGAAGAATTTTGGCAAGGACAGCCAAATCGGTGAGGATGTCCTATGAGAATTAAGAGACACGTTGTAGACTGGAAAACAATTTCTAAATATCAAAAGCTGAGTCAATCATTCATAGTTGAATTCAAAGATCTAGTTGATTGGGAATGTATATCGATAGTGCAAAAGTTGACTGAAGAGTTTATAAGAGACCATCAGCAACTAGTGTTTTGGAAATGGATATCAAAATATCAAACATTAGATGAGTCATTTATACTAGAATTTGCTGAAAAAGTTCATTGGGGCTAAATATCAAAGTCTCAAGTATTGAGTGGGGATTTCATAAGAGATAATGCAGGTGTATTGGACATGTCTTTAGTGGCAGAATACCAGAAATTAGAAAAAAAGACTATAGATGAATTAGAAAATGTGATCGATTGGGATAAAATATTATTGCACCAAGATTTGAGTGAGAACTATATTTTAAAGCACACGGATAGAGTATCAGCATGTAATGTGATTAAGATGTAATGTGTTAAACAGAAATTTTTCTGAAAATGTTATAAATTCGTTGTATAAAAGATTAGTGTTAAAATATCTAGCTCACATATGCCACAGAGTGTTGAACAAAATGGACGTGTTTCTGATTGCACCTGATAATAAAGCTGTTACTATAGCAATATTGATTGTGTTTTGCCTGGCCGAGCTGTGTGTTATAATGACATCAAATTCATACGAATTTGAGGGGGAGATAAATTTAAGCAACACAAACTGTTATTATTCAAAACATATTGGAAGAAAGGTGTTTTTACATATCTGTAAAAAGGATGGTATGCAAGTGTATGATATACGATATTTTTGGAGTGAAGAATCAGGATATGCAAAACCTGAAGTAATAGGCGTACAACTCACATCACGAGAATTCCAGAATATATGTAAATCTTGTTTGTAACCCACATAAAGAAAAAAATAAAATTGTGTTTAATAGACATTGTTTTTTCATTGTGTAAGTTTTGTTTTGTTTGTTTGTTAATGTGTGTCTATGATATAGATGGCGCTCATGTTCATAATACAATATCAAAGCATAATTTAAAAAATAATTTTTTAAAAGAGGTGTAAAAAGAGAAGGCACACGTTTTGTGCGGAGGGTGGGAGGTTCATTCGAATGATGTTTAAATTAAAACATCCAAGTTCGTGTTTAATTGTGGGACCTAGTCAGTCCGGTAAAACATATGTAGTTCGAAAAATGATAAAAAAAATATATGATAGTGAAATTCAAAATGTAAAGTGGTGTTATATGTACACAGCTCCATGGTTTCTAGAAGAACCGGACATAGAATTTATATACGGTTTGCCAGAAACATATAAGAATGGAGGTTTGATAATAATAGATGATTTAATGCATCGCTTGAATGAAAAAATTGCTGACATGTTTACAGCTGCATCACACCATTGTAATATAAGCATTATATTGATATTACAAAACTTATTTCCACGTATAAAGATGATGAGAGATATAAGCTTAAATGCTCATTACATGATTTTATTTAAAAATGCTAGAGACATGAGCCAAATAAATTGCCTAGGTCACCAGTTATATCCATAAAAGGTCAAATATTTTCAGGACGCCTATATAAAAGCCACAATAGAACCATACAAATATCTAGTTATAGATTTGCACCCTCAGACGACAGAGGAATATCGTTTACGTGAAAATATCTTTCCCACATCTGAGGGAGTTTATTGGATATATCGAACAAAATGAAATATTGTAAAAAAGAACTATCACTTTTTACACATGTTGGCAAAAGCCACGCCTATGCAAAAACGTGCATTATTGCAATCAGCAACTAACTCACAAATATTAACATTATGCGAAATTTGTATGAATATATTAGTCGGAAACCTTCCTATCAATATAAAAAGGGTGAAAAAGTACAAAAATATTATACGACAGCTGGCTAAACGATCGATTGGTGTTCCGAAGGAAAAATAATGTCATCGACCCAAGTAGGAGGATTTTTGCCGGTGATAGCTCCAGCTATATTTTCGGCATTAGCCGGGATTGTTGGTCGCGTTATAGGCAACAAGATATCGAAAGAATAAAAAATCTGACTTAAAAAAAATTCGAATATATGCAGACATTATGGCTAGGAAAATGTCACTTATACCGAAAGAGTTAATATCTTCATATCATTTCCAGAGACCAGAAATAAGATTAGAAGATGAAATAGCTACTTTGTTGGATCGCAAGAAAATGCCTGATGACATGAAGGCAAAGCTCTTAAGTCAACTAGTTATGAGATATCAAAAAATTATGCATGCTCCTCCTGAACCAATACCTGTTAGTATTACAAATGATCAACATTCTGATGGAAATTATCCAACCAATAGCAAAGAACAAGAAAGCAAATATTACAACAATGGCGGTGTGGAGTCCAAAGTTTATAGGGACATATGCAAAATATGTACCAAAGATACTTGAAAAACAGAATACTAGAAATTATGCTTGGAACGAGAATGGAGAGATGACGCATAATGCTGTGTCAATAAAATATTCTAGAATTGCAGATTTTTTTGCATATATGTTTCGAAATTCAAAATCAGCCTTAGAACCTACGCATTTAAACATGTTTGTAAAGGCGCTGCGAGAAATCAACATACCACAGTCATGGATAGCAAATAGAATAATAATAACCCGATTAAAAATAATGGGGCAAATGAGCAATTAGAAGATAGTGTATTTTTGCCTGACGATAAAGATATCACTTCTCCATATAAGAAGAATGCACGCGCTAAGCAGACAGACCAAGCAACAAAGAGAAGTCATCAAGACATAAGAAGCCAAGCTGTATACTTGAATGTTTCTAGAACCGTGCCATGGAGATCAAGAAGTCATTCACCGATGAAAGACTGGCTAGAATATTAGAAAAATATTATTATAATATAGAAAATCTTGCATCATATGGGGGTATATTAAAATTATCTGAAGCTACCGGAATACCAATAAAGAAGATAAAAAAATGGCTAATTTCTCAAGACACATATACCTTACACAAGCCTATAAAATATAAATTTGATCGTCGAAAAGTTTTATCATATGGTATAGGAGAGCTCATACAGTGTGATTTAGTGGATATGACTAAGTTTTCTAAATATAATGATGGTATAAAATATATATTAACAGTCATAGACCTGTTCTCAAAATATGCTTATGTCATACCGATAAAAAGAAAAATGCCGAATGCCTAGTCGAGGCGTTTAAAAAACTATTTAAACAGATGAAAACTCATCCACACCTTATTCAAACAGACAAAGGCAAAGAGTTCTACAATAAACAAGTTCAAATGTTGTTTAAGAAAAATAATGTACGACATTATTCTTCACACAGCGAGTATAAAGCCTGTGTGGTGGAACGCTTTAATCGTAGATTAAAATCGAAATTATATCGAATATTTACTCATCGAAATTCTTATAAATATCTGGATATTTTAAAAGCGGTTTTGAAAAGTTATAATTCCACTAAACATGGAAGTATCAGACTAACACCTGCAGATGTTACACTAGAATTGGAACTGACAATATTTCAAAAGTCATATGGGTTTAGAACAGAATCCAAATTTAAATACAATGTAGGTGACCAAGTAAGAATTTCAAAAGCAAGAAAAGTATTTCAGCGCGGGTACTTACCAAATTGGACAGATGAAACTTTTGTGGTGCATATACAAAGTCGAGGCTTTTAAAAAACTATTTAAACAGATGAAAACTCATCCACACCTTATTCAAACAGACAAAGGCAAAGAGTTCTACAATAAACAAGTTCAAATGTTGTTTAAGAAAAATAATGTACGACATTCTTCACACAGCGAGTATAAAGCCTGTGTGGTGGAACGCTTTAATCGTAGATTAAAATCGAAATTATATCGAATATTTACTCATCGAAATTCTTATAAATATCTGGATATTTTAAAAGCGGTTTTGAAAAGTTATAATTCCACTAAACATAGAAGTATCAGACTAACACCTGCAGATGTTACACTAGAATTGGAACTGACAATATTTCAAAAGTCATATGGGTTTAGAACAGAATCCAAATTTAAATACAATGTAGGTGACCAAGTAAGAATTTCAAAAGCAAGAAAAGTATTTCAGCGCGGGTACTTACCAAATTGGACAGATGAAACTTTTGTGGTGCATATACAATATGCCACAAATCTTCCTACCTATGTTATAAAAGTTCTGAAAGGTTCAATTCTCTTAGGTAGGTTTTATGAAGAAGAAATACAAAAAGTTGTAAAGACAAAGAGTGATTATTGGAAAGTGGAAAAAATTCTAAAAGACAAAGGGAATGGATCGGATAAGGAATATTACATAAAGTGGAAAGGATTTGTTAAGCGTTTCAATTCTTGGGTAAAAGCATCATGGATGAAATTTTAACGGGCTTTTATGTGACTTTGCCTAGCAATTCGAGTGTGGATTACTTTCCTCAAAACACACAAGCTTCATATCGGACAAAATTATCATCGCCACTTATGTTGTCCGGTGAATGGGAGGCTGCACTCTCCGAAATATTCGTACCCCGAAATTGGTTTAATGTGGGTAGTCATAACAATTATTATGCAGTTAAATTGCTAAAAGAACATTTACCTTATAATATAATACAGTATAACATGGAATTGCCAAACGAAGTAGGAGACAGTATAGAAAATTTTTGGTTGAGTATCAATCAAGAAATAGAAAGAATAGTGGATGTTCAACCGAGTGTGCCATTTGCAATAGAAGAAAAGGAGACAAAAGTTAGTGTTGAAATAACTAATGGATTTGAAATATCTATAGAAAAAATCCGAGCACCAAAATTGTTGTACATGTTGCATTTGTTAGACGAGGACGCGATAATAAATACATCAAGAGTTTTAAAGTTTAGACCAACAACTCAAATTCTAAATGGCCAATCTTTCACAATCATCAATAAAAATCCGAAGCATATAACTAGGCATATATTACCACTTACGAACATCAAAATGAATAAATATAGTGATGAAAATGATAGTGTTTTTAAAATTTTAAATATCAATATTGCATCATTAGAATTACAAAATTATATACATTTTACATATGTGCCTTTAAGGAATAAAGTAGAAATCAAAATATTAAATTATGCCGAATTGCATTTGATGAAAAATAAAGCCAACTTTTTTTTACAAAAGATAAATTTAAAAAATGATATGGTATTAAAAGAAACAAATACATTCACTGTAAATCCTTTAATGTCTATACCACGGGGGGAAATAATAGAATTAGATATAAAAGAATATTACCAAACAAAAAAATATGTCACACATACGGAATATATAACTTTAAATGCAGGTATGTACAAAAATGCAGATCGCTTGTTTCAAGAATTTAAATATATAAAATTGAAACAATTGCCTGATTTTAAAGTACAACTTCACGTGCCAGATGAGTGCGAGGTGAGTTTTGGCAGAGGGTTGGCAGATATGTTGGGATATACTAGAACTCTCACTTTTAAAAGTGGTAATCATATAAGTGATTATGCCCTTGAATTAGATGCAGGTATAACTGAAATATGTGTGTACACTTATATAATAGCATCGCATCACGTGGGCGATTCATTTTCACCACTTCTTCGTGTAATCCCTTGCATAAATGAGAAAGAAGATCAGATAGTGAAACACTATAATACCCCTATATATTTTCCTTTGCGAAAAATTTGTATAGAAACAATAGAAATATAACTTAAAACGAGTTCTGGCAATAACATCATATTTATCGGTGGAAAAACTTTTGTTATGCTATCTTTTAGACGCAAAAAGCTATAAATACAGCGATGTGATTATATAGCACAATCATTCTACATATCGACATGATGCATTTAAATGCAAAAGACTGTGAAGCCTATTACTGCTCTCAGGAAGGCGGTGGTGGACCCTATTTTCACGGCATTGCATACCAGCGGGGTTATGGATTTTTTGGAGATTTGAGGCAATATATAACACCCCTGGCTGTAAAAGCCACGCGTTATATAGGTAAGCGTATATTGCACACGGGTAAAAATGTAATATCAGATGTGGCGTCTGGAAAGTCTCTTAGAGATTTGACTCGTAATAGATTTCGAGAAACTTCTGCAAAAATAAAAAATGATATTTTTCAAAAATTACAACAGCAGGGTGGTGGTAAAAAAGCTATAAAAAGAAAACGTGGTCAAAAACCCTTCAGTCACGAACAAAATGTTGTAGAACGGTGCGACGTGATATCTTTTCATGATGGACAGCGACAGTGTAATCTGTCTTAAAAGCGAGCTAGACTTCTTTAGTGACATTGCTATACAGCTTGGCATAGATGTATCCAGATTTATAGAAGTACACCCGGTCGCTTCTTTGGGAGATAAAACACCGATAGAATTTTATATTAGTGGCAATGGGGAACATTATTTGGACTTGTCTCATACAATTCTCCATCTTCAAGTAAAAGTTGTAAAAAAAGACGGCACTAATTTAGTCGCTGCAGATGATGTCGCACCAATCAATTACTTTTTAAATACTATGTTTTCAGAATGTTCGGTTTTGTTAAATGATAAACAAATAGCCTCACAAGTGAATTATTATTATCGTGCTTTGCTAGAAAGTCTGTTGTTTTCACTCAAATCGTCGCAGGAAAGCATGTATAGAGCGGCCATGTTTTATAAAGATAGTGAATCCCACCATGATGATTTTAAAATGGATCAGGGAAAGTCAGGGTATAACAACAGGAGGGCAGCTTGTAAAGAAAGCAAAGTAATGGATCTTATAGGATTTTTACATTTTGATTTAGCATAACAACCAAAACTTTTAATAAATGGTGTAAATGTACGCATCAAATTACAAAGATATATATATAGTCTAATGTCAGAAAACGATTCTTTTAAAATTCTGATTCAATCAGCTAGTCTGTATATTAGAAAGATCAATGTTGCATCGTCTGTTATGTTAGCTCATGAAAACGGCACATAGATGTTAGAGCTTTTGCATTATCTAGTGATTTACAATCATCTTCAATAGCTAACGCATTCATCGGCAGTAGTTATAAGACACCGGTCCCAGTCCAAATCGGGGAGGAGCAGCAGGAGGAAGCTTCCTCTTTGGGGAGGGGATTTCCCTCTTTTGGGAGGGTCCCTCTGAGAGGATCGTCTCAGAGGGTCTTTAGATCCCCCAGGAGGGAGGATGCCTCTCGAAGGCCCCCCTCTTTTGGGAGGAAGTTTGGTGAGGCGGAGCAGCACCAGATGCCTCTTTCGAAAGAGGCCTGATGACTCATACGCTCGGAGTGAATTGTCTTGAGAGAGGATGTCGCAATCGCTGACTGACCTTTGAGCATTGCACAATCTGGAAATGACGTGTCGCAATCGTCGATTGCACAATCCCGGGCGCGCTTAGCACACGTCCTTCCTCACTAATTTCTCACTTGTCAGGAGCGGGACTCGAACTCGTAACCATTTGATTACAGTGCCTGCGTCTTATCCACTTAACCACAAGGCCTTGCTCCATAGATTTTTATCTTCGAAGAGTACCTTATCAGAGGAAGCAGAAGATAGAATATTTTTCGAGGTTCGTTCGAATCGCTCGGCGCTTTATGAACAGATTGAATAGTGATATATTTTATAAAGGGATTTCGGCGCATTTCAAAACAGAATGTTAAGTTACGAATTGAATATAAAATTGTGTTGTGATTTTTAAAACAAATTGAATACGGATTTCCAATGAGCCCAAAAATTGTATTTAGTGGATTCTAACACTACGATTTTTTTTAAACGAATAGTATAAACTCAAGTATAGTTACACATTTTCAAAATTGTGTTAAGTGAATAGGATTCGACCCTTTTGTGCACTTAAAATTTAAACGCATTATACTTAGCTAAAATTAAGCGAACAACCCTTTTAAGTGTGTACTTAAAAACAAATTTAAACGCATTATACTTAGCTAAAATTGTATTAAGTGATTTATAGCAATGTGATTTTTTAAAAATAAATCTAACTATCAATATGATTTCGAATGTTTAAAAACAAATAGATTACAAATTTCCAGTGAACACAAAATTGTGTTAAGTGAACAAGATTCAACCCTTTTAAGTGTGTACCTAAAACAAATTTATACACGTACACAATATATTTGGCAAGCTTTAAAATAGCGCATTATACTTAGCTAAAATTAAGTGAACAAGATTCGACCATTCCAGGATATATACCAATTTGATTTTTTAAAAATAAATCTAACAGCATATATGTCGATACGACTATTATAATAAAGAAATGATTTTTTTTCTTTTTGTAAAAATAATAATGAAAATTGGAAGTCACATCCGACGTCTTCACTAGCTGCTGTCCAATCTACAAATGAGACATATGCACTCATTACGCTATTAAAAATTAGATCTTATCTACAATGACGTCAGCATATTGAGCTGTTGCCACCTATTTTTTATTATAGTATATTTTAATAACTGGATACTTCAAGGGTCTGATACTAAATAAACAAGTTTGAATGAGATTGATATATAATTTCAAATGTATATTCGATTTTTTTTAATGAATTAAATACACAATTACGCATTTTCAAAATTGGATTAAATCAATTGGATTTGACCCTTTTAAGTGTGTACTTAAAAATTAATTTATTACTAAATTGTACTTAGGCATTTTCAAAAATGGTGCTAGCTAGTCACTCCGCACAATCTGAAAAGAAAGAGAAAAGTTTCCATTAGAAAATACATGTCATTAAGAACTGTTACATATTATATAAAAGAACTGTTAGAAAAAAGTGGGAAATGTTAGTAGAAGAAGAGAAAGTTTGTGTGATTCTGACAGCCCCATGAGGTGTCACACTCTGTCACTACGCTCTTTAAGGACAGCGTTACCCACCAGTCTGAAATAATTTTATTAATTTAAATAAATCTGAATTCTATATTCAGATAGTTGTAATTTTATTTTACAAGTTTCATAAAGAATTTTAAACTTCATTGTCTTTTTAAAAACAATTTAAAATTAGTATAAATTTTAAAATTGGATACTTGTAATTTTACAAGACAAAATTTTATAAAGAATTTTAATCTTTATTGTTTTTTTTTAAACATTTTAAAATAAGTTAAATTTCTAAATTCAGATACTTGAAATTTTACAAGACAAAGTTTTATAAAGAATTTTTAAAAATAAATCTGAATTTTCTAATTCATATACTTGTAATTTTACAAGACAAAGTTTTATAAAGAATTTTAAAAAATAAATCTGAATTTTCTTTATTCAGATACTTGTAATGTTACAAGATAAAGTTTTAAAAAATAAATCTGAATTTTTAAATTCAGAAATTTATATTTTCTACTTTACAAGATAAAGTTTCATAAAGAATTTAAATTTAACTGTTTTTAAACAGTGAAAAATTAATTTTAAATGTAAAGTAGTATACTTCCAAACTGGCAGGCCTATTTCCCAAACATTAAAATGAATACATTATGTTTTAGCATAAAATGTTTTAGCATAAAATGTTTTAACATAAAAATGTTTTAACATAAAATATGTTATAACAGTGGAAAAAAATCTTTCCTCAATACATAAATTTTTTCTTTTCTTCTTTCCATATTTTTTTTTCCAATGCACTAGGATTTTTTTTTCTTTTCAATTTTTACTTTTTTTCCCCATATTTTTTTCTTCAATTTTTGCTTCTTTTTTTTTCAATTTTTACTTTTTTTCTTTCATTTTTTTTATTTATCTTCCTTTCTTTGGTCTTCAACCTTCTTTCTTTGGTCTTCACCTTTAATTCTGTGGTGGCCGTAAGCATAAGTATGCACGTCATCGTCCATTATGTAGCGTTTATCATCGTATGGAGAGAGTGACACCTTACACTGTTTTAGAGTGTATAATTTGTGACACTCACTCCCGATGCGATACTGAACGTGACGTGCAACTTTTTTTATCAGTAAGACAACTATTGTACAATTCATGCCTCAGTTGCTTACTGATAACTGATCGGGAGACCCCCTTTGCTGTCTTTTTTGTACCACTAACTGCCAGTAGTGAGTACATTTTAGACCTGAGCCCCACAAACTCAAGTTCCGGTTGCGCGTTCAGTTCATCCTTGAAGCAACCAATCTTCTTTTTATTAACACCACTGAATGCCGGATGGTTCACGGGGAAATCAGAGGTGTCAAAGAGATGGCTGTTTTTCTGCATGTCCTAATAAAAGTCACGACACTGCACCTCATAGGTTAAAGAATCCAGTGAACAGCAACACAGCCTTTGCTCCATAGTACTTTTTCATGTAGCCATAATGAAATGGAGTTTGCTCAGCTCCAGAATGGTGAATCCGACGTAAATCGGTCTGTTAAAGACGATACAGTTCTTCACCCGCTCAACCCCAACCAAGTCTTCATCAAAAATTTTGAAGCGCTTGAATGTAGGTGCCGCCACGAGCTTTTCACCCCGCCGCGTGTCGGTGACCAAATCTACATTAACTCTGTTACGCAGATTTTCCATTGATTTTCCGTATACGGCGTTGTTCATGAGCTTGAAGAAGCCCTTCTCAAACCCCGATTGAGACCTCTTCCTCTGTTCAGTGTTGAAATCGATGTACGATCTCAACCAGGGCCGTTGATGGAAGCTAAGGACTTTGTGCACAGATGTTACGTGCAGCCCCAGTTCCAGGTACATTTTTAAACATCTATAATGCACCACATAATTTTTCTTATTGTAGAGGTATGGAACAAGTTTCTCTTGTTCTTGGAACTGGGGAACTCCAAGCTCCTCCATGATCTTTGGCGTATACGATGAGACATCTTCCTCTCGAATCAGCATTCTTTCTGGCGCAACAGGATAATCATTATGGAGATCGTGAAGTTCTGGCGGGTACTCCAAGTCGACCTCCAAAATGTAGCTAACCGATGCATGGTCGGGGCAAGACAGGATCCAAGCCTCTGTAGCAATCGTGGGTGACACCCTCTCAAACTTTCCATATGGAAGGGGCTGAGACATAGCCCACCCGTACAAGTTGTTGGCATCCAAATACATGATATGCTGGGTGGGCTGTGCAGGGTCATACTTCGCCATGTATGGATTATTTGCACGTGCCAAGCGCTTCTTAATGACAGACACGCCACCCCTGATACCACGCTCAATGAAGAGATGCTGGTCAATCTCTGTCATTAGATCGAGGGGCTGCTTGCACATCTTGAGAGCAGCCTGCCATGCCAAGCCGGGTGCTGTCATCAGGTGGACACAATCCAACCCATAGTACTCCCTGCACGGGTGTCGAAACTGTTGAAATACGTCGGCCAACTGAAGAACATCACTTTTAACGTTGAGGTCGTGGTACTCCCCTAATGTTTTCAAGTTGAATGTTCTCCATACATTCTGAGCATGAGCATAATCATCAGCGGTGGGGGGTCTCGCCCGTGAGAGTGCTATAAAAAGCCCAGAGTGGAGGTAATACCTGCTCATCGAATTTCGCCAACGAATTCATGTACTCGTAAGGGTACACTCCCTTGCGAAGCAGCAGCTCAAAATTGATGGGGATGTTTGCCTTCAAGATCTTAAACTCATCAGCCGGCAAATTGGCCACTAACTTCTCCAAGGAAGCATTCATGAATTAGAGGCTGTCGATGAATTGCAGCCTCACACTTACCTTTCCCTCGTACAGGGAGATGGAGATATATATATCTCTCCATATTTTGTGGAATGACCTCTAAGCTGTGGTATTTCAGCTTTCCAATCCCCGACATTAAGAGGTGCGAATCATAGTTCCTCAAGTTGTGAAACACTACAGGGACACTTTTGCGTAACTTGTATCTAAGATTACAATTCGAGTGTGCTGCACCCCTATAGTTTCCAACAATGTGACAATGATCGCGAACCTTCTTAATGTACCGGTCACCGTCCTTTGCAAAGGCCCTCTTACACAGATAGCAGTGGGATGCGCTGTTGAAGGCCGATGCTTCACTCCTGGAAAGTCGCATAGGTGTTATGCTATTAAAACGAACGGCCAGTTCGTCTCTTTCCAAGAGCATCCTCTGCAGAAAATGTGTTACGGCGTCAGCGCCCCGATAGCAATACACGGGCTTGTGTGATTCGCCTTGGGGTCCCACGTCGACGTATGCGTAGCCGCAAGCCTCTTGATGGGCTACCTTTTCTACAAAGGACCGACTATCGCTAGGCTGTGCGCTGGGCACTTCCACCAAAAGCGACTCAAAGTCGGCATATATCACGAACGGGACCGGGTGTAGATACTCCAAATTGGAGAACTTTAAACAACTTTTCTCGAGGCTTGGCATCTCAACACGTTGCGGTGCGTGTTCTTTGCAGTAGGGAGTGTGTGCCACGAGTAAATCTTCACGGTTGAAGCGGTGGAGGCACCGATAACATACGTGACAGGCATGCTCATAGTGAGATAAATCCCCCAAAAGTCTCGACATTCTGCGGATCAGGCAGTAATGTTGTTGTGTATCTGGACTTATGAGGAGAAGGTTAATGCAGTTAGCATCGTCTCTTGCAGATATGTGCAGAGGAAACACTTCTTCATACTCATAGTCGAAAACATTAATCCGGCAGTTGTTCAGCTTCTCTAAGGTACCAACCTTACTCACGGGTACCGGGCACTCCACATTCCCCTGGTTTATCTCATGCTCCCTAGGCAAATAATGAGTCATACGCCAAGGTTTTTCAGACCAATGCAAATTGAGTCTGTGAGCGAGAAGGCACCACACAAAACACTTTTGATCCGTGTTTTCGATATTTAAGAGTGCATTTTTAGCCTCAAGTTTGGGGGGCAGGGGCAGATAACTTGCGGGGCGAAGAGGGCTGTACTTGCCCACGCAAACATCCATCTTCATCACTTGATCCAAAGACCACCCCTACCCCAACTGTTGGTAGTCCTCAAAAACACTCTGAATCTTCTGGTAACCCTCACTCACAGGTTGCTCAATCGTGTGAGAAATCAGGTCAATTCCACACCTACTATGAAAGTAGGCCGTCGTGCTCTCTTTCTCCCCCTCAGAATTCAGTCGGACCATCTTTGCGTAGAGGACCAGGTACCATTTAATCTGATTGGCCGAGAGTTCTTCACTCAACAAGGCAATCAGTGGTACACGCATCTCTTCTAACGCCAGTGTTAGATCCTGTCGATTCTCCTCGGTGGGCTCCAAAGTGTGGGTCGTGAAATCGTCCAAAGCTCGCTGTGAGCGACGAAGGGCTCTCATTGCCTGGGTGCTTCGCCTCTTTACAATCTTTTGAACATGGGCCGTCTTACGTTTCACGCCCTTGGAGGAAGGGTGAGGGTGAGCACGGCGAATACTGTAACAGCACGTCGCGTCGTGTGAATGCTTCATCACACAGTTCGCACTTGTGCTGTACAACATTGTGGTGTCGCCTCGTGTGACGAAGGAGGTCCATTCGGGACAAAATCTCTTCATCACACACACCACATTTTAATCTTGCTTCATGCATTTTGACATGACGCATCATATTACTCTTCCTGTCGAAAGCCATCTGGCAGACTTTACAAAGTGTTTTAGCCCTACGTGTGTCTTATATCTTGTCAAACTACTCTTTAGAGTGAAGGATTTGTGGCAGGTGGGACATATCTATAAAATAGATAAAATGTCCATATTAGTTTTTCTAGAAAAATTCCTAAAAACATGCTATAAAATCGCGAGTCAGCTGTTTTTCTTAAAATTATTGATTGCAATTCCTTTAAGAGAAATAATAGTTTCTGTAATAGAACACCATACAATCCTATACTCCCAGAAACAGCCGATTTTCCCTATCTACTCCTTCCAAAATATGAAATAAAATAACTTACGTGAATACCGCTTAGTCCGGCCTCTCCCACCACAGTCGGTGTTGCAGCAGGCAATACACCAGCTTTCACAAGTGGTTTTGCAGCAGGCAGTACACCAGCTTTCACAAGGGGTGTTACATCAGCTTTCACAGGGGCAGCTGGTACAGGCATATCCTTAATATTAAAAACACAGAACATGTAAAAGAGTGAAATGTGTATGAAGCTAATTTTTGTGGTGTACATTTTAAAAGTTCTTGTGTTTTTTTTTAAATGTATCTTTATTTTTAATTCGAAAACATTTTGAACTCACTTCTGAAACAATCATATTCATCATTGTGGTAAATTCGTTTGTCGATATTTTAATAGAGAGGAGCAAATTAAAATGACGTCTTTCCTAGCGCAAGTCTCGAGTCAAAGTGAGCTCCACGTAGCATGTATTGTGGGTGGAAACCTTATCTAACTTGTCACGTGATTCCATATGTGGAATCTTGTGATTCGCTAACAAGATGTCACGTGACATGTCATGTAATACATCACGTGATACGATAGGGAATGTCACGTGTCGCGATAAGAAATATCATGTGATGTGTTACGTGATGCGATAAGAAATATCATGTGATATGATGCGATAAGGAATCTCACATGATGCGATACGTAACAGATCACATGATTTACAGATAAGAAATATCACACATGGCAGTCTGTGTCATACATCACATCAAAATAAAATCATGTCATACATCACATGATTTACAGATAAGAAATATCATGTGATGTGTCACGTGATACGATAAGAAATATCACGTGACATGTCACATGATACGATAAGTGATATTATTTAGATAAGAGCTCATTCATTCAACGTTTGTTCTCCTAGAAGGTTGTCGTTGCTTATTTTTAAAAATGTATCTTTTTTAAACGCGAGAAGTTGAATGTAGAATATGTTTGCGAATTTTATTCGGCAGATGTAGCCGATTTAATTTTTCAAGAGTTAAAAAGTCTGTCCTTTCAACAATCACAAGTGGTGGTGCATGGTCGCCCATACCAACCAACCCTAAAAGTATATGCATTTGGAGACGCTGGAAACAGTTCTGAGGAATGGACACCTCTCTTATCGGAGATAAAATCACGTGTGGAAGAACATATGGGATACAGCTACAATTTTGTGCTAGTAAACCACTATGCGGATGGACATGCTAAAATAGGACAACACAAGGACAATGAATCCTCCCTATGCTCTAAAACACCTATAGCGGCTCTCAGTTTCGGTGCTACGAGATCCGTAATTTTCGAAAGAAAAGGACAACCTCCTCTAAGTATTCCATTTCAACTCGGTTCGCTTTATGCGATGCATGCGCCAAACAAACACAAAAACGCCCCAAGGCCAGGTGACCAGAGGGTTTACACCTATAAGCCGCCAAGGAACAGACTATCTAAAATATAGCAAGACCACCTCCGAGTGGGCAGGTCCAGCGAAGAAGTCCAACCCTGAAATTTATTTACAAAATGAAACAAAAAAGTGAGGTATTTACAAGGGGGATTTTACAAAGGCCCACCGGCCTGCTCCGCTCAGCGGCTTGACGATGTGCTTAGTTTGCTGGTTACATATTTCAACCGTGAAAAGTCATCCACGTGAAAAGAAAATCGTAGCTACGTTTGAATTGTTAAGTGTTGAAAAGTTTCCAGCTGAACCATTTTCCAGTACAGGAACCGGCAAAGAAGAACTCTGAAAAAGTCTGAAACAGAATCACAGTCCAATGCACAAGTAGTCAGGCGAGGATCAGAAGTCAAACATTGTCAATCACTATTAAAATTCCACAATGATAACACAGATTCCACTATGAATGAACACAATGATGACACAAATGTAGACACAATGAAGATGCAGACACAATGAAGACACAAATGTAGACTCAAATATAGACACAGTGAAAATAAATCACAATGAAGACACAAATGTAGACACCAATCACTAATGTAGACACTAGTGTAGACTCAAAGTAGATGCCAATTAATTCACAGTAAACTAGACACAGAAGACACCACATTGAAGACGAACCACTTTAAAGACACACCTCTGTTGATACGAAGAAGATACAAGGCAAAATCACCGAAAACACTAAAATTTGGTTTAGTGACACAGAATTGTAGACAATAATTGAGTTCACAAGGAACACCAATGTTTAGGTTTTTCACCACAGCTCACACTGAGCATCTCTGTGAAGTCCCCAGACGAATCACAGTGAGCACCAGACACTGAAGAGTCATAGTAGATGGTTAAGACGTACAAGAAGACGGTGAGCTCCAGGCAAAGAAGACTCCACATTGAAGACATCTAGGAAAATCACAGTGAACTCCAACATTTCAAATCAGTTTACAGTCGAGTTTTACGTTCAACAGCAGCTGCTGCTAAGTCGCTCCAGAGTCAGAACCAACAGGCAGGTCCAGCCAAAAAGGTCAAGGGAGCCAAGGTACGAGTAAAGACTGACAGGTCAGATCAGCCAGCTCAGAACTTATGTTATTACTAATAAAAACTAATCAGCATTAATATATACAGCTTATTTTATTTGAAACAGTTAATTAGATTAATCTTTCTATAAATGACTCGAACTGTTAAATTCATCAAGAAGCGAGCTGTCAGCGTGTCTTAAAGTAGACTTAGACAAGGGAACCACACTAATTAACTAAAAGGCTCCCAAAGGGAGCGGAACCGTCCAGGACGAAAAATTCCAAAAGTAAGTACATAACAGTTTATTCGACTGCGGCCTGGAAATGAAGTCCCGACAGCTCCGTCCCAAAAGACCCACAACCAGCCCCTACTGCCCCTCCCGCAGCTTCCCGTCAAACAGTCTCCTGCAGACAGGACAGTCACGAGAGTAAGCAGCATGGCTGCAATCCTCCTCCTTAGCTGCCTCACAGTTGATGCATCTATTACAGTCTGAATCACAAAAATTTGATCCGTGCTCCCATGCACCACAGGCACTACAAGTCTCATGTCCGGAACACTGGCCACTCATATGTCCATAGAGCTGGCACCGGAAGCAACGTATCACTGATACGTGCCTCCGGACCAGACAGCTATGGAAACCAAAAAAGAACTTGCCAATTCTAACCAAAGACTTAGCAAATTCAGGTGGTAACCCGATTATCCAGTGGAAGAGACCTTCTCGCTTACTTACTAGACGTTTCACTGGGACAATTTGATCTCTAGAGAGCTCCGGAAATCTGTCACAAAAGGCTTTCAATAGATCCTCCTCGTCCTCGCACGGTACAGAGAACACAATCACTTTCTCTTTCCTCGCCCCTAAAGGTTTCACATCAAAGTACTTCCCCAGTTCCGCACCTTCAAAGAGATCCCCTTTCCCACGTTCAATAAAGCCAACCACTTTCAAGTCCCCTTCTCTCGTCGGCCTAACCGACGTCAGCTTCAGACCAGGGGGGCACTGCTGCTTACAAAGAAAACCCCAAGGGTCATCCCGACTCTCGGCATCTCTTTTCGACAAGATGAACGTCGAGGGCTCCGGAGAAGGCTTTTTCACGACCTCAGCATAAGTAGGCCCAGAGGTCGAAGGCAAAATCCTCTCCAAAGCCAAGGGCAGGTCCTCCGAAATTAACTGCTCAACCTTCCTCGCTGTATACTCCTCTCTCTCTCTCTCCACCACATGCTTCCTCACGACGTCAATCATTAGACCTATCCTCCTCAGCCTCTCAGCCCCAACAGCCTTGATGCTTTTTAAATATCTCTCTAAGTTAGCTAGTTTAACGTCCAAGACAATCAAGAAGTCACCCTCAGTCGGGTCCTCCACGAAATCACCAGCCTCCGAAGGGTCCCTAGTCGACGAAACGTTCCTCGAACCCGCCGGGGAGGGAGAGGGGGGTCCTTTTTGAACTCCCCCCCAGCGGCGGACCAAAGGTCCCATCAGGTCGACGATAGGAACGAAAAGCGTAACCCGAGGAGCTCCTCTATTGCCGAACCCAAGGGGGACAAAAGTCAACAGGGTCCTTCCCCTCCTTATCCTGTTTCCTTCTCACACGAAGTTCCTCACCGGACCCACGAAGCCTCCTATACTCTCCATACCTCGGAGAAACAATACTACCTCTCCTTCTCGTTCCGGTCCATCTCTCCGGAGGAGGGCTCTGGCTAGATCTCCTACGCGGCATCAAAAAAGAAAAAGGTTAGCGCAACGAGCACAAACTTCAAAAAGAACAAAAGGGGGACAAAGTAGTCAAATCCCACCCAAAAAGGCAGAAAACCTAAGTTTAGAACGATAAAAACGGAAGGAAAATAAAAAGAGCGTCAGCGATCAACGACGATGGTTTCAATCAATAGGTCCAAGGGTGGTACCCATCCGGTTGAGCCTTTCAAAAATTTTGTCCAAAATGCTCTACGGAGCTTAGTTTCCGAGATATCAGGAATCAAAGAGTTACCAACAGAAAACTAAAATTTATATGTTTTACTAAATTTTAAATTAAACCCTTAATTAATAATAAAATAATATTCTGACATCGAATTTAAGATTAAAAAGCCAAAATCCCGCTGAGAAACAACGTAAAACTATCCCAAGAAGCAAATAGCCTTAATTCGTAAAAGGACTGTAGGGAAAGTGAATTCCAAGTCAAATAAGTTTGAAAAAGACTGTCGGGAAAGAGATCAAAAATAAAATTAATTAGCCAAAATTCCGCTGAGAAACAACGTAAAACTATCCAAAGAGCATAATGCCGAAATTCGAAATTAAATTAAAGGGAAAGTGAACACTAAGTCAAATAATTTTGAAAAAGACTGTAAGGAAAGAGATCAGTAACACGATCCAACCGGAGGGAAGCAACCAGGAAGAACCTTAGAAGGGATCACAGAACTTTTCACACCTCTACCTCGCCCTGGCCAAGATACGATGACGGAAATCCCCTCCCCAAAGAGGAAACTTCTTCCTGCTGCTCCTCCCCAATTTGGACTGGGACCGGTGTTTTATAACTACTATCGGCCACCTGCCTACGCGCTTAATAATGGGGTTTGTATCCAATGAAGCCTATAATGGTAGTATAAAAAAAATCCGTTTAAATTTCATCACAATTTGAATTACTTAACTGTTTTAAATGGTAGTACTATGATACCCGTGAAACCATTTCAACCAAATTTTGAGGAAAATGCATATGCAAGATGTTACTTAAGCCTATTTACAGATCTTAATCGATATCACACTTCTCAAAACATAAATATAAATTGGTCGGAATATAAAAACGGGTATACTCTCTATGCTGTAGATCTGACTCCAGACCTAGCGGCAAATGAAGCACATGTAAGCATAAAAAACTGGTAATATTGCTTTGGATATGAAATTTTCATCAGCTTTGGCTACAACGACTACTTTAATAGTTTATGCTGAGTACAGAAATATGATAGAAATAGACAAATCAAGAAGTGTGTATACTGATTATTAATGACTCTATTAAACCATATAAATACATTTTCCTATCTAGAAAACATCCAGTTCTTGTGTGAGCGTTTATCTAACACCACAAATCTAATATGAATACTATAACTTTGTGTAGATTAGCATGCAGTGATAGTCGATTGAAGAGAGGATTTGGTGGTGTATATGTATCAGATAATTTACAGATAGAAGAAAAACTCATTTTAATTCTTTTATTGTAAATTTAGATCCAAAAACACTACCTGGTAGCCATTGGGTGGCTATTTATATATATAAGAATGTGGCACATTATTTTGACAGCTACGGACTCCCGCCCCAAAACAAGCACATACTATTTTTCATGAAAAAAATTCTGCTGATATAAAATACAACTCTATATGTTTTCAAGGTGATTGGACAACTAGTTCTGGTTATTTTGTTTATATTTTTTTTATCAATACACTCGGGAAAGACGCATAGAAGATTTGTCCAACCTTCTCGTTAGCAAGGCACTTGTATCTGTCTCAAATCTTACAGTTCTAAAATTCCTGACCATATATGGTATGATCCAGATGCTATGAAGAGTTCTTTAAGTGTTCAACCTCTTATCACTTATTAGTGGCGGTGCTCTCCAACTTTTAACAAGGTCTATAATAAAATTTAATGGCGACTCTCGTGATAAGTACTTACATTAGTGTTAAGAGCTAGGAATTTGGAATACTTCTCTAATTTGGAATACTTCTCTGAAACTAAAAGATTCTTTTTAGATAAAAAGTTTAAGTCTAAAAATATATGTATCATATCCCCCCTCCAAGTCCAAGTCCTCGGTACACATGCATTACATACACTAAAAATCACATACAATACTTTAAAAAAAATCAAAAATATGTTTCACACTACAAAAGTAATACAAAGATAAAAAATTTACAAAACCTGTAATTCCACTTTTACATCAATTTTTTCTAAGTACCCTTATTTAATAAAATTCTATCCAATGTAGGAAAAACTTAATAAAATCATTTTGTCCTAACTTCAATTTTGTCAAAAATACCTTACTTTATTTCTATGTAATTGTAATATGAATTATTTGAGCTTATAAATGTAGAATTCCTTGATCAGGGGAACTCTCATACACCATTCATTCTTCTCACAGTGTTATGTTTATGTTTATGTTGTTTAATGAGCTCCTTATATCTGGATACTATAGTTCTCGGAATATACTTGTTAATTTTAATTAAATTTAAGTTAATATCTCTGCATTACTCCATCAATGTATAATAATACATTCAATTCAAACATTAAACATAAAACAATAATTCTAAGATTACATATGATTCTTCTTGATACATCAATATATATAAAATACCTTGAACTTTACATTCACAAAAATTAAATTTTTATCTCCTTATCCTAACTTCAAATATGTACAGCCTGTCAATAAAATATCTGAACAAATATAAATATATATATTTAGTCCTTTATATATAATAGAACCTGTAACCTACCAATGAAGTATTACATAGTATTTTATGTTTTAAATTATAAGGGTTATCAAATGTTATGTATTTTGATAGGTGAATATAGTTCTAATAAGAATTTGGTAAATCTGTGTTTTGTAGGAAAAGTCATGTGCTGCCCATATCAGGTTTTTTTTAAATGACATTGAATCGGTACTTTTAATTCTCAATTGGTAGCTGGACTTTTTTGAACGGTTGCATAGCGTAAATGCGAAGAAACTAAAATATCTCGAGAACGACTGGTCCTAGTGTAATGGGGTTGGTCTTATTCCTTTCATTATTGAAAATCATGTATAAAACAAGCATGTAATTGATATACTTGAGCATACGTAGTTTTTTATTTTAGATTTTGACGATTTTGTAGGTCATTTCGCAAAAAAAAAAGATAGGTTGCTATTTTCCGAATCGTATCAAAGTCTAATCGGAACCAGGGTAACCCACAAGTGACTTATCTACCAAATTTTGTGAAATGTGATCTATCAGTTTTTTCAGCTAGAGTGAATGAAGGCAATATTTGGGGTTCATGTTGCAAAATAAGGCGGGTTGTTTTTCCCGAATCGTACCAAAAACTAATCAACTCCAGGGTCATATGAATCTACGCGTTTAGAGACTTCTAGAATACGAAAAAAAACTATTTTTAACGTGACGTCTGTGTGTGTTTGTCTGTGCAGATTTTTTTATCCATTCTAACTAAAAACTGATGCTAATTAGCTTTTGGTACGATTCGGAAAAAGAGTAACCCGCTTATTTTTACGAAATGACCTGCGAAACTCTAAAAACAAAAAAATCCAGTAATAATTGTAAAATCAATAATGGTTCCTACCAAGAAAAAAAAAGTCCTATAAAAATAAATTAAAATAATGAAACATGAGTAAGCTAAGCAAAAGTTTTTCAAACAATTTTTATTTACATATATTTATTTTATAAACATAAGTTTACACTTTTATCAGGTAATGAACATAAATCAACTCTGAAATCACCAGAAATACAATCACTGGTTTATCAGAAAAATATTTATTTATTGAATTAACGTAGTAACTACAGATGAAATCCAGTTACGGTAGCTACACAAGAAATTAAAAAGTACAGAACATAGGATACAAGAATACTAATTAGTAAACATGTTAAACGCATTGAAACAGGCTTTTTTAAAACAGGCAGGGGTCAATTTTATACAAAGTTTTAATGAGTTATAATAAATGATTACAATTACTTATGTTACAAAAATAGCATGCTACAGTTAAAAAATAATATCATGAGTAATATTTTAAGGGGACGGTGGACGTTGGAATTTTTTTTATTTATTTATTGACTTAGAAACATGAAAAATTGTATAAATATTCCTCTTTACATTACTATATACAATACCATTCAATTTCTTTAAATTTTGTTATAATTTTGTATTTTTTGTTTTAATTTAATTTTTTTAACGAAAATTTGAAAATGCTCCCTGCGTGCCATTTGTTCAGATTTTAGATTCATTTTACATTATGATCACTCAGAAACATATTATGAACAAATTTGGGTATTCGTTTTTAAATCCCTTAAAAAGTTAATTTTTTAAAAATAATTTTCTGTATTAAAACTTAATTTTCATCATTTAATTAGGTTCTTATTCACTTTTAATTGCCAAGTCCAATTATGAAATGCATACCCAGTTTCATTAAAAAGTATGAGAGGAATCTTCTTATGTAAAATCTTTGAAAATTTTGTTTCGAAAAAAAATGCATTTAACCTTTTGCTTACGGATGGGACAGCGTCTATCCCAAACAAAGAACCTTCCAAAAAGACAGGTATTTGACATACTCTATCCTAAACAGTTCGATCGCCCTTTGCAGTACGGAACGCCAATATCTGCGTCCATGGACGCCAATGCCTGCAATGGGGGATCGAACTGTTTAGGATAGGGTATGTCAAATACCTCTCTTTTTGGAAGGTTCTTCGTTTGGGATGGACGCTGTCCCACCCGTAAGCAAAAGGTTAAATGTGTAAAATAATGTTATATATTAAAAAAAAAAACCTTTTTTAGTCGATTTTTGCTCATTTCAACGTCCACCGTCCCCTTAAATGAATCTGAGGAAAAATAATGTATGGGGAAAATATTTCATTAATCTGAATTGATAGATACAATGTGGTAAAATAAGTTATGATTAAATATGGACCATTAAATGGGCTAGATTTAGGAAGTATATTTAATGTAAGATAAAATTTATAAAGTATCTACAACTATGTATAATTTCTTTTCAAAGTACTAGTTATGCTACTCTTTAGTGGAGTACAACAATTTTTTTAAATATATGTAGCATGTTGAAGAGAAAAATACATTGTTGCAGCAGCAATAAAAGGTTTGTTTAACAATTGAAATGGGAAATTAATAAACACTTTAGAAAAATGGAAAATTAATATACACTTTTAAATTTCAGAAATTTAAAATAAGCAAATTCGATAATTTATCGAAATATTATCAACAAAATAATTAAGTTTTAGAGGAATTTTTTTATAAAGAAGAAATTTATTTTTTTTTTATGAATTTTCTAAAAAAAAAAAAAAAAATGAAAAAAAAAATGCATAAGCATTTTTTTCAAAAAAATAAATTTAAAATCCTAGAATTAAAATTACCGGGGGTTGGGTGGTCATTTTTTCCGTGGGAAAAAAAGTTTTCTAAGCAATCCTGTGTAAATCTGCTCATTAAAATGTACGGTATATTGACCAGCAATTCAGGAATCATTTTCCTAAATGCAGAAAGTGTGATCACAAGGAAAAGTTATTTTCTTCCCTTAAGTTTGAAAATCAGTAGACTGAATAAATTCAGAAAATTTTTTCCAATTCTCAAGGTGGGGCGAAGATAACACATCTATTCAACAGACACAAAACAGGTATGTAAAAATATAAGTTACCAAACTAACATAATACTATATTTCGAAACAGTTATTCACATAAAAATTTATTTTCTGCATATTTACACAATGTGAGCCCAGTGAGCAACCTTGGCAATACCTTTGTGCTCAAATTTCACCGGGTAACATTTAAAGTTTTTGCGAACACTCTTCAATAAATGGGGAGCATCAAACATTTTACGGCCTTGAACATAGAAATAGGGCTTTTTAGTTGTTGTTAAAGTTTTCTTAGAGAATATTTTCCTAATTTCCATTGGTTGGAAACCGAAGTCCTTGCACATTTTTCATAGGTAGGCACGTGTGGTCGGAAACGGCGACAAATCTCTTTTTTTTTTCGGTCGACCATTTTGCTGCTCCATGTCCTCGGTCGAGTCGGTCGGCCTGGGATTTCGACGACATTCCTGTAGTTCCTACATCGTCAGGAGTGTCTCCAGTGTATTGGGACTACTCCTGAAAAAAAAATGATACATATGTTATATATAAAATAATTTAGTAAAAATTATGGAACTTACCTAAAATATCATGTTTTTACAAGATCCATGTCTTATAAAAAAAATGTGTTTACTTACCATATATGTATCTTATCATCATGAGAATTATAGGAGTATATCTATGAAATAATTTTAATATATATTATATATATTTTGTAAAAATATTTGAATTAAAAAATAAATATACTTACATTGAATATACTTAGTTCCTTATATATATGTTACTGGATAATTGCTAAGGACGGAAAGGAAGCAAACTATAGAAAATTAGAATAAGTGTGAAGAGATTTAAAGGATTTGACGCGTGTGGATAGTTGTTCCTAGTGAAGGTTTTAAGAGAACTAAATGAATAAAGTAAATAACTTACCTTATACGTTTTAATATTCACGGGGGAAAAAATGCAACTGTAAAATGTAGAGTGTTTATTATAAAACAAATATTTTAAAATAAAAGTACTTGCTTCCAATAATTGTAAAGTATCCTCCAGCAATATAGGTAAATCTTCAAACATCATTTGCAGTGCTGTTGCGGAATGAGAGATCTCTGATGCATCGTAGCTTGGCAGCTGCGCCGAATTTGGGATTTCTGGGATGCGGTTGTCTACTCGGCCGTCCAAATAGTTGATCAAGTTGTCAGGATAAGTTCGAAGATCTAGGTCTTCGACGGGGCCGTCTGGTATGTGTAACTGCAATGGCCTATTTGAACTTCTTTGTTCAATATTGATGGATAGGTCTAAAGGAGTATTTTGCATGTTATTATATATTGGTTCAGTGTGGACAGATTCTGTTAAGAAAACATTAGGATGATTGTTCTCAGTATTAGAAGTAAATATATGAGGGTATTAGATAAAGCTGATGTTATGGTTGTACTAGAAATGGTAGATATTCTTCCACCCTGATTTGAACCAGAAAAATTTAGGGGCATGTTATGTGTCTGTGTTCTATTAGAGAATCCAGAGATGTTATCTCTATATCTGTGTTTTTTTATATACGGTCTGATTGCAGATGTTCCGCCACCGTTATTTCCACTGGAGCCGCCAGCGATATCATGTCTGTGTCTTCTTATACAATAATTGGTTGAAGAGTTAGACCTGGTAGACATTCGACCACCCTGATTTGGATCAGAAACATATGGTGGCGTTCTACTAGGGCCTCCAGAGAAGTTATCTCTGTGTCTTGTTGTATAAGAGTTGGTTGAAGAGTTATAAATGGTAGACGCTCTTCCACCCTGATATGGATCAGAAACATATGGTGGCGTTCTACTAGAGCCTCTAGAGAAGTTATTTCTGTGTCTGTGTTCTGTTGTATAAGAACTGATTGCAGATGTTCTACCACCGTTATTTATACTAGAGCCGCCAGCGATGTCATGTCTGTGTCTTGTTGCAGAGATAGAACCTGTAGATGTTCTATCACCCTGATTTGGACCAGATTCTGGTGAAATAATTTGAATTTCCGGTTCGGTATTATCGAATAACGGATCATTCAGATAAGATGAATGCTCCGAACGAGTTTCCTCCAAATAATGTATGTTATATTTGAATAATTTATAGTCCTCTATTTTATAGATATTTAATCTGTCTTGTGAAATGTTTAGCATTGCTAATTGATTTACGGGTGCATTTGTCAGTACTAAAACTTTGATGCCGGGGCTAAAAATAACAGTGGAGCCACAGTTTGGAAATTTACCGTCTTTTATGGATTCGAAATTGCTAGCTAGAGAATTAATATTACTGTTTCTAGGTAAGTCAATAATGATACCGATGTGATCAGTGTCAAAATTTGGTAAAGATCTGACTATACCCTGTAATAACTTTTTATTATCACAGATATAGAGAAAGCCACAATTTTCTGTCTTTTTAGCTGAAAAAAAATTAAAAATACTATGTTATATATATATGTTATATAAATATGTTATAATGTATAAAAAATAATACTTACATCTGAGGAATAATCCAAGTTGAGTTTTTTCGTTGTTTCCTTTAGGATCTGATATTATGTCTATTTCTCTGTTGTTTTGTGTGATTAAAGCATTGATGCTAGCTTTCTGCCATGGCCTTAAACAAATATTTATGTCACATTTTTTGCTAGACATCAAGAAGTGTTGGAATTCATCATATTTTGTCCATAATGGGTTGTTGGATCCGTCAGGAAGAAAGTGTTGAAAATTTATATCTATATCATTAGATATTAAACTATAATGAAACTTTTCTTTGTGATATCTTATTATGTGTTCATGTATCCACTGTGGAGCGAATTTACCCGTGCAGAAGCGACAATCTATCTTTTCCATGATGTCTAGAAAAGAAAAAAAATTGTTTTAATATAATATGTTTATAAAATATATAGTTTAAATTCTTAGATAAGTTCAAGCAGTTTATGACATGAATCTTTCCTTACAAAGTCATTGGAGGATTTAAATAGTGAAATTTGTATCAAACATTACAATCCGTGAATACTGGAAGCCTATTGTTTTGAAACGCAATCGAATGTTCAGAGTCCCCCCCCCCCTCTCTCTTTCTCTAAATTTTAGAGTGAAATTTTGAAAAAAATCAAAACCTTTAATAAAGTTATGAAAATAGACATTTTTGTTAGAAAACGATTGACATAAACTTTAGAACCGTTCTCGAGATATTGCATAAATAAATTTATAAAAAATTCTGTAAATTAAAAAATATTGAGAAAAATGTTCATATTTAGTGATATCATTCTCGTGAATCTAGCTTGCTCTATTCAGAAAAAAAGATACTTTGAGTAATACTTTTGCACGGTCGGGAAGTACCACCCAATATGGATAGGAACCCATCCATGGGGACCGTACCCTCCTGCGCTTCACAATCAATCGCTCGGAAGGTCTTACGGACCCGCATGTTTAACGTGATCGTATTCCCCGTGAACACGGCGGGGAATCTAACCCTGGTTGTCCGAGTGCGCAATCCCTAAGTGCTAACCACTAGGCTGTCGACCTAGTGATTGTAAGATAAATTGTATAAGAATTGCTGAATATTATTTGCAGAAAATTATTTTAATTCCGGAGTCTGGAATAAAAGTGTAAAAATGAAATAGTCACTGCTTATTCAGAGTCTGTAGATCGGATCTTGGGAAAAAGGGGGAGTTGAAGATCGAATGGATGGTCAATGGCAGCAGATTTATTTTATTTACCCAACAAAAAGACGATGCATTTTGTGAGCTAATAGAATATTATGACTCTTGGTTAAGCCACTGGATCTGTTAGTTTCACAAATATTAAGCATGCAAAATTGATGTTATTAAACTTTATAGCGTTTTAAATATATAAACTATGTACAGTTTTAAAATTTTAAAGCAATGTTCACATGGATCATAAATAATAAATGAATACATACCACTTTTATGTCATGATACTGCTTTTACACCATTTAGAGGCTTTTCTTTGCTTTTCTCTCTACTAATTGTTACATGAAAGTCTTATTTAAGTGTTTAATGCGAATGAATGTTCTGGTCCTTGAAAACAAAGTTATGGCTTTTAGTGATATAGAAGGTGAAATGTTTTACACTTAAACTTCATTTTTAAGATAGAATTACAAATTATATTACATATTATATTAAAACGACTGACACAGTCTGTTTTACCATAGCTAATTGGAGAAACTGGCATTTCTCCTTCTAATCCAGTGACGTCACGAACGGCGATAACGTCCGCCTTCTAGCATACTGGTGGCATTCTGGTCCATTATCCTCACTGCAGTAAAATAGCATATTAAAATATTGATATACATAAATAGTGTGAAAAAATTTCATATAATATAAATATATTCATACTTTGTATACTCGTATTCTTGTCACATCAATTTCGTCATGATACTGGCAACCACATCTTGAAAATGGTTGGCTCTTTCTAACTCAGTGACGTCACGAACGGCGATAACGTCCGCCTTCTAGGATACTGGTGACATTCTGCTTTTTCGATCTCTGATCCTCACTGCAGTAAAATAGCTTATTAAAATATTGATATACATAAATAGTGTGAAAAGTTTTTATATAATAGAATATATTCATACTTTGTATACTCGTATTCTTGTCACATCAATTTCGTCAGGATACTGCCAACCGCATCCTAAAAATGGTCCATATATTGGTATTTTAATTGCAACATTATATATCGAGATTTAACAGAGCTAGAGGGTCACCTTTAATGCAAAATAATTATGCTTCTAACATTAATCATTATTTAGCCTCAGAGCTAGGAAGGGATCTTAGAATCCTGACATATTCACAATTATATAGTTGTATTGAGATTTAATTGTAATTCCATAGGGACAGAATAATGAATTTTTATTACCATTGCCTTCTTTATGCTCCTTGCAACCGCACACAAAAACTGTATCTGCGCGATTCTTGGGACAAGTATGTTTGTATATATTATCGTCTTCCCAGCAGTGTTCCCCTTCGTCGATGCAACCACATCCCATAGCAGGACCATTTAGCAGTATGTATCTGCGATTGGAGTGCCAATTTTCAACGATATCAGCGTCCGATCTGTGCATTGCCACTTCTTCCTCATCGGAGATGCACATCGGGCACTCCTCCAGAAGATCATATTCATTCATTTCATTAATCGTGACATTCTGCTTTTTCGATCTCTGATCCTCACTGCAGTAAAATAGCATATTAAAATATTGATATACATAAATAGTGTGAAAAGTTTTTATATAATAGAATATATTCATACTTTGTATACTCGTATTCTTGTCACATCAATTTCGTCAGGATACTGCCAACCGCATCCTAAAAATGGTCCATATATTGGTATTTTAATTGCAACATTATATATCGAGATTTAACAGAGCTAGAGGGTCACCTTTAATGCAAAATAATTATGCTTCTAACATTAATCATTATTTAGCCTCAGAGCTAGGAAGGGATCTTAGAATCATGACATATTCACAATTATATAGTTGTATTGAGATTTAATTGTAATTCCATAGGGACAGAATAATGAATTTTGATTACCATTGCCTTCTTTATGCTCCTTGCAACCGCACACAAAAACTGTATCTGCGCGATTCTTGGGACAAGTATGTTTGTATATATTATCGTCTTTCCAGCAGTGTTCTCCTTCGTCGATGCAACCACATCCCATAGCAGGACCATTTAGCAGTATGTATCTGCGATTGGAGTGCCAATTTTCAACGATATCAGCGTCAGATCTGTGCATTGCTACTTCTTCCTCATCGGAGATGCACATCGGACACTCCTCCAGAAGATCATATTCATTCATTTCATTAATCGTGACATTCTGCTTTTTCGATCTCTGATCCTCACTGCAGTAAAATAGCATATTAAAATATTGATATACATAAATAGTGTGAAAAGTTTTTATATAATAGAATATATTCATACTTTGTATACTCGTATTCTTGTCACATCAATTTCGTCAGGATACTGCCAACCGCATCCTAAAAATGGTCCATATATTGGTATTTTAATTGCAACATTATATATCGAGATTTAACAGAGCTAGAGGGTCACCTTTAATGCAAAATAATTATGCTTCTAACATTAATCATTATTTAGCCTCAGAGCTAGGAAGGGATCTTAGAATCCTGACATATTCACAATTATATAGTTGTATTGAGATTTAATTGTAATTCCATAGGGACAGAATAATGAATTTTTATTACCATTGCCTTCTTTATGCTCCTTGCAACCGCACACAAAAACTGTATCTGCGCGATTCTTGGGACAAGTATGTTTGTATATATTATCGTCTTCCCAGCAGTGTTCCCCTTCGTCGATGCAACCACATCCCATAGCAGGACCATTTAGCAGTATGTATCTGCGATTGGAGTGCCAATTTTCAACGATATCAGCGTCCGATCTGTGCATTGCCACTTCTTCCTCATCGGAGATGCACATCGGGCACTCCTCCAGAAGATCATATTCATTCATTTCATTAATCGTGACATTCTGCTTTTTCGATCTCTGATCCTCACTGCAGTAAAATAGCATATTAAAATATTGATATACATAAATAGTGTGAAAAGTTTTTATATAATAGAATATATTCATACTTTGTATACTCTTATTCTTGTCACATCAATTTCGTCAGGATACTGCCAACCGCATCCTAAAAATGGTCCATATATTGGTATTTTAATTGCAACATTATATATCGAGATTTAACAGAGCTAGAGGGTCACCTTTAATGCAAAATAATTATGCTTCTAACATTAATCATTATTTAGCCTCAGAGCTAGGAAGGGATCTTAGAATCATGACATATTCACAATTATATAGTTGTATTGAGACTTAATTGTAATTCCATAGGGACAGAATAATGAATTTTTATTACCATTGCCTTCTTTATGCTCCTTGCAACCGCACACAAAAACTGTATCTGCGCGATTCTTGGGACAAGTATGTTTGTATATATTATCGTCTTTCCAGCAGTGTTCCCCTTCGTCGATGCAACCACATCCCATAGCAGGACCATTTAGCAGTATGTATCTGCGATTGGAGTGCCAATTTTCAACGATATCAGCGTCAGATCTGTGCATTGCTACTTCTTCCTCATCGGAGATGCACATCGGGCACTCCTCCAGAAGATCATATTCATTCATTTCATTAATCGTGACATTCTGCTTTTTCGATCTCTGATCCTCACTGCAGTAAAATAGCATATTAAAATATTGATATACATAAATAGTGTGAAAAGTTTTTATATAATAGAATATATTCATACTTTGTATACTCGTATTCTTGTCACATCAATTTCGTCAGGATACTGCCAACCGCATCCTAAAAATGGTCCATATATTGGTATTTTAATTGCAACATTATATATCGAGATTTAACAGAGCTAGAGGGTCACCTTTAATGCAAAATAATTATGCTTCTAACATTAATCATTATTTAGCCTCAGAGCTAGGAAGGGATCTTAGAATCCTGACATATTCACAATTATATAGTTGTATTGAGATTTAATTGTAATTCCATAGGGACAGAATAATGAATTTTTATTACCATTGCCTTCTTTATGCTCCTTGCAACAGCACACAAAAACTGTATCTGCGCGATTCTTGGGACAAGTATGTTTGTATATATTATCGTCTTCCCAGCAGTGTTCCCCTTCGTCGATGCAACCACATCCCATAGCAGCACCATTTAGCAGTATGTATCTGCGATTGGAGTGCCAATTTTCAACGATATCAGCGTCCGATCTGTGCATTGCCACTTCTTCCTCATGGGAGATGCACATCGGGCACTCCTCCAGAAGATCATATTCATTCATTTCATTAATCGTGACATTCTGCTTTTTCGATCTCTGATCCTCACTGCAGTAAAATAGCATATTAAAATATTGATATACATAAATAGTGTGAAAAGTTTTTATATAATAGAATATATTCATACTTTGTATACTCGTATTCTTGTCACATCAATTTCGTCAGGATATTGCCAACCGCATCCTAAAAATGGTCCATATATTGGTATTTTAATTGCAACATTATATATCGAGATTTAACAGAGCTAGAGGGTCACCTTTAATGCAAAATAATTATGCTTCTAACATTAATCATTATTTAGCCTCAGAGCTAGGAAGGGATCTTAGAATCCTGACATATTCACAATTATATAGTTGTATTGAGATTTAATTGTAATTCCATAGGGACAGAATAATGAATTTTTATTACCATTGCCTTCTTTATGCTCCTTGCAACCGCACACAAAAACTGTATCTGCGCGACTCTTGGGACAAGTATGTTTGTATATATTATCGTCTTCCCAGCAGTGTTCCCCTTCGTCGATGCAACCACATCCCATAGCAGGACCATTTAGCAGTATGTATCTGCGATTGGAGTGCCAATTTTCAACGATATCAGCGTCCGATCTGTGCATTGCCACTTCTTCCTCATCGGAGATGCACATCGGGCACTCCTCCAGAAGATCATATTCATTCATTTCATTAATCGTGACATTCTGCTTTTTCGATCTCTGATCCTCACTGCAGTAAAATAGCATATTAAAATATTGATATACATAAATAGTGTGAAAAGTTTTTATATAATAGAATATATTCATACTTTGTATACTCGTATTCTTGTCACATCAATT
Source organism: Amaurobius ferox (assembly GCA_951213105.1). Taxonomy (NCBI): domain Eukaryota; kingdom Metazoa; phylum Arthropoda; class Arachnida; order Araneae; family Amaurobiidae; genus Amaurobius; species Amaurobius ferox. The sequence goes on along the minus strand of OX578150.1, from coordinate 12,501,425 downwards.
TCGTCAGGATACTGCCAACCGCATCCTAAAAATGGTCCATATATTGGTATTTTAATTGCAACATTATATATCGAGATTTAACAGAGCTAGAGGGTCACCTTTAATGCAAAATAATTATGCTTCTAACATTAATCATTATTTAGCCTCAGAGCTAGGAAGGGATCTTAGAATCCTGACATATTCACAATTATATAGTTGTATTGAGATTTAATTGTAATTCCATAGGGACAGAATAATGAATTTTTATTACCATTGCCTTCTTTATGCTCCTTGCAACCGCACACAAAAACTGTATCTGCGCGATTCTTGGGACAAGTATGTTTTTTTATATATTATCTTCTTCCCAGCAGTGTTCCCCTTCGTCGATGCAACCACATCCCATAGCAGGACCATTTAGCAGTATGTATCTGCGATTGGAGTGCCAATTTTCAACGATATCAGCGTCCGATCTGTGCATTGCCACTTCTTCCTCATCGGAGATGCACATCGGGCACTCCTCCAGAAGATCATATTCATTCATTTCATTAATCGACGTAGGGGTCTCTGACACCGTTGATGGTGAGCGTGCATAGGAGGGTTCTATATTTTCGAAATTGTCTGGTATATAAATATCTATACCTTTGTCCAGAGCATTCACCCATTCTTCAATTCTTCGACGGCGCCAGAAGCCTTCCTCCACGTTTGCTACACCAACTTCCAGTATCCAATTGGGATCGTCATAAGAAGAATTAAAACTATTTCTTGCGCTTCCATAATCTGATCGTCTATTATGAAATACAGGATCCATTTTATTTCCAAGTTCTGTAATATCAAAAAAAGAGGAAGAAAATTGTAAATTTTTAAAGCATGATTTATATAGGTAGTGTGTACCTAAGAGATTTCTATCATTCGCTAATAGTTAACAATACTGATAGTTACGTATCTTAAAAGCAGTCAACCTTACTGGTTGAAAAACCAATAATTGTAGAAACATCCTGACTATTCGCTGGAGGATAACAAAGCTATGTATCTCTAAAGCAGCGAATTGCATGCTAGCAATTTTAGAAACACTCCTAGTTGTTCTGTGAGAAAAGCAATTCAATTTAATAATGGTGTCGGTATTTTAACAAACTAAATGTAACACCATAGGATCGCTAGCCTTTTTTAGTCGATTTTTGCTCATTTCAACGTCCACCGTCCCCTTAAATGAATCTGAGGAAAAATAATGTATGGGGAAAAATATTTCATTAATCTGAATTGCAAGATACAATGTGGTAAAATAAGTTATGATTAAATATGGACCATTAAATGGGCTAGATTTAGGAAGTATATTTAATGTAAGATAAAATTTATAAAGTATCTACAACTATGTATAATTTCTTTTCAAAGTACTAGTTATGCTACTCTTTAGTGGAGTACAACAATTTTTTTAAATATATGTAGCATGTTGAAGAGAAAAATACATTGTTGCAGCAGCAATAAAAGGTTTGTTTAACAGTTGAAATGGGAAATTAATAAACACTTTAGAAAAATGGAAAATTAATATACACTTTTAAATTTCAGAAATTTAAAATAAGCAAATTCGATAATTTATCGAAATATTATCAACAAAATAATTAAGTTTTAGAGGAATTTTTTTATAAAGAAGAAATTTATTTTTTTTTTTTTATGAATTTTCTAAAAAAAAAAAAAAAAAAAAAATGAAAAAAAAAAAAAAATGCATAAGCATTTTTTTTCAAAAAAATAAATTTAAAATCCTAGAATTAAAATTACCGGGGGTTGGGTGGTCATTTTTTCCGTGGGAAAAAAAGTTTTCTAAGCAATCCTGTGTAAATCTGCTCATTAAAATGTACGGTATATTGACCAGCAATTCAGGAATCATTTTCCTAAATGCAGAAAGTGTGATCACAAGGAAAAGTTATTTTCTTCCCTTAAGTTTGAAAATCAGTAGACTGAATAAATTCAGAAAATTTTTTCCAATTCTCAAGGTGGGGCGAAGATATCACATCTATTCAACAGACACAAAACAGGTATGTAAAAATATAAGTTACCAAACTAACATAATACTATATTTCGAAACAGTTATTCACATAAAAATTTATTTTCTGCATATTTACACAATGTGAGCCCAGTGAGCAACCTTGGCAATACCTTTGTGCTCAAATTTCACCGGGTAACATTTAAAGTTTTTGGAACACTCTTCAATAAATGGGGAGCATCAAACATTTTACGGCCTTGAACGTAGAAATAGGGCTTTTTAGTTGTTGTTAAAGTTTTCTTAGAGAATATTTTCCTAATTTCCATTGGTTGGAAACCGAAGTCCTTGCATATTTTTCATAGGTAGGCACGTGTGGTCGGAAACGGCGACAAATCTCTTTTTTTTTTCGGTCGACCATTTTGCTGCTCCATGTCCTCGGTCGAGTCGGTCGGCCTGGGATTTCGACGACATTCCTGTAGTTCCTACATCGTCAGGAGTGTCTCCAGTGTATAGGGACTACTCCTGAAAAAAAAAGATACATATGTTATATATAAAATAATTTAGTAAAAATTATGAAACTTACCTAAAATATCATGTTTTTACAAGATCCATGTCTTATAAAAAAAAATGTGTTTACTTACCATATATGTATCTTATCATCATGAGAATTATAGGAGGATATCTATGAAATAATTTTAATATATATTATATATATTTTGTAAAAATATTTGAATTAAAAAATAAATATACTTACATTGAATATACTTAGTTCCTTATATATATGTTACTGGATAATTGCTAAGGACGGAAAGGAAGCAAACTATAGAAAATTAGAATAAGTGTGAAGAGATTTAAAGGATTTGACGCGTGTGGATAGTTGTTCCTAGTGAAGGTTTTAAGAGAACTAAATGAATAAAGTAAATAACTTACCTTATACGTTTTAATATTCACGGGGGAAAAATGCAACTGTAAAATGTAGAGTGTTTATTATAAAACAAATATTTTAAAATAAAAGTACTTGCTTCCAATAATTGTAAAGTATCCTCCAGCAATATAGGTAAATCTTCAAACATCATTTGCAGTGCTGTTGCGGAATGAGAGATCTCTGATGCATCGTAGCTTGGCAGCTGCGCCGAATTTGGGATTTCTGGGATGCGGTTGTCTACTCGGCCGTACAAATAGTTGATCAAGTTGTCAGGATAAGTTCGAAGACCTAGGTCTTCGACGGGGCCGTCTGGTATGTGTAACTGCAATGGCCTATTTGAACTTCTTTGTTCAATATTGATGGATAGGTCTAAAGGAGTATTTTGCATGTTATTATATATTGGTTCAGTGTGGACAGATTCTGTTAAGAAAACATTAGGATGATTGTTCTCAGTATTAGAAGTAAATATATGAGGGTATTAGATAAAGCTGATGTTATGGTTGTACTAGAAATGGTAGATATTCTTCCACCCTGATTTGAACCAGAAAAATTTAGGGGCATGTTATGTGTCTGTGTTCTATTAGAGAATCCAGAGATGTTATCTCTATATCTGTGTTTTTTTATATACGGTCTGATTGCAGATGTTCCGCCACCGTTATTTCCACTGGAGCCGCCAGCGATATCATGTCTGTGTCTTCTTATACAATAATTGGTTGAAGAGTTAGACCTGGTAGACATTCGACCACCCTGATTTGGATCAGAAACATATGGTGGCGTTCTACTAGGGCCTCCAGAGAAGTTATCTCTGTGTCTTGTTGTATAAGAGTTGGTTGAAGAGTTATAAATGGTAGACGCTCTTCCACCCTGATATGGATCAGAAACATATGGTGGCGTTCTACTAGAGCCTCTAGAGAAGTTATTTCTGTGTCTGTGTTCTGTTGTATAAGAACTGATTGCAGATGTTCTACCACCGTTATTTATACTAGAGCAGCCAGCGATGTCATGTCTGTGTCTTGTTGCAGAGATAGAACCTGTAGATGTTCTATCACCCTGATTTGGACCAGATTCTGGTGAAATAATTTGAATTTCCGGTTCGGTATTATCGAATAACGGATCATTCAGATAAGATGAATGCTCCGAACGAGTTTCCTCCAAATAATGTATGTTATATTTGAATAATTTATAGTCCTCTATTTTATAGATATTTAATCTGTCTTGTGAAATGTTTAGCATTGCTAATTGATTTACGGGTGCATTTGTCAGTACTAAAACTTTGATGCCGGGGCTAAAAATAACAGTGGAGCCACAGTTTGGAAATTTACCGTCTTTTATGGATTCGAAATTGCTAGCTAGAGAATTAATATTACTGTTTCTAGGTAAGTCAATAATGATACCGATGTGATCAGTGTCAAAATTTGGTAAAGATCTGACTATACCCTGTAATAACTTTTTATTATCACAGGTATAGAGAAAGCCACAATTTTCTGTCTTTTTAGCTGAAAAAAAATTAAAAATACTATGTTATATATATATGTTATATAAATATGTTATAATGTATAAAAAATAATACTTACATCTGAGGAATAATCCAAGTTGAGTTTTTCCGTTATTTCCTTTAGGATCTGATATTATGTCTATTTCTCTGTTGTTTTGTGTGATTAAAGCATTGATGCTAGCTTTCTGCCATGGCCTTAAACAAATATTTATGTCACATTTTTTGCTAGACATCAGGAAGTGTTGGAATTCATCATATTTTGTCCATAATGGGTTGTTGGATCCGTCAGGAAGAAAGTGTTGAAAATTTATATCTATATCATTAGATATTAAACTATAATGAAACTTTTCTTTGTGATATCTTATTATGTGTTCATGTATCCACTGTGGAGCGAATTTACCCGTGCAGAAGCGACAATCTATCTTTTCCATGATGTCTAGAAAAGAAAAAAAATTGTTTTAATATAATATGTTTATAAAATATATAGTTTAAATTCTTAGATAAGTTCAAGCAGTTTATGACATGAATCTTTCCTTACAAAGTCATTGGAGGATTTAAATAGTGAAATTTGTATCAAACATTACAATCCGTGAATACTGGAAGCCTATTGTTTTGAAACGCAATCGAATGTTCAGAGTCCCCCCCCCTCTCTCTTTCTCTAAATTTTAGAGTGAAATTTTGAAAAAAATCAAAACCTTTAATAAAGTTATGAAAATAGACATTTTTGTTAGAAAACGATTGACATAAACTTTAGAACCGTTCTCGAGATATTGCATAAATAAATTTATAAAAAATTCTGTAAATTAAAAAATATTGAGAAAAATGTTCATATTTAGTGATATCATTCTCGTGAATTTAGCTTGTTCTATTCAGAAAAAAAGATACTTTGAGTAATACTTTTGCACGGTCGGGAAGTACCACCCAATATAGATAGGAACCCATCCATGGGGACCGTACCCTCCTGCGCTTCACAATCAATCGCTCGGAAGGTCTTACGGACCCGCATGTTTAACGTGATCGTATTCCCCGTGAACACGGCGGGGAATCTAACCCTGGTTGTCCGAGTGCGCAATCCCTAAGTGCTAACCACTAGGCTGTCGACCTAGTGATTGTAAGATAAATTGTATAAGAATTGCTGAATATTATTTGCAGAAAATTATTTTAATTCCGGAGTCTGGAATAAAAGTGTAAAAATGAAATAGTCACTGCTTATTCAGAGTCTGTAGATCGGATCTTGGGAAAAAGGGGGAGTTGAAGATCGAATGGATGGTCAATGGCAGCAGATTTATTTTATTTACCCAACAAAAAGACGATGCATTTTGTGAGCTAATAGAATATTATGACTCTTGGTTAAGCCACTGGATCTGTTAGTTTCACAAATATTAAGCATGCAAAATTGATGTTATTAAACTTTATAGCTTTTTAAATATATAAACTATGTACAGTTTTAAAATTTTAAAGCAATGTTCACATGGATCATAAATAATAAATGAATACATACCACTTTTATGTCATGATACTGCTTTTACACCATTTAGAGGCTTTTCTTTGCTTTTCTCTCTACTAATTGTTGCATGAAAGTCTTATTTAAGTGTTTAATGCGAATGAATGTTCTGGTTCCTGAAAACAAAGTTATGGCTTTTAGTGATATAGAAGGTGAAATGTTTTACACTTAAACTTCATTTTTAAGATAGAATTACAAATTATATTACATATTATATTAAAACGACTGACACAGTCTGTTTTACCACAGCTAATTGGAGAAACTGGCATTTCTCCTTCTAATCCAGTGACGTCACGAACGGCGATAACGTCCGCCTTCTAGCATACTGGTGGCATTCTGGTCCATTATCCTCACTGCAGTAAAATAGCATATTAAAATATTGATATACATAAATAGTGTGAAAAAATTTCATATAATATAAATATATTCATACTTTGTATACTCGTATTCTTGTCACATCAATTTCGTCATGATACTGGCAACCACATCTTGAAAATGGTCCGCTCTTTCTAACTCAGTGACGTCACGAACGGCGATAACGTCCGCTTTCTAGGATACTGGTGACATTCTGCTTTTTCGATCTCTGATCCTCACTGCAGTAAAATAGCTTATTAAAATATTGATATACATAAATAGTGTGAAAAGTTTTTATATAATAGAATATATTCATACTTTGTATACTCGTATTCTTGTCACATCAATTTCGTCAGGATACTGCCAACCGCATCCTAAAAATGGTCCATATATTGGTATTTTAATTGCAACATTATATATCGAGATTTAACAGAGCTAGAGGGTCACCTTTAATGCAAAATAATTATGCTTCTAACATTAATCATTATTTAGCCTCAGAGCTAGGAAGGGATCTTAGAATCCTGACATATTCACAATTATATAGTTGTATTGAGATTTAATTGTAATTCCATAGGGACAGAATAATGAATTTTTATTACCATTGCCTTCTTTATGCTCCTTGCAACCGCACACAAAAACTGTATCTGCGCGATTCTTGGGACAAGTATGTTTGTATATATTATCGTCTTCCCAGCAGTGTTCCCCTTCGTCGATGCAACCACATCCCATAGCAGGACCATTTAGCAGTATGTATCTGCGATTGGAGTGCCAATTTTCAACGATATCAGCGTCCGATCTGTGCATTGCCACTTCTTCCTCATCGGAGATGCACATCGGGCACTCCTCCAGAAGATCATATTCATTCATTTCATTAATCGTGACATTCTGCTTTTTCGATCTCTGATCCTCACTGCAGTAAAATAGCATATTAAAATATTGATATACATAAATAGTGTGAAAAGTTTTTATATAATAGAATATATTCATACTTTGTATACTCGTATTCTTGTCACATCAATTTCATCAGGATATTGCCAACCGCATCCTAAAAATGGTCCATATATTGGTATTTTAATTGCAACATTATATATCGAGATTTAACAGAGCTAGAGGGTCACCTTTAATGCAAAATAATTATGCTTCTAACATTAATCATTATTTAGCCTCAGAGCTAGGAAGGGATCTTAGAATCATGACATATTCACAATTATATAGTTGTATTGAGATTTAATTGTAATTCCATAGGGACAGAATAATGAATTTTTATTACCATTGCCTTCTTTATGCTCCTTGCAACCGCACACAAAAACTGTATCTGCGCGATTCTTGGGACAAGTATGTTTGTATATATTATCGTCTTCCCAGCAGTGTTCCCCTTCGTCGATGCAACCACATCCCGTAGCAGGACCATTTAGCAGTATGTATCTGCGATTGGAGTGCCAATTTTCAACGATATCAGCGTCCGATCTGTGCATTGCTACTTCTTCCTCATCGGAGATGCACATCGGGCACTCCTCCAGAAGATCATATTCATTCATTTCATTAATCGTGACATTCTGCTTTTTCGATCTCTGATTCTCACTGCAGTAAAATAGCATATTAAAATATTGATATACATAAATAGTGTGAAAAGTTTTTATATAATAGAATATATTCATACTTTGTATACTCGTATTCTTGTCACATCAATTTCGTCAGGATACTGCCAACCGCATCCTAAAAATGGTCCATATATTGGTATTTTAATTGCAACATTATATATCGAGATTTAACAGAGCTAGAGGGTCACCTTTAATGCAAAATAATTATGCTTCTAACATTAATCATTATTTAGCCTCAGAGCTAGGAAGGGATCTTAGAATCCTGACATATTCACAATTATATAGTTGTATTGAGATTTAATTGTAATTCCATAGGGACAGAATAATGAATTTTTATTACCATTGCCTTCTTTATGCTCCTTGCAACCGCACACAAAAACTGTATCTGCGCGATTCTTGGGACAAGTATGTTTGTATATATTATCGTCTTCCCAGCAGTGTTCCCCTTCGTCGATGCAACCACATCCCATAGCAGGACCATTTAGCAGTATGTATCTGCGATTGGAGTGCCAATTTTCAACGATATCAGCGTCCGATCTGTGCATTGCCACTTCTTCCTCATCGGAGATGCACATCGGGCACTCCTCCAGAAGATCATATTCATTCATTTCATTAATCGTGACATTCTGCTTTTTCGATCTCTGATCCTCACTGCAGTAAAATAGCATATTAAAATATTGATATACATAAATAGTGTGAAAAGTTTTTATATAATAGAATATATTCATACTTTGTATACTCGTATTCTTGTCACATCAATTTCGTCAGGATATTGCCAACCGCATCCTAAAAATGGTCCATATATTGGTATTTTAATTGCAACATTATATATCGAGATTTAACAGAGCTAGAGGGTCACCTTTAATGCAAAATAATTATGCTTCTAACATTAATCATTATTTAGCCTCAGAGCTAGGAAGGGATCTTAGAATCATGACATATTCACAATTATATAGTTGTATTGAGATTTAATTGTAATTCCATAGGGACAGAATAATGAATTTTTATTACCATTGCCTTCTTTATGCTCCTTGCAACCGCACACAAAAACTGTATCTGCGCGATTCTTGGGACAAGTATGTTTGTATATATTATCGTCTTCCCAGCAGTGTTCCCCTTCGTCGATGCAACCACATCCCGTAGCAGGACCATTTAGCAGTATGTATCTGCGATTGGAGTGCCAATTTTCAACGATATCAGCGTCCGATCTGTGCATTGCTACTTCTTCCTCATCGGAGATGCACATCGGGCACTCCTCCAGAAGATCATATTCATTCATTTCATTAATCGTGACATTCTGCTTTTTCGATCTCTGATTCTCACTGCAGTAAAATAGCATATTAAAATATTGATATACATAAATAGTGTGAAAAGTTTTTATATAATAGAATATATTCATACTTTGTATACTCGTATTCTTGTCACATCAATTTCGTCAGGATACTGCCAACCGCATCCTAAAAATGGTCCATATATTGGTATTTTAATTGCAACATTATATATCGAGATTTAACAGAGCTAGAGGGTCACCTTTAATGCAAAATAATTATGCTTCTAACATTAATCATTATTTAGCCTCAGAGCTAGGAAGGGATCTTAGAATCCTGACATATTCACAATTATATAGTTGTATTGAGATTTAATTGTAATTCCATAGGGACAGAATAATGAATTTTTATTACCATTGCCTTCTTTATGCTCCTTGCAACCGCACACAAAAACTGTATCTGCGCGATTCTTGGGACAAGTATGTTTGTATATATTATCGTCTTCCCAGCAGTGTTCCCCTTCGTCGATGCAACCACATCCCATAGCAGGACCATTTAGCAGTATGTATCTGCGATTGGAGTGCCAATTTTCAACGATATCAGCGTCCGATCTGTGCATTGCCACTTCTTCCTCATCGGAGATGCACATCGGGCACTCCTCCAGAAGATCATATTCATTCATTTCATTAATCGTGACATTCTGCTTTTTCGATCTCTGATCCTCACTGCAGTAAAATAGCATATTAAAATATTGATATACATAAATAGTGTGAAAAGTTTTTATATAATAGAATATATTCATACTTTGTATACTCGTATTCTTGTCACATTAATTTCGTCAGGATACTGCCAACCGCATCCTAAAAATGGTCCATATATTGGTATTTTAATTGCAACATTATATATCGAGATTTAACAGAGCTAGAGGGTCACCTTTAATGCAAAATAATTATGCTTCTAACATTAATCATTATTTAGCCTCAGAGCTAGGAAGGGATCTTAGAATCATGACATATTCACAATTATATAGTTGTATTGAGATTTAATTGTAATTCCATAGGGACAGAATAATGAATTTTTATTACCATTGCCTTCTTTATGCTCCTTGCAACCGCACACAAAAACTGTATCTGCGCGATTCTTGGGACAAGTATGTTTGTATATATTATCGTCTTCCCAGCAGTGTTCCCCTTCGTCGATGCAACCACATCCCATAGCAGGACCATTTAGCAGTATGTATCTGCGATTGGAGTGCCAATTTTCAACGATATCAGCGTCCGATCTGTGCATTGCCACTTCTTCCTCATCGGAGATGCACATCGGGCACTCCTCCAGAAGATCATATTCATTCATTTCATTAATCGTGACATTCTGCTTTTTCGATCTCTGATCCTCACTGCAGTGAAATAGCATATTAAAATATTGATATACATAAATAGTGTGAAAAGTTTTTATATAATAGAATATATTCATACTTTGTATACTCGTATTCTTGTCACATCAATTTCGTCAGGATACTGCCAACCGCATCCTAAAAATGGTCCATATATTGATATTTTAATTTCAACATTATATATCGAGATTTAACAGAGCTAGACGGTCACCTTTAATGCAAAATAATTATGCTTCTAACATTAATCATTATTTAGCCTCAGAGCTAGGAAGGGATCTTAGAATCCTGACATATTCACAATTATATAGTTGTATTGAGATTTAATTGTAATTCCATAGGGACAGAATAATGAATTTTTATTACCATTGCCTTCTTTATGCTCCTTGCAACAGCACACAAAAACTGTATCTGCGCGATTCTTGGGACAAGTATGTTTGTATATATTATCGTCTTCCCAGCAGTGTTCCCCTTCGTCGATGCAACCACATCCCATAGCAGGACCATTTAGCAGTATGTATCTGCGATTGGAGTGCCAATTTTCAACGATATCAGCGTCCGATCTGTGCATTGCCACTTCTTCCTCATCGGAGATGCACATCGGGCACTCCTCCAGAAGATCATATTCATTCATTTCATTAATCGTGACATTCTGCTTTTTCGATATCTGATCCTCACTGCAGTAAAATAGCATATTAAAATATTGATATACATAAATAGTGTGAAAAGTTTTTATATAATAGAATATATTCATACTTTGTATACTCGTATTCTTGTCACATCAATTTCGTCAGGATACTGCCAACCGCATCCTAAAAATGGTCCATATATTGGTATTTTAATTGCAACATTATATATCGAGATTTAACAGAGCTAGAGGGTCACCTTTAATGCAAAATAATTATGCTTCTAACATTAATCATTATTTAGCCTCAGAGCTAGGAAGGGATCTTAGAATCATGACATATTCACAATTATATAGTTGTATTGAGATTTAATTGTAATTCCATAGGGACAGAATAATGAATTTTTATTACCATTGCCTTCTTTATGCTCCTTGCAACCGCACACAAAAACTGTATCTGCGCGATTCTTGGGACAAGTATGTTTGTATATATTATCGTCTTCCCAGCAGTGTTCCCCTTCGTCGATGCAACCACATCCCATAGCAGGACCATTTAGCAGTATGTATCTGCGATTGGAGTGCCAATTTTCAACGATATCAGCGTCAGATCTGTGCATTGCTACTTCTTCCTCATCGGAGATGCACATCGGGCACTCCTCCAGAAGATCATATTCATTCATTTCATTAATCGTGACATTCTGCTTTTTCGATCTCTGATCCTCACTGCAGTAAAATAGCATATTAAAATATTGATATACATAAATAGTGTGAAAAGTTTTTATATAATAGAATATATTCATACTTTGTATACTCGTATTCTTGTCACATCAATTTCGTCAGGATACTGCCAACCGCATCCTAAAAATGGTCCATATATTGGTATTTTAATTGCAACATTATATATCGAGATTTAACAGAGCTAGAGGGTCACCTTTAATGCAAAATAATTATGCTTCTAACATTAATCATTATTTAGCCTCAGAGCTAGGAAGGGATCTTAGAATCCTGACATATTCACAATTATATAGTTGTATTGAGATTTAATTGTAATTCCATAGGGACAGAATAATGAATTTTTATTACCATTGCCTTCTTTATGCTCCTTGCAACAGCACACAAAAACTGTATCTGCGCGATTCTTGGGACAAGTATGTTTGTATATATTATTGTCTTCCCAGCAGTGTTCCCCTTCGTCGATGCAACCACATCCCATAGCAGGACCATTTAGCAGTATGTATCTGCGATTGGAGTGCCAATTTTCAACGATATCAGCGTCCGATCTGTGCATTGCCACTTCTTCCTCATCGGAGATGCACATCGGGCACTCCTCCAGAAGATCATATTCATTCATTTCATTAATCGTGACATTCTGCTTTTTCGATCTCTGATCCTCACTGCAGTAAAATAGCATATTAAAATATTGATATACATAAATAGTGTGAAAAGTTTTTATATAATAGAATATATTCATACTTTGTATACTCGTATTCTTGTCACATCAATTTCGTCAGGATACTGCCAACCGCATCCTAAAAATGGTCCATATATTGGTATTTTAATTGCAACATTATATATCGAGATTTAACAGAGCTAGAGGGTCACCTTTAATGCAAAATAATTATGCTTCTAACATTAATCATTATTTAGCCTCAGAGCTAGGAAGGGATCTTAGAATCATGACATATTCACAATTATATAGTTGTATTGAGATTTAATTGTAATTCCATAGGGACAGAATAATGAATTTTTATTACCATTGCCTTCTTTATGCTCCTTGCAACCGCACACAAAAACTGTATCTGCGCGATTCTTGGGACAAGTATGTTTGTATATATTATCGTCTTCCCAGCAGTGTTCCCCTTCGTCGATGCAACCACATCCCATAGCAGGACCATTTAGCAGTATGTATCTGCGATTGGAGTGCCAATTTTCAACGATATCAGCGTCCGATCTGTGCATTGCCACTTCTTCCTCATCGGAGATGCACATCGGGCACTCCTCCAGAAGATCATATTCATTCATTTCATTAATCGTGACATTCTGCTTTTTCGATCTCTGATCCTCACTGCAGTAAAATAGCATATTAAAATATTGATATACATAAATAGTGTGAAAAGTTTTTATATAATAGAATATATTCATACTTTGTATACTCGTATTCTTGTCACATCAATTTCGTCAGGATACTGCCAACCGCATCCTAAAAATGGTCCATATATTGGTATTTTAATTGCAACATTATATATCGAGATTTAACAGAGCTAGAGGGTCACCTTTAATGCAAAATAATTATGCTTTTAACATTAATCATTATTTAGCCTCAGAGCTAGGAAGGGATCTTAGAATCATGACATATTCACAATTATATAGTTGTATTGAGATTTAATTGTAATTCCATAGGGACAGAATAATGAATTTTTATTACCATTGCCTTCTTTATGCTCCTTGCAACCGCACACAAAAACTGTATCTGCGCGATTCTTGGGACAAGTATGTTTGTATATATTATCGTCTTTCCAGCAGTGTTCCCCTTCGTCGATGCAACCACATCCCATAGCAGGACCATTTAGCAGTATGTATCTGCGATTGGAGTGCCAATTTTCAACGATATCAGCGTCAGATCTGTGCATTGCTACTTCTTCCTCATCGGAGATGCACATCGGGCACTCCTCCAGAAGATCATATTCATTCATTTCATTAATCGTGACATTCTGCTTTTTCGATCTCTGATCCTCACTGCAGTAAAATAGCATATTAAAATATTGATATACATAAATAGTTTGAAAAGTTTTTATATAATAGAATATATTCATACTTTGTATACTCGTATTCTTGTCACATCAATTTCGTCAGGATACTGCCAACCGCATCCTAAAAATGGTCCATATATTGGTATTTTAATTGCAACATTATATATCGAGATTTAACAGAGCTAGAGGGTCACCTTTAATGCAAAATAATTATGCTTCTAACATTAATCATTATTTAGCCTCAGAGCTAGGAAGGGATCTTAGAATCCTGTCATATTCACAATTATATAGTTGTATTGAGATTTAATTGTAATTCCATAGGGACAGAATAATGAATTTTTATTACCATTGCCTTCTTTATGCTCCTTGCAACCGCACACAAAAACTGTATCTGCGCGATTCTTGGGACAAGTATGTTTGTATATATTATCGTCTTCCCAGCAGTGTTCCCCTTCGTCGATGCAACCACATCCCATAGCAGGACCATTTAGCAGTATGTATCTGCGATTGGAGTGCCAATTTTCAACGATATCAGCGTCCGATCTGTGCATTGCCACTTCTTCCTCATCGGAGATGCACATCGGGCACTCCTCCAGAAGATCATATTCATTCATTTCATTAATCGTGACATTCTGCTTTTTCGATCTCTGATCCTCACTGCAGTAAAATAGCATATTAAAATATTGATATACATAAATAGTGTGAAAAGTTTTTATATAATAGAATATATTCATACTTTGTATACTCGTATTCTTGTCACATCAATTTCGTCAGGATACTGCCAACCGCATCCTAAAAATGGTCCATATATTGATATTTTAATTGCAACATTATATATCGAGATTTAACAGAGCTAGAGGGTCACCTTTAATGCAAAATAATTATGCTTCTAACATTAATCATTATTTAGCCTCAGAGCTAGGAAGGGATCTTAGAATCCTGACATATTCACAATTATATAGTTGTATTGAGATTTAATTGTAATTCCATAGGGACAGAATAATGAATTTTTATTACCATTGCCTTCTTTATGCTCCTTGCAACAGCACACAAAAACTGTATCTGCGCGATTCTTGGGACAAGTATGTTTGTATATATTATCGTCTTCCCAGCAGTGTTCCCCTTCGTCGATGCAACCACATCCCATAGCAGGACCATTTAGCAGTATGTATCTGCGATTGGAGTGCCAATTTTCAACGATATCAGCGTCCGATCTGTGCATTGCCACTTCTTCCTCATCGGAGATGCACATCGGGCACTCCTCCAGAAGATCATATTCATTCATTTCATTAATCGTGACATTCTGCTTTTTCGATCTCTGATCCTCACTGCAGTAAAATAGCATATTAAAATATTGATATACATAAATAGTGTGAAAAGTTTTTATATAATAGAATATATTCATACTTTGTATACTCGTATTCTTGTCACATCAATTTCGTCAGGATATTGCCAACCGCATCCTAAAAATGGTCCATATATTGGTATTTTAATTGCAACATTATATATCGAGATTTAACAGAGCTAGAGGGTCACCTTTAATGCAAAATAATTATGCTTCTAACATTAATCATTATTTAGCCTCAGAGCTAGGAAGGGATCTTAGAATCATGACATATTCACAATTATATAGTTGTATTGAGATTTAATTGTAATTCCATAGGGACAGAATAATGAATTTTTATTACCATTGCCTTCTTTATGCTCCTTGCAACCGCACACAAAAACTGTATCTGCGCGATTCTTGGGACAAGTATGTTTGTATATATTATCGTCTTCCCAGCAGTGTTCCCCTTCGTCGATGCAACCACATCCCATAGCAGGACCATTTAGCAGTATGTATCTGCGATTGGAGTGCCAATTTTCAACGATATCAGCGTCCGATCTGTGCATTGCCACTTCTTCCTCATCGGAGATGCACATCGGGCACTCCTCCAGAAGATCATATTCATTCATTTCATTAATCGTGACATTCTGCTTTTTCGATCTCTGATCCTCACTGCAGTAAAATAGCATATTAAAATATTGATATACATAAATAGTGTTGAAGACCCAGACCGTCCGACTCGTCCAGAGGACTAAGAGCACCTGCCCACATAAATAGTGTGAAAAGTTTTTATATAATAGAATATATTCATACTTTGTATACTCGTATTCTTGTCACATCAATTTCGTCAGGATACTGCCAACCGCATCCTAAAAATGGTCCATATATTGGTATTTTAATTGCAACATTATATATCGAGATTTAACAGAGCTAGAGGGTCACCTTTAATGCAAAATAATTATGCTTCTAACATTAATCATTATTTAGCCTCAGAGCTAGGAAGGGATCTTAGAATCCTGACATATTCACAATTATATAGTTTATATATAATTTTAGAAACACTCCTAGTTGTTCTGTGAGAAAAGCAATTCAATTTAATAATGGTGTCGGTATTTTAACAAACTAAATGTAACACCATAGGATCGCTAGCCTTTTTTAGTCGATTTTTGCTCATTTCAACGTCCACCGTCCCCTTAAATGAATCTGAGGAAAAATAATGTATGGGGGAAAATATTTCATTAATCTGAATTGCAAGATACAATGTGGTAAAATAAGTTATGATTAAATATGGACCATTAAATGGGCTAGATTTAGGAAGTATATTTAATGTAAGATAAAATTTATAAAGTATCTACAACTATGTATAATTTCTTTTCAAAGTACTAGTTATGCTACTCTTTAGTGGAGTACAACAATTTTTTTAAATATATGTAGCATGTTGAAGAGAAAAATACATTGTTGCAGCAGCAATAAAAGGTTTGTTTAACAGTTGAAATGGGAAATTAATAAACACTTTAGAAAAATGGAAAATTAATATACACTTTTAAATTTCAGAAATTTAAAATAAGCAAATTCGATAATTTATCGAAATATTATCAACAAAATAATTAAGTTTTAGAGGAATTTTTTTATAAAGAAGAAATTTATTTTTTTTTTTTTATGAATTTTCTAAAAAAAAAAAAAAAAAAAATGAAAAAAAAAAAAATGCATAAGCATTTTTTTTCAAAAAAATAAATTTAAAATCCTAGAATTAAAATTACCGGGGGTTGGGTGGTCATTTTTTCCGTGGGAAAAAAAGTTTTCTAAGCAATCCTGTGTAAATCTGCTCATTAAAATGTACGGTATATTGACCAGCAATTCAGGAATCATTTTCCTAAATGCAGAAAGTGTGATCACAAGGAAAAGTTATTTTCTTCCCTTAAGTTTGAAAATCAGTAGACTGAATAAATTCAGAAAATTTTTTCCAATTCTCAAGGTGGGGCGTAGATAACACATCTATTCAACAGACACAAAACAGGTATGTAAAAATATAAGTTACCAAACTAACATAATACTATATTTCGAAACAGTTATTCACATAAAAATTTATTTTCTGCATATTTACACAATGTGAGCCCAGTGAGCAACCTTGGCAATACCTTTGTGCTCAAATTTCACCGGGTAACATTTAAAGTTTTTGCGAACACTCTTCAATAAATGGGGAGCATCAAACATTTTACGGCCTTGAACATAGAAATAGGGCTTTTTAGTTGTTGTTAAAGTTTTCTTAGAGAATATTTTCCTAATTTCCATTGGTTGGAAACCGAAGTCCTTGCATATTTTTCATAGGTAGGCACGTGTGGTCGGAAACGGCGACAAATCTCTTTTTTTTTCGGTCGACCATTTTGCTGCTCCATGTCCTCGGTCGAGTCGGTCGGCCTGGGATTTCGACGACATTCCTGTAGTTCCTACATCGTCAGGAGTGTCTCCAGTGTATAGGGACTACTCCTGAAAAAAAAAAGATACATATGTTATATATAAAATAATTTAGTAAAAATTATGGAACTTACCTAAAATATCATGTTTTTACAAGATCCATGTCTTATAAAAAAAAATGTGTTTACTTACCATATATGTATCTTATCATCATGAGAATTATAGGAGGATATCTATGAAATAATTTTAATATATATTATATATATTTTGTAAAAATATTTGAATTAAAAAATAAATATACTTACATTGAATATACTTAGTTCCTTATATATATGTTACTGGATAATTGCTAAGGACGGAAAGGAAGCAATCTATAGAAAATTAGAATAAGTGTGAAGAGATTTAAAGGATTTGACGCGTGTGGATAGTTGTTCCTAGTGAAGGTTTTAAGAGAACTAAATGAATAAAGTAAATAACTTACCTTATACGTTTTAATATTCACGGGGGAAAAATGCAACTGTAAAATGTAGAGTGTTTATTATAAAACAAATATTTTAAAATAAAAGTACTTGCTTCCAATAATTGTAAAGTATCCTCCAGCAATATAGGTAAATCTTCAAACATCATTTGCAGTGCTGTTGCGGAATGAGAGATCTCTGATGCATCGTAGCTTGGCAGCTGCGCCGAATTTGGGATTTCTGGGATGCGGTTGTCTACTCGGCCGTACAAATAGTTGATCAAGTTGTCAGGATAAGTTCGAAGACCTAGGTCTTCGACGGGGCCGTCTGGTATGTGTAACTGCAATGGCCTATTTGAACTTCTTTGTTCAATATTGATGGATAGGTCTAAAGGAGTATTTTGCATGTTATTATATATTGGTTCAGTGTGGACAGATTCTGTTAAGAAAACATTAGGATGATTGTTCTCAGTAATAGAAGTAAATATATGAGGGTATTAGATAAAGCTGATGTTATGGTTGTACTAGAAATGGTAGATATTCTTCCACCCTGATTTGAACCAGAAAAATTTAGGGGCATGTTATGTGTCTGTGTTCTATTAGAGAATCCAGAGATGTTATCTCTATATCTGTGTTTTTTTATATACGGTCTGATTGCAGATGTTCCGCCACCGTTATTTCCACTGGAGCCGCCAGCGATATCATGTCTGTGTCTTCTTATACAATAATTGGTTGAAGAGTTAGACCTGGTAGACATTCGACCACCCTGATTTGGATCAGAAACATATGGTGGCGTTCTACTAGGGCCTCCAGAGAAGTTATCTCTGTGTCTTGTTGTATAAGAGTTGGTTGAAGAGTTATAAATGGTAGACGCTCTTCCACCCTGATATGGATCAGAAACATATGGTGGCGTTCTACTAGAGCCTCTAGAGAAGTTATTTCTGTGTCTGTGTTCTGTTGTATAAGAACTGATTGCAGATGTTCTACCACCGTTATTTATACTAGAGCCGCCAGCGATGTCATGTCTGTGTCTTGTTGCAGAGATAGAACCTGTAGATGTTCTATCACCCTGATTTGGACCAGATTCTGGTGAAATAATTTGAATTTCCGGTTCGGTATTATCGAATAACGGATCATTCAGATAAGATGAATGCTCCGAACGAGTTTCCTCCAAATAATGTATGTTATATTTGAATAATTTATAGTCCTCTATTTTATAGATATTTAATCTGTCTTGTGAAATGTTTAGCATTGCTAATTGATTTACGGGTGCATTTGTCAGTACTAAAACTTTGATGCCGGGGCTAAAAATAACAGTGGAGCCACAGTTTGGAAATTTACCGTCTTTTATGGATTCGAAATTGCTAGCTAGAGAATTAATATTACTGTTTCTAGGTAAGTCAATAATGATACCGATGTGATCAGTGTCAAAATTTGGTAAAGATCTGACTATACCCTGTAATAACTTTTTATTATCACAGGTATAGAGAAAGCCACAATTTTCTGTCTTTTTAGCTGAAAAAAAAATTAAAAATACTATGTTATATATATATGTTATATAAATATGTTATAATGTATAAAAAATAATACTTACATCTAAGGAATAATCCAAGTTGAGTTTTTCCGTTATTTCCTTTAGGATCTGATATAATGTCTATTTCTCTGTTGTTTTGTGTGATTAAAGCATTGATGCTAGCTTTCTGCCATGGCCTTAAACAAATATTTATGTCACATTTTTTGCTAGACATCAGGAAGTGTTGGAATTCATCATATTTTGTCCATAATGGGTTGTTGGATCCGTCAGGAAGAAAGTGTTGAAAATTTATATCTATATCATTAGATATTAAACTATAATGAAACTTTTCTTTGTGATATCTTATTATGTGTTCATGTATCCACTGTGGAGCGAATTTACCCGTGCAGAAGCGACAATCTATCTTTTCCATGATGTCTAGAAAAGAAAAAAAATTGTTTTAATATAATATGTTTATAAAATATATAGTTTAAATTCTTAGATAAGTTCAAGCAGTTTATGACATGAATCTTTCCTTACAAAGTCATTGGAGGATTTAAATAGTGAAATTTGTATCAAACATTACAATCCGTGAATACTGGAAGCCTATTGTTTTGAAACGCAATCGAATGTTCAGAGTCCCCCCCCTCTCTCTTTCTCTAAATTTTAGAGTGAAATTTTGAAAAAAATCAAAACCTTTAATAAAGTTATGAAAATAGACATTTTTGTTAGAAAACGATTGACATAAACTTTAGAACCGTTCTCGAGATATTGCATAAATAAATTTATAAAAAATTCTGTAAATTAAAAAATTTTGAGAAAAATGTTCATATTTAGTGATATCATTCTCGTGAATTTAGCTTGTTCTATTCAGAAAAAAAGATACTTTGAGTAATACTTTTGCACGGTCGGGAAGTACCACCCAATATAGATAGGAACCCATCCATGGGGACCGTACCCTCCTGCGCTTCACAATCAATCGCTCGGAAGGTCTTACGGACCCGCATGTTTAACGTGATCGTATTCCCCGTGAACACGGCGGGGAATCTAACCCTGGTTGTCCGAGTGCGCAATCCCTAAGTGCTAACCACTAGGCTGTCGACCTAGTGATTGTAAGATAAATTGTATAAGAATTGCTGAATATTATTTGCAGAAAATTATTTTAATTCCGGAGTCTGGAATAAAAGTGTAAAAATGAAATAGTCACTGCTTATTCAGAGTCTGTAGATCGGATCTTGGGAAAAAGGGGGAGTTGAAGATCGAATGGATGGTCAATGGCAGCAGATTTATTTTATTTACCCAACAAAAAGACGATGCATTTTGTGAGCTAAAAGAATATTATGACTCTTGGTTAAGCCACTGGATCTGTTAGTTTCACAAATATTAAGCATGCAAAATTGATGTTATTAAACTTTATAGCGTTTTAAATATATAAACTATGTACAGTTTTAAAATTTTAAAGCAATGTTCACATGGATCATAAATAATAAATGAATACATACCACTTTTATGTCATGATACTGCTTTTACACCATTTAGAGGCTTTTCTTTGCTTTTCTCTCTACTAATTGTTGCATGAAAGTCTTATTTAAGTGTTTAATGCGAATGAATGTTCTGGTTCCTGAAAACAAAGTTATGGCTTTTAGTGATATAGAAGGTGAAATGTTTTACACTTAAACTTCATTTTTAAGATAGAATTACAAATTATATTACATATTATATTAAAACGACTGACACAGTCTGTTTTACCACAGCTAATTGGAGAAACTGGCATTTCTCCTTCTAATCCAGTGACGTCACGAACGGCGATAACGTCCGCCTTCTAGCATACTGGTGGCATTCTGGTCCATTATCCTCACTGCAGTAAAATAGCATATTAAAATATTGATATACATAAATAGTGTGAAAAAATTTCATATAATATAAATATATTCATACTTTGTATACTCGTATTCTTGTCACATCAATTTCGTCATGATACTGGCAACCACATCTTGAAAATGGTCCGCTCTTTCTAACTCAGTGACGTCACGAACGGCGATAACGTCCGCTTTCTAGGATACTGGTGACATTCTGCTTTTTCGATCTCTGATCCTCACTGCAGTAAAATAGCTTATTAAAATATTGATATACATAAATAGTGTGAAAAGTTTTTATATAATAGAATATATTCATACTTTGTATACTCGTATTCTTGTCACATCAATTTCGTCAGGATACTGCCAACCGCATCCTAAAAATGGTCCATATATTGGTATTTTAATTGCAACATTATATATCGAGATTTAACAGAGCTAGAGGGTCACCTTTAATGCAAAATAATTATGCTTCTAACATTAATCATTATTTAGCCTCAGAGCTAGGAAGGGATCTTAGAATCCTGACATATTCACAATTATATAGTTGTATTGAGATTTAATTGTAATTCCATAGGGACAGAATAATGAATTTTTATTACCATTGCCTTCTTTATGCTCCTTGCAACCGCACACAAAAACTGTATCTGCGCGATTCTTGGGACAAGTATGTTTGTATATATTATCGTCTTCCCAGCAGTGTTCCCCTTCGTCGATGCAACCACATCCCATAGCAGGACCATTTAGCAGTATGTATCTGCGATTGGAGTGCCAATTTTCAACGATATCAGCGTCCGATCTGTGCATTGCCACTTCTTCCTCATCGGAGATGCACATCGGGCACTCCTCCAGAAGATCATATTCATTCATTTCATTAATCGTGACATTCTGCTTTTTCGATCTCTGATCCTCACTGCAGTAAAATAGCATATTAAAATATTGATATACATAAATAGTGTTGAAGACCCAGACCGTCCGACTCGTCCAGAGGACTAAGAGCACCTGCCCACATAAATAGTGTGAAAAGTTTTTATATAATAGAATATATTCATACTTTGTATACTCGTATTCTTGTCACATCAATTTCGTCAGGATACTGCCAACCGCATCCTAAAAATTGTCCATATATTGGTATTTTAATTGCAACATTATATATCGAGATTAAACAGAGCTAGAGGGTCACCTTTAATGCAAAATAATTATGCTTCTAACATTAATCATTATTTAGCCTCAGAGCTAGGAAGGGATCTTAGAATCCTGACATATTCACAATTATATAGTTGTATTGAGATTTAATTGTAATTCCATAGGGACAGAATAATGAATTTTTATTACCATTGCCTTCTTTATGCTCCTTGCAACCGCACACAAAAACTGTATCTGCGCGATTCTTGGGACAAGTATGTTTGTATATATTATCGTCTTCCCAGCAGTGTTCCCCTTCGTCGATGCAACCACATCCCATAGCAGGACCATTTAGCAGTATGTATCTGCGATTGGAGTGCCAATTTTCAACGATATCAGCGTCCGATCTGTGCATTGCCACTTCTTCCTCATCGGAGATGCACATCGGGCACTCCTCCAGAAGATCATATTCATTCATTTCATTAATCGTGATATTCTGCTTTTTCGATCACTGATCCTCACTGCAGTAAAATAGCATATTAAAATATTGATATACATAAATAGTGTGAAAAGTTTTTATATAATAGAATATATTCATACTTTGTATACTCGTATTCTTGTCACATCAATTTCGTCAGGATACTGCCAACCGCATCCTAAAAATGGTCCATATATTGGTATTTTAATTGCAACATTATATATCGAGATTTAACAGAGCTAGAGGGTCACCTTTAATGCAAAATAATTATGCTTCTAACATTAATCATTATTTAGCCTCAGAGCTAGGAAGGGATCTTAGAATCCTGACATATTCACAATTATATAGTTGTATTGAGATTTAATTGTAATTCCATAGGGACAGAATAATGAATTTTTATTACCATTGCCTTCTTTATGCTCCTTGCAACCGCACACAAAAACTGTATCTGCGCGATTCTTGGGACAAGTATGTTTGTATATATTATCGTCTTCCCAGCAGTGTTCCCCTTCGTCGATGCAACCACATCCCATAGCAGGACCATTTAGCAGTATGTATCTGCGATTGGAGTGCCAATTTTCAACGATATCAGCGTCCGATCTGTGCATTGCCACTTCTTCCTCATCGGAGATGCACATCGGGCACTCCTCCAGAAGATCATATTCATTCATTTCATTAATCGTGACATTCTGCTTTTTCGATCTCTGATCCTCACTGCAGTAAAATAGCATATTAAAATATTGATATACATAAATAGTGTGAAAAGTTTTTATATAATAGAATATATTCATACTTTGTATACTCGTATTCTTGTCACATCAATTTCGTCAGGATACTGCCAACCGCATCCTAAAAATGGTCCATATATTGGTATTTTAATTGCAACATTATATATCGAGATTTAACAGAGCTAGAGGGTCACCTTTAATGCAAAATAATTATGCCTCTAACATTAATCATTATTTAGCCTCAGAGCTAGGAAGGGATCTTAGAATCCTGACATATTCACAATTATATAGTTGTATTGAGATTTAATTGTAATTCCATAGGGACAGAATAATGAATTTTTATTACCATTGCCTTCTTTATGCTCCTTGCAACCGCACACAAAAACTGTATCTGCGCGATTCTTGGGACAAGTATGTTTGTATATATTATCGTCTTCCCAGCAGTGTTCCCCTTCGTCGATGCAACCACATCCCATAGCAGGACCATTTAGCAGTATGTATCTGCGATTGGAGTGCCAATTTTCAACGATATCAGCGTCCGATCTGTGCATTGCCACTTCTTCCTCATCGGAGATGCACATCGGGCACTCCTCCAGAAGATCATATTCATTCATTTCATTAATCGACGTAGGGGTCTCTGACACCGTTGATGGTGAGCGTGCATAGGAGGGTTCTATATTTTCGAAATTGTCTGGTATATAAATATCTATACCTTTGTCCAGAGCATTCACCCATTCTTCAATTCTTCGACGGCGCCAGAAGCCTTCCTCGACGTTTGCTACACCAACTTCCAGTATCCAATTGGGATCGTCATAAGAAGAATTAAAACTATTTCTTGCGCTTCCATAATCTGATCGTCTATTATGAAATACAGGATCCATTTTATTTCCAAGTTCTGTAATATCAAAAAAAGAGGAAGAAAATTGTAAATTTTTAAAGCATGATTTATATAGGTAGTGTGTACCTAAGAGATTTTTATCATTCGCTAATAGTTAACAATACTGATAGTTACGTATCTTAAAAGCAGTCAACCTTACTGGTTGAAAAACCAATAATTGTAGAAACATCCTGACTATTCGCTGGAGGATAACAAAGCTATGTATCTCTAAAGCAGCGAATTGCATGCTAGCAATTTTAGAAACACTCCTAGTTGTTCTGTGAGAAAAGCAATTCAATTTAATAATGGTGTCGGTATTTTAACAAACTAAATGTAACACCATAGGATCGCTAGCCTTTTTTAGTCGATTTTTGCTCATTTCAACGTCCACCGTCCCCTTAAATGAATCTGAGGAAAAATAATGTATGGGGAAAAATATTTCATTAATCTGAATTGCAAGATACAATGTGGTAAAATAAGTTATGATTAAATATGGACCATTAAATGGGCTAGATTTAGGAAGTATATTTAATGTAAGATAAAATTTATAAAGTATCTACAACTATGTATAATTTCTTTTCAAAGTACTAGTTATGCTACTCTTTAGTGGAGTACAACAATTTTTTTAAATATATGTAGCATGTTGAAGAGAAAAATACATTGTTGCAGCAGCAATAAAAGGTTTGTTTAACAGTTGAAATGGGAAATTAATAAACACTTTAGAAAAATGGAAAATTAATATACACTTTTAAATTTCAGAAATTTAAAATAAGCAAATTCGATAATTTATCGAAATATTATCAACAAAATAATTAAGTTTTAGAGGAATTTTTTTATAAAGAAGAAATTTTTTTTTTTTTTATGAATTTTCTAAAAAAAAAAAAAAAAAAATGAAAAAAAAAAAAAATGCATAAGCATTTTTTTTCAAAAAAATAAATTTAAAATCCTAGAATTAAAATTACCGGGGGTTGGGTGGTCATTTTTTCCGTGGGAAAAAAAGTTTTCTAAGCAATCCTGTGTAAATCTGCTCATTAAAATGTACGGTATATTGACCAGCAATTCAGGAATCATTTTCCTAAATGCAGAAAGTGTGATCACAAGGAAAAGTTATTTTCTTCCCTTAAGTTTGAAAATCAGTAGACTGAATAAATTCAGAAATTTTTTTCCAATTCTCAAGGTGGGGCGTAGATAACACATCTATTCAACAGACACAAAACAGGTATGTAAAAATATAAGTTACCAAACTAACATAATACTATATTTCGAAACAGTTATTCACATAAAAATTTATTTTCTGCATATTTACACAATGTGAGCCCAGTGAGCAACCTTGGCAATACCTTTGTGCTCAAATTTCACCGGGTAACATTTAAAGTTTTTGCGAACACTCTTCAATAAATGGGGAGCATCAAACATTTTACGGCCTTGAACATAGAAATAGGGCTTTTTAGTTGTTGTTAAAGTTTTCTTAGAGAATATTTTCCTAATTTCCATTGGTTGGAAACCGAAGTCCTTGCATATTTTTCATAGGTAGGCACGTGTGGTCGGAAACGGCGACAAATCTCTTTTTTTTTTCGGTCGACCATTTTGCTGCTCCATGTCCTCGGTCGAGTCGGTCGGCCTGGGATTTCGACGACATTCCTGTAGTTCCTACATCGTCAGGAGTGTCTCCAGTGTATAGGGACTACTCCTGAAAAAAAAAAGATACATATGTTATATATAAAATAATTTAGTAAAAATTATGGAACTTACCTAAAATATCATGTTTTTACAAGATCCATGTCTTATAAAAAAAATGTGTTTACTTACCATATATGTATCTTATCATCATGAGAATTATAGGAGGATATCTATGAAATAATTTTAATATATATTATATATATTTTGTAAAAATATTTGAATTAAAAAATAAATATACTTACATTGAATATACTTAGTTCCTTATATATATGTTACTGGATAATTGCTAAGGACGGAAAGGAAGCAAACTATAGAAAATTAGAATAAGTGTGAAGAGATTTAAAGGATTTGACGCGTGTGGATAGTTGTTCCTAGTGAAGGTTTTAAGAGAACTAAATGAATAAAGTAAATAACTTACCTTATACGTTTTAATATTCACGGGGGAAAAATGCAACTGTAAAATGTAGAGTGTTTATTATAAAACAAATATTTTAAAATAAAAGTACTTGCTTCCAATAATTGTAAAGTATCCTCCAGCAATATAGGTAAATCTTCAAACATCATTTGCAGTGCTGTTGCGGAATGAGAGATCTCTGATGCATCGTAGCTTGGCAGCTGCGCCGAATTTGGGATTTCTGGGATGCGGTTGTCTACTCGGCCGTACAAATAGTTGATCAAGTTGTCAGGATAAGTTCGAAGACCTAGGTCTTCGACGGGGCCGTCTGGTATGTGTAACTGCAATGGCCTATTTGAACTTCTTTGTTCAATATTGATGGATAGGTCTAAAGGAGTATTTTGCATGTTATTATATATTGGTTCAGTGTGGACAGATTCTGTTAAGAAAACATTAGGATGATTGTTCTCAGTATTAGAAGTAAATATATGAGGGTATTAGATAAAGCTGATGTTATGGTTGTACTAGAAATGGTAGATATTCTTCCACCCTGATTTGAACCAGAAAAATTTAGGGGCATGTTATGTGTCTGTGTTCTATTAGAGAATCCAGAGATGTTATCTCTATATCTGTGTTTTTTTATATACGGTCTGATTGCAGATGTTCCGCCACCGTTATTTCCACTGGAGCCGCCAGCGATATCATGTCTGTGTCTTCTTATACAATAATTGGTTGAAGAGTTAGACCTGGTAGACATTCGACCACCCTGATTTGGATCAGAAACATATGGTGGCGTTCTACTAGGGCCTCCAGAGAAGTTATCTCTGTGTCTTGTTGTATAAGAGTTGGTTGAAGAGTTATAAATGGTAGACGCTCTTCCACCCTGATATGGATCAGAAACATATGGTGGCGTTCTACTAGAGCCTCTAGAGAAGTTATTTCTGTGTCTGTGTTCTATTGTATAAGAACTGATTGCAGATGTTCTACCACCGTTATTTATACTAGAGCCGCCAGCGATGTCATGTCTGTGTCTTGTTGCAGAGATAGAACCTGTAGATGTTCTATCACCCTGATTTGGACCAGATTCTGGTGAAATAATTTGAATTTCCGGTTCGGTATTATCGAATAACGGATCATTCAGATAAGATGAATGCTCCGAACGAGTTTCCTCCAAATAATGTATGTTATATTTGAATAATTTATAGTCCTCTATTTTATAGATATTTAATCTGTCTTGTGAAATGTTTAGCATTGCTAATTGATTTACGGGTGCATTTGTCAGTACTAAAACTTTGATGCCGGGGCTAAAAATAACAGTGGAGCCACAGTTTGGAAATTTACCGTCTTTTATGGATTCGAAATTGCTAGCTAGAGAATTAATATTACTGTTTCTAGGTAAGTCAATAATGATACCGATGTGATCAGTGTCAAAATTTGGTAAAGATCTGACTATACCCTGTAATAACTTTTTATTATCACAGGTATAGAGAAAGCCACAATTTTCTGTCTTTTTAGCTGAAAAAAAATTAAAAATACTATGTTATATATATATGTTATATAAATATGTTATAATGTATAAAAAATAATACTTACATCTGAGGAATAATCCAAGTTGAGTTTTTCCGTTATTTCCTTTAGGATCTGATATAATGTCTATTTCTCTGTTGTTTTGTGTGATTAAAGCATTGATGCTAGCTTTCTGCCATGGCCTTAAACAAATATTTATGTCACATTTTTTGCTAGACATCAGGAAGTGTTGGAATTCATCATATTTTGTCCATAATGGGTTGTTGGATCCGTCAGGAAGAAAGTGTTGAAAATTTATATCTATATCATTAGATATTAAACTATAATGAAACTTTTCTTTGTGATATCTTATTATGTGTTCATGTATCCACTGTGGAGCGAATTTACCCGTGCAGAAGCGACAATCTATCTTTTCCATGATGTCTAGAAAAGAAAAAAAATTGTTTTAATATAATATGTTTATAAAATATATAGTTTAAATTCTTAGATAAGTTCAAGCAGTTTATGACATGAATCTTTCCTTACAAAGTCATTGGAGGATTTAAATAGTGAAATTTGTATCAAACATTACAATCCGTGAATACTGGAAGCCTATTGTTTTGAAACGCAATCGAATGTTCAGAGTCCCCCCCCTCTCTCTTTCTCTAAATTTTAGAGTGAAATTTTGAAAAAAATCAAAACCTTTAATAAAGTTATGAAAATAGACATTTTTGTTAGAAAACGATTGACATAAACTTTAGAACCGTTCTCGAGATATTGCATAAATAAATTTATAAAAAATTCTGTAAATTAAAAAATATTGAGAAAAATGTTCATATTTAGTGATATCATTCTCGTGAATTTAGCTTGTTCTATTCAGAAAAAAAGATACTTTGAGTAATACTTTTGCACGGTCGGGAAGTACCACCCAATACAGATAGGAACCCATCCATGGGGACCGTACCCTCCTGCGCTTCACAATCAATCGCTCGGAAGGTCTTACGGACCCGCATGTTTAACGTGATCGTATTCCCCGTGAACACGGCGGGGAATCTAACCCTGGTTGTCCGAGTGCGCAATCCCTAAGTGCTAACCACTAGGCTGTCGACCTAGTGATTGTAAGATAAATTGTATAAGAATTGCTGAATATTATTTGCAGAAAATTATTTTAATTCCGGAGTCTGGAATAAAAGTGTAAAAATGAAATAGTCACTGCTTATTCAGAGTCTGTAGATCGGATCTTGGGAAAAAGGGGGAGTTGAAGATCGAATGGATGGTCAATGGCAGCAGATTTATTTTATTTACCCAACAAAAAGACGATGCATTTTGTGAGCTAATAGAATATTATGACTCTTGGTTAAGCCACTGGATCTGTTAGTTTCACAAATATTAAGCATGCAAAATTGATGTTATTAAACTTTATAGCGTTTTAAATATATAAACTATGTACAGTTTTAAAATTTTAAAGCAATGTTCACATGGATCATAAATAATAAATGAATACATACCACTTTTATGTCATGATACTGCTTTTACACCATTTAGAGGCTTTTCTTTGCTTTTCTCTCTACTAATTGTTGCATGAAAGTCTTATTTAAGTGTTTAATGCGAATGAATGTTCTGGTTCCTGAAAACAAAGTTATGGCTTTTAGTGATATAGAAGGTGAAATGTTTTACACTTAAACTTCATTTTTAAGATAGAATTACAAATTATATTACATATTATATTAAAACGACTGACACAGTCTGTTTTACCACAGCTAATTGGAGAAACTGGCATTTCTCCTTCAAATCCAGTGACGTCACGAACGGCGATAACGTCCGCCTTCTAGCATACTGGTGGCATTCTGGTCCATTATCCTCACTGCAGTAAAATAGCATATTAAAATATTGATATACATAAATAGTGTGAAAAAATTTCATATAATATAAATATATTCATACTTTGTATACTCGTATTCTTGTCACATCAATTTCGTCATGATACTGGCAACCACATCTTGAAAATGGTCCGCTCTTTCTAACTCAGTGACGTCACGAACGGCGATAACGTCCGCTTTCTAGGATACTGGTGACATTCTGCTTTTTCGATCTCTGATCCTCACTGCAGTAAAATAGCTTATTAAAATATTGATATACATAAATAGTGTGAAAAGTTTTTATATAATAGAATATATTCATACTTTGTATACTCGTATTCTTGTCACATCAATTTCGTCAGGATACTGCCAACCGCATCCTAAAAATGGTCCATATATTGGTATTTTAATTGCAACATTATATATCGAGATTTAACAGAGCTAGAGGGTCACCTTTAATGCAAAATAATTATGCTTCTAACATTAATCATTATTTAGCCTCAGAGCTAGGAAGGGATCTTAGAATCATGACATATTCACAATTATATAGTTGTATTGAGATTTAATTGTAATTCCATAGGGACAGAATAATGAATTTTTATTACCATTGCCTTCTTTATGCTCCTTGCAACCGCACACAAAAACTGTATCTGCGCGATTCTTGGGACAAGTATGTTTGTATATATTATCGTCTTTCCAGCAGTGTTCCCCTTCGTCGATGCAACCACATCCCATATCAGGACCATTTAGCAGTATGTATCTGCGATTGGAGTGCCAATTTTCAACGATATCAGCGTCAGATCTGTGCATTGCTACTTCTTCCTCATCGGAGATGCACATCGGGCACTCCTCCAGAAGATCATATTCATTCATTTCATTAATCGTGACATTCTGCTTTTTCGATCTCTGATCCTCACTGCAGTAAAATAGCATATTAAAATATTGATATACATAAATAGTGTGAAAAGTTTTTATATAATAGAATATATTCATACTTTGTATACTCGTATTCTTGTCACATCAATTTCGTCAGGATACTGCCAACCGCATCCTAAAAATGGTCCATATATTGGTATTTTAATTGCAACATTATATATCGAGATTTAACAGAGCTAGAGGGTCACCTTTAATGCAAAATAATTATGCTTCTAACATTAATCATTATTTAGCCTCAGAGCTAGGAAGGGATCTTAGAATCATGACATATTCACAATTATATAGTTGTATTGAGATTTAATTGTAATTCCATAGGGACAGAATAATGAATTTTTATTACCATTGCCTTCTTTATGCTCCTTGCAACCGCACACAAAAACTGTATCTGCGCGATTCTTGGGACAAGTATGTTTGTATATATTATCGTCTTTCCAGCAGTGTTCCCCTTCGTCGATGCAACCACATCCCATAGCAGGACCATTTAGCAGTATGTATCTGCGATTGGAGTGCCAATTTTCAACGATATCAGCGTCAGATCTGTGCATTGCTACTTCTTCCTCATCGGAGATGCACATCGGGCACTCCTCCAGAAGATCATATTCATTCATTTCATTAATCGTGACATTCTGCTTTTTCGATCTCTGATCCACAGCAGTAAAATAGCATATTAAAATATTGATATACATAAATAGTGTGAAAAGTTTTTATATAATAGAATATATTCATACTTTGTATACTCGTATTCTTGTCACATCAATTTCGTCAGGATACTGCCAACCGCATCCTAAAAATGGTCCATATATTGGTATTTTAATTGCAACATTATATATCGAGATTTAACAGAGCTAGAGGGTCACCTTTAATGCAAAATTATTATGCTTCTAACATTAATCATTATTTAGCCTCAGAGCTAGGAAGGGATCTTAGAATCCTGTCATATTCACAATTATATAGTTGTATTGAGATTTAATTGTAATTCCATAGGGACAGAATAATGAATTTTTATTACCATTGCCTTCTTTATGCTCCTTGCAACCGCACACAAAAACTGTATCTGCGCGATTCTTGGGACAAGTATGTTTGTATATATTATCGTCTTCCCAGCAGTGTTCCCCTTCGTCGATGCAACCACATCCCATAGCAGGACCATTTAGCAGTATGTATCTGCGATTGGAGTGCCAATTTTCAACGATATCAGCGTCCGATCTGTGCATTGCCACTTCTTCCTCATCGGAGATGCACATCGGGCACTCCTCCAGAAGATCATATTCATTCATTTCATTAATCGTGACATTCTGCTTTTTCGATCTCTGATCCTCACTGCAGTAAAATAGCATATTAAAATATTGATATACATAAATAGTGTGAAAAGTTTTTATATAATAGAATATATTCATACTTTGTATACTCGTATTCTTGTCACATCAATTTCGTCAGGATACTGCCAACCGCATCCTAAAAATGGTCCATATATTGGTATTTTAATTGCAACATTATATATCGAGATTTAACAGAGCTAGAGGGTCACCTTTAATGCAAAATAATTATGCCTCTAACATTAATCATTATTTAGCCTCAGAGCTAGGAAGGGATCTTAGAATCCTGACATATTCACAATTATATAGTTGTATTGAGATTTAATTGTAATTCCATAGGGACAGAATAATGAATTTTTATTACCATTGCCTTCTTTATGCTCCTTGCAACCGCACACAAAAACTGTATCTGCGCGATTCTTGGGACAAGTATGTTTGTATATATTATCGTCTTCCCAGCAGTGTTCCCCTTCGTCGATGCAACCACATCCCATAGCAGGACCATTTAGCAGTATGTATCTGCGATTGGAGTGCCAATTTTCAACGATATCAGCGTCCGATCTGTGCATTGCCACTTCTTCCTCATCGGAGATGCACATCGGGCACTCCTCCAGAAGATCATATTCATTCATTTCATTAATCGACGTAGGGGTCTCTGACACCGTTGATGGTGAGCGTGCATAGGAGGGTTCTATATTTTCGAAATTGTCTGGTATATAAATATCTATACCTTTGTCCAGAGCATTCACCCATTCTTCAATTCTTCGACGGCGCCAGAAGCCTTCCTCGACGTTTGCTACACCAACTTCCAGTATCCAATTGGGATCGTCATAAGAAGAATTAAAACTATTTCTTGCGCTTCCATAATCTGATCGTCTATTATGAAATACAGGATCCATTTTATTTCCAAGTTCTGTAATATCAAAAAAAGAGGAAGAAAATTGTAAATTTTTAAAGCATGATTTATATAGGTAGTGTGTACCTAAGAGATTTCTATCATTCGCTAATAGTTAACAATACTGATAGTTACGTATCTTAAAAGCAGTCAACCTTACTGGTTGAAAAACCAATAATTGTAGAAACATCCTGACTATTCGCTGGAGGATAACAAAGCTATGTATCTCTAAAGCAGCGAATTGCATGCTAGCAATTTTAGAAACACTCCTAGTTGTTCTGTGAGAAAAGCAATTCAATTTAATAATGGTGTCGGTATTTTAACAAACTAAATGTAACACCATAGGATCGCTAGCCTTTTTTAGTCGATTTTTGCTCATTTCAACGTCCACCGTCCCCTTAAATGAATCTGAGGAAAAATAATGTATGGGGAAAAATATTTCATTAATCTGAATTGCAAGATACAATGTGGTAAAATAAGTTATGATTAAATATGGACCATTAAATGGGCTAGATTTAGGAAGTATATTTAATGTAAGATAAAATTTATAAAGTATCTACAACTATGTATAATTTCTTTTCAAAGTACTAGTTATGCTACTCTTTAGTGGAGTACAACAATTTTTTTAAATATATGTAGCATGTTGAAGAGAAAAATACATTGTTGCAGCAGCAATAAAAGGTTTGTTTAACAGTTGAAATGGGAAATTAATAAACACTTTAGAAAAATGGAAAATTAATATACACTTTTAAATTTCAGAAATTTAAAATAAGCAAATTCGATAATTTATCGAAATATTATCAACAAAATAATTAAGTTTTAGAGGAATTTTTTTATAAAGAAGAAATTTATTTTTTTTTTATGAATTTTCTAAAAAAAAAAAAAAAAATGAAAAAAAAAAAAAAAATGCATAAGCATTTTTTTTCAAAAAAATAAATTTAAAATCCTAGAATTAAAATTACCGGGGGTTGGGTGGTCATTTTTTCCGTGGGAAAAAAAGTTTTCTAAGCAATCCTGTGTAAATCTGCTCATTAAAATGTACGGTATATTGACCAGCAATTCAGGAATCATTTTCCTAAATGCAGAAAGTGTGATCACAAGGAAAAGTTATTTTCTTCCCTTAAGTTTGAAAATCAGTAGACTGAATAAATTCAGAAAATTTTTTCCAATTCTCAAGGTGGGGCGTAGATAACACATCTATTCAACAGACACAAAACAGGTATGTAAAAATATAAGTTACCAAACTAACATAATACTATATTTCGAAACAGTTATTCACATAAAAATTTATTTTCTGCATATTTACACAATGTGAGCCCAGTGAGCAACCTTGGCAATACCTTTGTGCTCAAATTTCACCGGGTAACATTTAAAGTTTTTGCGAACACTCTTCAATAAATGGGGAGCATCAAACATTTTACGGCCTTGAACATAGAAATAGGGCTTTTTAGTTGTTGTTAAAGTTTTCTTAGAGAATATTTTCCTAATTTCCATTGGTTGGAAACCGAAGTCCTTGCATATTTTTCATAGGTAGGCACGTGTGGTCGGAAACGGCGACAAATCTCTTTTTTTTTTCGGTCGACCATTTTGCTGCTCCATGTCCTCGGTCGAGTCGGTCGGCCTGGGATTTCGACGACATTCCTGTAGTTCCTACATCGTCAGGAGTGTCTCCAGTGTATAGGGACTACTCCTGAAAAAAAAAAGATACATATGTTATATATAAAATAATTTAGTAAAAATTATGGAACTTACCTAAAATATCATGTTTTTACAAGATCCATGTCTTATAAAAAAAAATGTGTTTACTTACCATATATGTATCTTATCATCATGAGAATTATAGGAGGATATCTATGAAATAATTTTAATATATATTATATATATTTTGTAAAAATATTTGAATTAAAAAATAAATATACTTACATTGAATATACTTAGTTCCTTATATATATGTTACTGGATAATTGCTAAGGACGGAAAGGAAGCAAACTATAGAAAATTAGAATAAGTGTGAAGAGATTTAAAGGATTTGACGCGTGTGGATAGTTGTTCCTAGTGAAGGTTTTAAGAGAACTAAATGCATAAAGTAAATAACTTACCTTATACGTTTTAATATTCACGGGGGAAAAAATGCAACTGTAAAATGTAGAGTGTTTATTATAAAACAAATATTTTAAAATAAAAGTACTTGCTTCCAATAATTGTAAAGTATCCTCCAGCAATATAGGTAAATCTTCAAACATCATTTGCAGTGCTGTTGCGGAATGAGAGATCTCTGATGCATCGTAGCTTGGCAGCTGCGCCGAATTTGGGATTTCTGGGATGCGGTTGTCTACTCGGCCGTCCAAATAGTTGATCAAGTTGTCAGGATAAGTTCGAAGATCTAGGTCTTCGACGGGGCCGTCTGGTATGTGTAACTGCAATGGCCTATTTGAACTTCTTTGTTCAATATTGATGGATAGGTCTAAAGGAGTATTTTGCATGTTATTATATATTGGTTCAGTGTGGACAGATTCTGTTAAGAAAACATTAGGATGATTGTTCTCAGTATTAGAAGTAAATATATGAGGGTATTAGATAAAGCTGATGTTATGGTTGTACTAGAAATGGTAGATATTCTTCCACCCTGATTTGAACCAGAAAAATTTAGGGGCATGTTATGTGTCTGTGTTCTATTAGAGAATCCAGAGATGTTATCTCTATATCTGTGTTTTTTTATATACGGTCTGATTGCAGATGTTCCGCCACCGTTATTTCCACTGGAGCCGCCAGCGATATCATGTCTGTGTCTTCTTATACAATAATTGGTTGAAGAGTTAGACCTGGTAGACATTCGACCACGCTGATTTGGATCAGAAACATATGGTGGCGTTCTACTAGGGCCTCCAGAGAAGTTATCTCTGTGTCTTGTTGTATAAGAGTTGGTTGAAGAGTTATAAATGGTAGATGCTCTTCCACCCTGATATGGATCAGAAACATATGGTGGCGTTCTACTAGAGCCTCTAGAGAAGTTATTTCTGTGTCTGTGTTCTGTTGTATAAGAACTGATTGCAGATGTTCTACCACCGTTATTTATACTAGAGCCGCCAGCGATGTCATGTCTGTGTCTTGCTGCAGAGATAGAACCTGTAGATGTTCTATCACCCTGATTTGGACCAGATTCTGGTGAAATAATTTGAATTTCCGGTTCGGTATTATCGAATAACGGATCATTCAGATAAGATGAATGCTCCGAACGAGTTTCCTCCAAATAATGTATGTTATATTTGAATAATTTATAGTCCTATTTTATAGATATTTAATCTGTCTTGTGAAATGTTTAGCATTGCTAATTGATTTACGGGTGCATTTGTCAGTACTAAAACTTTGATGCCGGGGCTAAAAATAACAGTGGAGCCACAGTTTGGAAATTTACCGTCTTTTATGGATTCGAAATTGCTAGCTAGAGAATTAATATTACTGTTTCTAGGTAAGTCAATAATGATACCCATGTGATCAGTGTCAAAATTTGGTAAAGATCTGACTATACCCTGTAATAACTTTTTATTATCACAGGTATAGAGAAAGCCACAATTTTCTGTCTTTTTAGCTGAAAAAAAATTAAAAATACTATGTTATATATATATGTTATATAAATATGTTATAATGTATAAAAAATAATACTTACATCTGAGGAATAATCCAAGTTGAGTTTTTCCGTTGTTTCCTTTAAGATCTGATATTATGTCTATTTCTCTGTTGTTTTGTGTGATTAAAGCATTGATGCTAGCTTTCTGCCATGGCCTTAAACAAATATTTATGTCACATTTTTTGCTAGAAATCAAGAAGTGTTGGAATTCATATTTTGTCCATAATGGGTTGTTGGATCCGTCAGGAAGAAAGTGTTGAAAATTTATATCTATATCATTAGATATTAAACTATAATGAAACTTTTCTTTGTGATATCTTATTATGTGTTCATGTATTCACTGTGGAGCGAATTTACCCGTGCAGAAGCGACAATCTATCTTTTCCATGATGTCTAGAAAAGAAAAAAAATTGTTTTAATATAATATGTTTATAAAATATATAGTTTAAATTCTTAGATAAGTTCAAGCAGTTTATGACATGAATCTTTCCTTACAAAGTCATTGGAGGATTTAAATAGTGAAATTTGTATCAAACATTACAATCCGTGAATACTGGAAGCCTATTGTTTTGAAACGCAATCGAATGTTCAGAGTCCCCCCCCCTCTCTCTCTCTTTCTCTAAATTTTAGAGTGAAATTTTGAAAAAAATCAAAACCTTTAATAAAGTTATGAAAATAGACATTTTTGTTAGAAAACGATTGACATAAACTTTAGAACCGTTCTCGAGATATTGCATAAATAAATTTATAAAAAATTCTATAAATTAAAAAATATTGAGAAAAATGTTCATATTTAGTGATATCATTCTCGTGAATCTAGCTTGTTCTATTCAGAAAAAAAGATACTTGGAGTAATACTTTTGCACGGTCGGGAAGTACCACCCAATATGGATAGGAACCCATCCATGGGGACCGTACCCTCCTGCGCTTCACAATCAATCGCTCGGAAGGTCTTACGGACCCGCATGTTTAACGTGATCGTACTCCCCGTGAACACGGCGGGGAATCTAACCCTGATTGTCCGAGTGCGCAATCCCTAAGTGCTAACCACTAGGCTGTCGACCTAGTGATTGTAAGATAAATTGTATAAGAATTGCTGAATATTATTTGCACAAAATTATTTTAATTCCGGAGTCTGGAATAAAAGTGTAAAAATGAAATAGTCACTGCTTATTCAGAGTCTGTAGATCGGATCTTGGGAAAAAGGGGGAGTTGAAGATCGAATGGATGGTCAATGGCAGCAGATTTATTTTATTTACCCAACAAAAAGACGATGCATTTTGTGAGCTAATAGAATATTATGACTCTTGGTTAAGCCACTGGATCTGTTA
Organism: Amaurobius ferox; assembly: GCA_951213105.1. Taxonomy (NCBI): domain Eukaryota; kingdom Metazoa; phylum Arthropoda; class Arachnida; order Araneae; family Amaurobiidae; genus Amaurobius; species Amaurobius ferox. Next base: position 12,463,235 of record OX578150.1, on the reverse strand, counting down.
GTTTCACAAATATTAAGCATGCAAAATTGATGTTATTAAACTTTATAGCGTTTTAAATATATAAACTATGTACAGTTTTAAAATTTTAAAGCAATGTTCACATGGATCATAAATAATAAATGAATACATACCACTTTTATGTCATGATACTGCTTTTACACCATTTAGAGGCTTTTCTTTGCTTTTCTCTCTACTAATTGTTGCATGAAAGTCCTATTTAAGTGTTTAATGCGAATGAATGTTCTGGTTCCTGAAAACAAAGTTATGGCTTTTAGTGATATAGAAGGTGAAATGTTTTACACTTAAACTTCATTTTTAAGATAGAATTACAAATTATATTACATATTATATTAAAACGACTGACACAGTCTGTTTTACCATAGCTAATTGAAGAAACTGGCATTTCTCCTTCTAATCCAGTGACGTCACGAACGGCGATAACGTCCGCCTTCTAGCATACTGGTGGCATTCTGGTCCATTATCCTCACTGCAGTAAAATAGCATATTAAAATATTGATATACATAAATAGTGTGAAAAAATTTCATATAATATAAATATATTCATACTTTGTATACTCGTATTCTTGTCACATCAATTTCGTCATGATACTGGCAACCACATCTTGAAAATGGTCCGCTCTTTCTAACTCAGTGACTTCACGAACGGCGATAACGTCCGCCTTCTAGGATAATGGTGACATTCTGCTTTTTCGATCTCTGATCCTCACTGCAGTAAAATAACATATTAAAATATTGATATACATAAATAGTGTGAAAAGTTTTTATATAATAGAATATATTCATGCTTTGTATACTCGTATTCTTGTCACATCAATTTCGTCAGGATACTGCCAACCGCATCCTAAAAATGGTCCATATATTGGTATTTTAATTGCAACATTATATATCGAGATTTAACAGAGCTAGAGGGTCACCTTTAATGCAAAATAATTATGCTTCTAACATTAATCATTATTTAGCCTCAGAGCTAGGAAGGGATCTTAGAATCCTGACATATTCACAATTATATAGTTGTATTGAGATTTAATTGTAATTCCATAGGGACAGAATAATGAATTTTTATTACCATTGCCTTCTTTATGCTCCTTGCAACCGCACACAAAAACTGTATCTGCGCGATTCTTGGGACAAGTATGTTTGTATATATTATCGTCTTCCCAGCAGTGTTCCCCTTCGTCGATGCAACCACATCCCATAGCAGGACCATTTAGCAGTATGTATCTGCGATTGGAGTGCCAATTTTCAACGATATCAGCGTCCGATCTGTGCATTGATACTTCTTCCTCATCGGAGATGCACATCGGGCACTCCTCCAGAAGATCATATTCATTCATTTCATTAATCGTGACATTCTGCTTTTTCGATCTCTGATCCTCACTGCAGTAAAATAGCATATTAAAATATTGATATACATAAATAGTGTGAAAAGTTTTTATATAATAGAATATATTCATACTTTGTATACTCGTATTCTTGTCACATCATTTTCGTCAGGATACTGCCAACCGCATCCTAAAAATGGTCCATATATTGGTATTTTAATTGCAACATTATATATCCCATAGCAAGACCATTTAGCAGCATGTATCTTCGATTGGAGTGCCAATTTTCAACGATATTAGCGTCCGATCTGTGCATTGCCACTTCTTCCTCATCGGAGATGCACATCGGGCACTCCTCCAGAAGATCATATTCATTCATTTCATTAATCGTGACATTCTGCTTTTTCGATCTCTGATCCTCACTGCAGTAAAATAGCATATTAAAATATTGATATACATAAATAGTGTGAAAAGTTTTTATATAATAGAATATATTCATACTTTGTATACTCGTATTCTTGTCACATCAATTTCGTCAGGATACTGCCAACCGCATCCTAAAAATGGTCCATATATTGGTATTTTAATTGCAACATTATATATCGAGATTTAACAGAGCTAGAGGGTCACCTTTAATGCAAAATAATTATGCTTCTAACATTAATCATTATTTAGCCTCAGAGCTAGGAAGGGATCTTAGAATCCTGACATATTCACAATTATATAGTTGTATTGAGATTTAATTGTAATTCCATAGGGACAGAATAATGAATTTTTATTACCATTGCCTTCTTTATGCTCCTTGCAACCGCACACAAAAACTGTATCTGTGCGATTCTTGGGACAAGTATGTTTGTATATATTATCGTCTTCCCAGCAGTGTTCCCCTTCGTCGATGCAACCACATCCCATAGCAGGACCATTTAGCAGTATGTATCTGCGATTGGAGTGCCAATTTTCAACGATATCAGCGTCCGATCTGTGCATTGATACTTCTTCCTCATCGGAGATGCACATCGGGCACTCCTCCAGAAGATCATATTCATTCATTTCATTAATCGTGACATTCTGCTTTTTCGATCTCTGATCCTCACTGCAGTAAAATAGCATATTAAAATATTGATATACATAAATAGTGTGAAAAGTTTTTATATAATAGAATATATTCATACTTTGTATACTCGTATTCTTGTCACATCATTTTCGTCAGGATACTGCCAACCGCATCCTAAAAATGGTCCATATATTGGTATTTTAATTGCAACATTATATATCCCATAGCAGGACCATTTAGCAGCATGTATCTTCGATTGGAGTGCCAATTTTCAACGATATTAGCGTCCGATCTGTGCATTGCCACTTCTTCCTCATCGGAGATGCACATCGGGCACTCCTCCAGAAGATCATATTCATTCATTTCATTAATCGTGACATTCTGCTTTTTCGATCTCTGATCCTCACTGCAGTAAAATAGCATATTAAAATATTGATATACATAAATAGTGTGAAAAGTTTTTATATAATAGAATATATTCATACTTTGTATACTCGTATTCTTGTCACATCAATTTCGTCAGGATACTGCCAACCGCATCCTAAAAATGGTCCATATATTGGTATTTTAATTGCAACATTATATATCGAGATTTAACAGAGCTAGAGGGTCACCTTTAATGCAAAATAATTATGCTTCTAACATTAATCATTATTTAGCCTCAGAGCTAGGAAGGGATCTTAGAATCCTGACATATTCACAATTATATAGTTGTGTTGAGATTTAATTGTAATTCCATAGGGACAGAATAATGAATTTTTATTACCATTGCCTTCTTTATGCTCCTTGCAACCGCACAAAAAACCTGTATCTGCGCGATTATTGGGACAAGTATGTTTGTATATATTATCGTCTTCCCAGCAGTGTTCCCCTTCGTCGATGCAACCACATCCCATAGCAGGACCATTTAGCAGTATGTATCTGCGATTGGAGTGCCAATTTTCAACGATATCAGCGTCCGATCTGTGCATTGCCACTTCTTCCTCATCGGAGATGCACATCGGGCACTCCTCCAGAAGATCATATTCATTCATTTCATTAATCGTGACATTCTGCTTTTTCGATCTCTGATCCTCACTGCAGTAAAATAGCATATTAAAATATTGATATACATAAATAGTGTGAAAAGTTTTTATATAATAGAATATATTCATACTTTGTATACTCGTATTCTTGTCACATCAATTTCGTCAGGATACTGCCAACCGCATCTTAAAATGGTCCATATATTGGTATTTTAATTGCAACATTATATATCGAGATTTAACAGAGCTAGAGGGTCACATTTAATGCAAAATAATTATGCTTCTAACATTAATAATTATTTAGCCTCAGAGCTAGGAAGGGATCTTAGAATCCTGACATATTTACAATTATATAGTTGTATTGAGATTTAATTGTAATTCCATAGGGACAGAATAATGAATTTTTATTACCATTGCCTTCTTTATGCTCCTTGCAACCGCACACAAAAACTGTATCTGCGCGATTCTTGGGACAAGTATGTTTGTATATATTATCTTCTTCCCAGCAGTGTTCCCCTTCGTCGATGCAACCACATCCCATAGCAGGACCATTTAGCAGTATGTATATGCGATTGGAGTGCCAATTTTCAACGATATCAGCGTCCGATCTGTGCATTGCCACTTCTTCCTCATCGGAGATGCACATCGGGCACTCCTCCAGAAGATCATATTCATTCATTTCATTAATCGTGACATTCTCCTTTTTCGAACTCTGATCCTCACTGCAGTAAAATAGCATATTAAAATATTGATATACATAAATAGTGTGAAAAGTTTTTATATAATAGAATATATTCATACTTTGTATACTCGTATTCTTGTCACATCAATTTCGTCAGGATACTGCCAACCGCATCTTAAAATGGTCCATATATTGGTATTTTAATTGCAACATTATATATCGAGATTTAACAGAGCTAGAGGGTCACATTTAATGCAAAATAATTATGCTTCTAACATTAATCATTATTTAGCCTCAGAGCTAGGAAGGGATCTTAGAATCCTGACATATTTACAATTATATAGTTGTATTGAGATTTAATTGTAATTCCATAGGGACAGAATAATGAATTTTTATTACCATTGCCTTCTTTATGCTCCTTGCAACCGCACACAAAAACTGTATCTGCGCGATTCTTGGGACAAGTATGTTTGTATATATTATCTTCTTCCCAGCAGTGTTCCCCTTCGTCGATGCAACCACATCCCATAGCAGGACCATTTAGCAGTATGTATCTGCGATTGGAGTGCCAATTTTCAACGATATCAGCGTCCGATCTGTGCATTGCCACTTCTTCCTCATCGGAGATGCACATCGGGCACTCCTCCAGAAGATCATATTCATTCATTTCATTAATCGTGACATTCTCCTTTTTCGAACTCTGATCCTCACTGCAGTAAAATAGCATATTAAAATATTGATATACATAAATAGTGTGAAAAGTTTTTATATAATAGAATATATTCATACTTTGTATACTCGTATTCTTGTCACATCAATTTCGTCAGGATACTGCCAACCGCATCCTAAAAATGGTCCATATATTGGTATTTTAATTGCAACATTATATATCGAGATTTAACAGAGCTAGAGGGTCACCTTTAATGCAAAATAATTATGCTTCTAACATTAATCATTATTTAGCCTCAGAGCTAGGAAGGGATCTTAGAATCCTGACATATTCACAATTATATAGTTGTATTGAGATTTAATTGTAATTCCATAGGGACAGAATAATGAATTTTTATTACCATTGCCTTCTTTATGCTCCTTGCAACCGCACACAAAAACTGTATCTGTGCGATTCTTGGGACAAGTATGTTTGTATATATTATCGTCTTCCCAGCAGTGTTCCCCTTCGTCGATGCAACCACATCCCATAGCAGGACCATTTAGCAGTATGTATCTGCGATTGGAGTGCCAATTTTCAACGATATCAGCGTCCGATCTGTGCATTGCCACTTCTTCCTCATCGGAGATGCACATCGGGCACTCCTCCAGAAGATCATATTCATTCATTTCATTAATCGTGACATTCTGCTTTTTCGATCTCTGATCCTCACTGCAGTAAAATAGCATATTAAAATATTGATATACATAAATAGTGTGAAAAGTTTTTATATAATAGAATATATTCATACTTTGTATACTCGTATTCTTGTCACATCAATTTCGTCAGGATACTGCCAACCGCATCCTAAAAATGGTCCATATATTGGTATTTTAATTGCAACATTATATATCGAGATTTAACAGAGCTAGAGGGTCACCTTTAATGCAAAATAATTATTCTTCTAACATTAATCATTATTTAGCCTCAGAGCTAGGAAGGGATCTTAGAATCCTGACATATTCACAATTATATAGTTGTATTGAGATTTAATTGTAATTCCATAGGGACAGAATAATGAATTTTTATTACCATTGCCTTCTTTATGCTCCTTGCAACCGCACACAAAAACTGTATCTGCGCGATTCTTGGGACAAGTATGTTTGTATATATTATCGTCTTCCCAGCAGTGTTCCCCTTCGTCGATGCAACCACATCCCATAGCAGGACCATTTAGCAGTATGTATCTGCGATTGGAGTGCCAATTTTCAACGATATCAGCGTCCGATCTGTGCATTGATACTTCTTCCTCATCGGAGATGCACATCGGGCACTCCTCCAGAAGATCATATTCATTCATTTCATTAATCGTGACATTCTGCTTTTTCGATCTCTGATCCTCACTGCAGTAAAATAGCATATTAAAATATTGATATACATAAATAGTGTGAAAAGTTTTTATATAATAGAATATATTCATACTTTGTATACTCGTATTCTTGTCACATCATTTTCGTCAGGATACTGCCAACCGCATCCTAAAAATGGTCCATATATTGGTATTTTAATTGCAGCATTATATATCCCATAGCAGGACCATTTAGCAGCATGTATCTTCGATTGGAGTGCCAATTTTCAACGATATCAGCGTCCGATCTGTGCATTGCCACTTCTTCCTCATCGGAGATGCACATCGGGCACTCCTCCAGAAGATCATATTCATTCATTTCATTAATCGTGACATTCTGCTTTTTCGATCTCTGATCCTCACTGCAGTAAAATAGCATATTAAAATATTGATATACATAAATAGTGTGAAAAGTTTTTATATAATAGAATATATTCATACTTTGTATACTCGTATTCTTGTCACATCAATTTCGTCAGGATACTGCCAACCGCATCCTACAAATGGTCCATATATTGGTATTTTAATTGCAACATTATATATCGAGATTTAACAGAGCTAGAGGGTCACCTTTAATGCAAATTAATTATGCTTCTAACATTAATCATTATTTAGCCTCAGAGCTAGGAAGGGATCTTAGAATCCTGACATATTCACAATTATATAGTTGTATTGAGATTTAATTGTAATTCCATAGGGACAGAATAATGAATTTTTATTACCATTGCCTTCTTTATGCTCCCCTCAGGGGTTCACTTCTTTAGTGAATACGGGTGTTGCAATCCCGAGGTACCTTAGCAATCCTTTTCTTTCCTTTTTTCTGTCTCTCTCTTTCATTTCCCTGCTCTTTTTATTTGTCTATTCTCCTTTCACCTTCTTTTTTCTTTTGTTCCCCTTTTGTGTTTTGTGTTTCTAGTCCCTCTCAGCTGCTGGTGTCATCAATGCCGAGCCCTTAGTAAACATCACATCTGCTCTATGGGCCCTAGTACCACTCTTCGGCCTCTGCCGTAAGGTACACCGTTTGGGCTCGGGAATGGGTTCATGTGGGTGTGATGCGAAAGGGGTAGAGCTGCGTGCATCAGTAGTTTTGCTTTCGAGAAACGTTTGCAGTAAACGGTTCCAGAGGTGAGTCCCTTGGTTGCGTTGGTTGGATGGTGGAGAGTGTTTCATATCGAGAAATCCCCCTTGGATCCTTGCTGGTCCATGGGCCCTGTGCACCAGGTGCACGTTATGGCCCGCTCTCCATCATCTGGCTTTGCGAATGACTCCGGCGGTTACACTTGGCACGTTAGAAAAGTGTGGGGAGACGGAGTCTGGCGGGGGCTCCGATCGATCTGGAAGTAAACCGTGGTTTTTTATTAGTGGTTACAAGCATGGAGAATTCGAGAATGCTTTTGGCCTCGGGTTCTTCATGCTATTCAAGTGAAAATTCTATTGCTTCCTTGCCTTCCAAGGCAGGAGATCTTAATTGGGCGGATAGAGTAGATGCCTCTAGCGTTTCCGTATCCTTGGGACATAAAACTAATGATAGGATTATGAACGTAAATACAGATACTTTACAAAGAATTAATGAACTGGATAATCATAAAATGACTACAACTGAAGCAAAGTTTTTCATTATGAAAAGAATAGACGGATCTTTTAATAACGTTTCACCCTTTTTGATTCAAAAAGGAATACTCGGTACTGTTGGGGAAGTCGAAACAATAAAAAAGCTCAGATCTGGTGACTTGTTAGTTAAAGTTTTCTCTACCGCTCAAGCTAAAAATATACTTTTAATGAAAATCCTCGCAAATATTCCTGTGTCCGTGACTGCTCATAGTACATTGAACTTCTCTCGTGGGGTTATATCCGAACCAGACCTTATATATGTACCTGAAACTGAAATCCTTGATAATCTTAAAGACCAAAAAGTTAGCTCTGTGCGACGAATCACTGTTAGACGAGATGGAACAATGTTTCCAACAAAACATATTATACTGACTTTTGACACTCCAGTCTTACCTAAACATTTAAAAGTAGCTTACCTCAGATGCCAAGTACGTCCATATGTGCCAAACCCATTAAGATGCTTCAACTGTCAGAGATTTGGACATCCAAAAACTTCCTGTCGTGCTCCTAAAGTGGTGTGTGCACGCTGTGCAGAACACGGACATGACAGTGAGGGATGTACATCTACTCCAAAATGTGTAAATTGCGAGGCTGATCATCCATCTTATGCCCGCTCATGTCCAAAATGGGTTTTTGAGAAAGAAATCCAAACTTTAAAAACATCCAGTAATATTACTTACCCGGAAGCACGTAAACTAATTGAAGCAAGAACACCAAAAATAGGAATATCATACTCATCTGTTGTCAGAAACAGACAAACAAAATCTGCTAGCATACAAACTGAATTTTCATCAGTAGGCACACAAACCGAACCTGACTTAAACTTCATGCAAATAATCCATAACCAACAAACTAACGAAACAAAACCTATCCCTTCTGCAAACACTGCTGTTTCAAGTACTAAACAAAAGCAAAAAACTTCAATCCCATTAGCCAATTTCAGACCTGCTTTCACACAACAAAAAACTGCAGTAGTAAGTACCAGTGGGAAAAAAGGAGTCACTTTAGAAGAGAAAACAAAGTCAAACAAAAAACATAAATTAAAGAATACCAAAGACAGTCCTTTGGAAAAAATATCATTCAAAAAAACAAACATACAAGAAAATCATAGCCAAAATGATGACGAAGTACAACTGTGTGCTTCCGAGGATGAAGGGATGATAACAGATGTGTCATCCTCTTCCTCTTCGTCTACTGGGAAAAAAGAGACCACCTCCCATCGGTCCAAGAAAAAAACCTGAATATGGCTTTTTTACTATCTTGGAATTGCCGAGGGTTGCAGAACAAGTCGGTGGAGATCAAGAATTTAATTAATACTTTCCATCCTATTTGTATTTGCCTTCAAGAGACTATGCTAAAATCTAGCAGTAATTTTAATATTAAAAATTTTAATTGTATCCGTAAAGATTTTAATATGAACAGTAGAGTATCTGGGGGAGTTGCTTTGTTAGTCTCACAAGACTACCCTTCTTCCGTATTACAACTCGCCACAAATCTACAAACCGTTGCTGTTCGGATCCATGTAAATAGATTGATTACAGTATGCTGTATTTACTTACCACCAAATGATCACATAAGTTCTAGAGAACTTGATAATTTGATTCGCCAACTTCCTGCACCATTTGTGATACTCGGTGACTTTAATGGCCACAATCCCCTTTGGGGAAGTCGGGACACAAATTGCAGAGGACAACAAATTGAGCAATGTGTCAGTGATCACAGCTTATGCATTTTTAACAATAATGAATTCACCTATTTTCACCAACCTAGTAAGACTTTTCACAGTATTGACCTTGCCATCTGTTCACCCTCTCTCTTTCCTTACTGGAACTTTACAGTTGATAAAGATCTTCACAATAGTGACCACTACCCTATCATTCTCTCTAACAGTCAATTCAGATCAACTATAAAACAATCTCAATACATATTTCCAAAAGCTGATTGGGCGAAGTTTACTTCCCTAGCCCTGATCACTGATGAAGCTGTTCAAAGCACTGACATTGATACAGCTGTAGAAAATGTGACAGGTGTTCTTATAGAGGCTGCTGATGCTGCAATTCCAAAAAGTACAGGTAATATATCTAAGCATCGCTTCCCTTGGTGGAATGAGGAATGTCGTGAGGCTTATAAAAAGCAAAAGAGAGCTTGGTCAATTTTCAGGAAGTCTCCTACCACTGAAAACCTAACTGCATTTAAACATGCAAAAGCTTTTGCTCGCAGGATTCGCAGAAGAAGGCAGAAAGAGTCATGGGAAAAATATGTTAGTGAAATAACATCTTCCACTTCTAGTAAAATTCTATGGGAGAAAGTCAAAAAGTGTACAGGGAATTATAGTGATCACTCCATAGCCATTCTATATCATAATGGCACAAATATAAGTTCGCCATATGACATTGCAAATGAAATTGCCAAAGAATTTGCAAATATTTCAAATGCATCAAATTACTCTGAACCGTTTTTAAAACACAAACTTCAGTCTGAAAATAAACCTATTGTTTTCCCAGAAGCTAGAAACTTACCTTATAACATGCACTTTACAATGTCAGAGTTGGTGACTGTTTTGTCTCAAACACACAGAACTTGCAGTGGACCTGATAAAATTAGCTATCTCATGCTTAAACACCTCTCCCATTACTCCTTATTGAACCTCTTATACCTGTTTAACAGAATTTGGCATGAACATAAATTCCCTAGGTCATGGCAAAGAGCCATCACAATTCCCATTTTAAAACCAGGTAAGGACCCTCAAAGCCCTTTAAGTTATCGGCCTATAGCTCTCACAAGCTGTGTATGTAAACTTCTAGAAAAAATGGTTAATGCCAGGCTTGTACACTTTTTAGAGAGTAACAAGTTATTCTCACCCCACCAAAGTGGCTTTCGTCGAGGTAGATCTACCATTGATAATCTTACCTCATTAGAATCACAAATTAGGACTGCCTTTCTTAGGAGAAATCATCTAGTCTCAATTTTTTTTGATATTGACAAAGCCTATGATCGAACATGGCGCTACGGTATTATTAAGGACATTTACGATTTTAATCTAAAAGGTAATCTTCCTATTTTTATTCAAAACTTTTTATCACACAGGACATTCCAAGTGCGCATTGGTTCAACACTCTCACGCACACACGTACAAGAGGAGGGTGTGCCACAAGGAAGTGTTTTGAGTGTGACACTCTTTAATATAAAAATAAATAGTCTTTTAAACAGTTTGCCAGTGTCTGTCCATAAAAGTCTGTATGTGGATGATCTGCAAGTTGCCTACCAAGCTCACGATATGCGTACTGTGGAAAGACAATGTCAAGCCACCGTAAATAACATCTTACGATGGGCAAATGTGAATGGGTATGGGTTTTCCACTCAAAAGACTTGTTGTGTTCATTTCACCAGAAAACATGGTATCCACTCACCCCCAGAAATCTTTATGGGAGGTGTAAAGATTGCTGTAGTAGAGGAAATAAAATTTCTAGGGGTTTGGTTCGATAAAAAGCTTACTTTCTTGCCCCACATCCAGAAACTGCGAAATAAATGTGAGAAAGCTCTTAACATCTTAAAAGTCCTCTCAAATACTAAATGGGGTGCAGATCTTACCTCCATGCTTCGCATCTACAGAGCTGTTATTCGGTCAAAACTAGATTATGGTTGTTCTGTGTATGGATCAGCACGAACATCAGTGCTAAAAAAGCTTGATCCAATTCACCATAAGGCATTACGTATATGCTCAGGAGCCTTTAGGACATCTCCAGTTCAAAGCATATATGCTGTCTCTAATGAGCCATGTTTACAATTAAGGCGTGAACAGCTGGCACTGAATTATTATTTTCGTATCATGTCCGTACATAACCATCCGTTACAACGTGCATTCCTTGATGATCATTATGATCGACTGTATGACCACAGACCTTCATGCATTCCTATTTTTGGCAAGCGGATACGCAATATAGTAGAAACTACCCCTTTAGTAGAGCTTTATGTTCGTAAAACAAAGTTTTTTGAAACCCCTCCATGGTATGTTAATAATTTCTCCTTTCTCAATCCTTTTTACAATTTTACAAAGACTAACACCAACCCGGCTATTTATGTGCAATTGTTTGGAGAACATAGGAATCTGTATAAAGAGTTTACTCCTGTTTTTACAGATGGTTCCAAAGCAGGAGATTACGTTGGTTTAGCTTATGTTTGCAACAATACTATAAAGTCTTATAAACTACATGCATCTTGCTCTATTTTTACAGCTGAGATTATGGCTATTTACCAGTCCCTAATCTTCATCTCTTATCAAAAGTCCAAAAAACACATTATATATACTGACTCATTGAGTTCATTACAGATTTTATCATCGAAGAGAGCTATGAATTACCACATTGCCTCTGATATCCTTAAGTATGAGCATCGTCTGAAGGGGCAAGGATACCATACTAAATTCTGTTGGGTCCCAGGACATGTTGGCATCAAAGGAAATGAGTTAGCAGACATTGCTGCTAAATCAGCTACTCAAACTTTGAATCTGACTATCCCTTTAACTGACATCAAACAATTTGTTCTCAAAAATATTCATGACAAATGGCAGTCGTCCTGGAATCAGCAATCTGATAATAAGTTGCACGAGATAAAACCCTTAGTACAAAAATGGACTAGTTTCCAATGTAGGAAACTGGATGTAATTTTAACTCGTTTGCGTATTGGTCACACTCGTTTTACTCACAGGCATTTACTTTTAGGAGAAATTGAACCCCTTTGTAATGTTTGTCAAACCGCAGCGAGTGTAAAACATATTCTAATTACTTGTCCTGAATATAAACAGTTTCGTTTTAAACATTTTAAAACGTATACTTTAACTTTGACGGAATTGATTGGAGAAAATCCTCATTCAGGGATTTTTCCTTTCTTATTAGACATCGGTTTTTACCATCATATTTAAATTCACTTCCTATCACCTTTTAGACATTTTTCATCTTGTTTCCATCATTATCCTTCTTGCATTGTCTTGTTTTAGTCATACACTCTTTTAGATTATACACTTGTTTTTATTCTTTACATTTATCTGTATTTAATACCATATGTCTGGCGCAGCTTATCCTCTTTGGATCTTGTGCCAAAAATCCTTAATCAACCAACCAACCAACCTTCTTTATGCTCCTTGCAACCGCACACAAAACCTGTATCTGCGCGATTCTTGGGACAAGTATGTTTGTATATATTATCGTCTTCCCAGCAGTGTTCCCCTTCGTCGATGCAACCACATCCCATAGCAGGATCATTTAGCAGTATGTATCTGCGATTGGAGTGCCAATTTTCAACGATATCAGCGTCCGATCTGTGCATTGCCACTTCTTCCTCATCGGAGATGCACATCGGGCACTCCTCCAGAAGATCATATTCATTCATTTCATTAATCGTGACATTCTGCTTTTTCGATCTCTGATCCTCACTGCAGTAAAATAGCATATTAAAATATTGATATACATAAATAGTGTGAAAAGTTTTTATATAATAGAATATATTCATACTTTGTATACTCGTATTCTTGTCACATCAATTTCGTCAGGATACTGCCAACCGCATCCTAAAAATGGTCCATATATTGGTATTTTAATTGCAACATTATATATCGAGATTTAACAGAGCTAGAGGGTCACCTTTAATGCAAAATAATTATGCTTCTAACATTAATCATTATTTAGCCTCAGAGCTAGGAAGGGATCTTAGAATCCTGACATATTCACAATTATATAGTTGTATTGAGATTTAATTGTAATTCCATAGGGACAGAATAATGAATTTTTATTACCATTGCCTTCTTTATGCTCCTTGCAACCGCACACAAAAACTGTATCTGTGCGATTCTTGGGACAAGTATGTTTGTATATATTATCGTCTTCCCAGCAGTGTTCCCCTTCGTCGATGCAACCACATCCCATAGCAGGACCATTTAGCAGTATGTATCTCCGATTGGAGTGCCAATTTTCAACGATATCAGCGTCCGATCTGTGCATTGCCACTTCTTCCTCATCGGAGATGCACATCGGGCACTCCTCCAGAAGATCATATTCATTCATTTCATTAATCGTGACATTCTGCTTTTTCGATCTCTGATCCTCACTGCAGTAAAATAGCATATTAAAATATTGATATACATAAATAGTGTGAAAAGTTTTTATATAATAGAATATATTCATACTTTGTATACTCGTATTCTTGTCACATCAATTTCGTCAGGATACTGCCAACCGCATCCTAAAAATGGTCCATATATTGGTATTTTAATTGCAACATTATATATCGAGATTTAACAGAGCTAGAGGGTCACCTTTAATGCAAAATAATTATTCTTCTAACATTAATCATTATTTAGCCTCAGAGCTAGGAAGGGATCTTAGAATCCTGACATATTCACAATTATATAGTTGTATTGAGATTTAATTGTAATTCCATAGGGACAGAATAATGAATTTTTATTACCATTGCCTTCTTTATGCTCCTTGCAACCGCACACAAAAACTGTATCTGCGCGATTCTTGGGACAAGTATGTTTGTATATATTATCGTCTTCCCAGCAGTGTTCCCCTTCGTCGATGCAACCACATCCCATAGCAGGACCATTTAGCAGTATGTATCTGCGATTGGAGTGCCAATTTTCAACGATATCAGCGTCCGATCTGTGCATTGCCACTTCTTCCTCATCGGAGATGCACATCGGGCACTCCTCCAGAAGATCATATTCATTCATTTCATTAATCGTGACATTCTGCTTTTTCGATCTCTGATCCTCACTGCAGTAAAATAGCATATTAAAATATTGATATACATAAATAGTGTTGAAGACCCAGACCGTCCGACTCGTCCAGAGGACTAAGAGCACCTGCCCACATAAATAGTGTGAAAAGTTTTTATATAATAGAATATATTCATACTTTGTATACTCGTATTCTTGTCACATCAATTTCGTCAGGATACTGCCAACCGCATCCTAAAAATGGTCCATATATTGGTATTTTAATTGCAACATTATATATCGAGATTTAACAGAGCTAGAGGGTCACCTTTAATGCAAAATAATTATGCTTCTAACATTAATCATTATTTAGCCTCAGAGCTAGGAAGGGATCTTAGAATCCTGACATATTCACAATTATATAGTTTATATATAATTTTAGAAACACTCCTAGTTGTTCTGTGAGAAAAGCAATTCAATTTAATAATGGTGTCGGTATTTTAACAAACTAAATGTAACACCATAGGATCTCTAGCCTTTTTTAGTCGATTTTTGCTCATTTCAACGTCCACCGTCCCCTTAAATGAATCTGAGGAAAAATAATGTATGGGGGAAAATATTTCATTAATCTGAATTGCAAGATACAATGTGGTAAAATAAGTTATGATTAAATATGGACCATTAAATGGGCTAGATTTAGGAAGTATATTTAATGTAAGATAAAATTTATAAAGTATCTACAACTATGTATAATTTCTTTTCAAAGTACTAGTTATGCTACTCTTTAGTGGAGTACAACAATTTTTTTAAATATATGTAGCATGTTGAAGAGAAAAATACATTGTTGCAGCAGCAATAAAAGGTTTGTTTAACAGTTGAAATGGGAAATTAATAAACACTTTAGAAAAATGGAAAATTAATATACACTTTTAAATTTCAGAAATTTAAAATAAGCAAATTCGATAATTTATCGAAATATTATCAACAAAATAATTAAGTTTTAGAGGAATTTTTTTATAAAGAAGAAATTTATTTTTTTTTTTTATGAATTTTCTAAAAAAAAAAAAAAAAAAAAATGAAAAAAAAAAAAATGCATAAGCATTTTTTTTCAAAAAAATAAATTTAAAATCCTAGAATTAAAATTACCGGGGGTTGGGTGGTCATTTTTTCCGTGGGAAAAAAAGTTTTCTAAGCAATCCTGTGTAAATCTGCTCATTAAAATGTACGGTATATTGACCAGCAATTCAGGAATCATTTTCCTAAATGCAGAAAGTGTGATCACAAGGAAAAGTTATTTTCTTCCCTTAAGTTTGAAAATCAGTAGACTGAATAAATTCAGAAAATTTTTTCCAATTCTCAAGGTGGGGCGTAGATAACACATCTATTCAACAGACACAAAACAGGTATGTAAAAATATAAGTTACCAAACTAACATAATACTATATTTCGAAACAGTTATTCACATAAAAATTTATTTTCTGCATATTTACACAATGTGAGCCCAGTGAGCAACCTTGGCAATACCTTTGTGCTCAAATTTCACCGGGTAACATTTAAAGTTTTTGCGAACACTCTTCAATAAATGGGGAGCATCAAACATTTTACGGCCTTGAACATAGAAATAGGGCTTTTTAGTTGTTGTTAAAGTTTTCTTAGAGAATATTTTCCTAATTTCCATTGGTTGGAAACCGAAGTCCTTGCATATTTTTCATAGGTAGGCACGTGTGGTCGGAAACGGCGACAAATCTCTTTTTTTTTCGGTCGACCATTTTGCTGCTCCATGTCCTCGGTCGAGTCGGTCGGCCTGGGATTTCGACGACATTCCTGTAGTTCCTACATCGTCAGGAGTGTCTCCAGTGTATAGGGACTACTCCTGAAAAAAAAAAGATACATATGTTATATATAAAATAATTTAGTAAAAATTATGGAACTTACCTAAAATATCATGTTTTTACAAGATCCATGTCTTATAAAAAAAAATGTGTTTACTTACCATATATGTATCTTATCATCATGAGAATTATAGGAGGATATCTATGAAATAATTTTAATATATATTATATATATTTTGTAAAAATATTTGAATTAAAAAATAAATATACTTACATTGAATATACTTAGTTCCTTATATATATGTTACTGGATAATTGCTAAGGACGGAAAGGAAGCAATCTATAGAAAATTAGAATAAGTGTGAAGAGATTTAAAGGATTTGACGCGTGTGGATAGTTGTTCCTAGTGAAGGTTTTAAGAGAACTAAATGAATAAAGTAAATAACTTACCTTATACGTTTTAATATTCACGGGGGAAAAATGCAACTGTAAAATGTAGAGTGTTTATTATAAAACAAATATTTTAAAATAAAAGTACTTGCTTCCAATAATTGTAAAGTATCCTCCAGCAATATAGGTAAATCTTCAAACATCATTTGCAGTGCTGTTGCGGAATGAGAGATCTCTGATGCATCGTAGCTTGGCAGCTGCGCCGAATTTGGGATTTCTGGGATGCGGTTGTCTACTCGGCCGTACAAATAGTTGATCAAGTTGTCAGGATAAGTTCGAAGACCTAGGTCTTCGACGGGGCCGTCTGGTATGTGTAACTGCAATGGCCTATTTGAACTTCTTTGTTCAATATTGATGGATAGGTCTAAAGGAGTATTTTGCATGTTATTATATATTGGTTCAGTGTGGACAGATTCTGTTAAGAAAACATTAGGATGATTGTTCTCAGTATTAGAAGTAAATATATGAGGGTATTAGATAAAGCTGATGTTATGGTTGTACTAGAAATGGTAGATATTCTTCCACCCTGATTTGAACCAGAAAAATTTAGGGGCATGTTATGTGTCTGTGTTCTATTAGAGAATCCAGAGATGTTATCTCTATATCTGTGTTTTTTTATATACGGTCTGATTGCAGATGTTCCGCCACCGTTATTTCCACTGGAGCCGCCAGCGATATCATGTCTGTGTCTTCTTATACAATAATTGGTTGAAGAGTTAGACCTGGTAGACATTCGACCACCCTGATTTGGATCAGAAACATATGGTGGTGTTCTACTAGGGCCTCCAGAGAAGTTATCTCTGTGTCTTGTTGTATAAGAGTTGGTTGAAGAGTTATAAATGGTAGACGCTCTTCCACCCTGATATGGATCAGAAACATATGGTGGCGTTCTACTAGAGCCTCTAGAGAAGTTATTTCTGTGTCTGTGTTCTGTTGTATAAGAACTGATTGCAGATGTTCTACCACCGTTATTTATACTAGAGCCGCCAGCGATGTCATGTCTGTGTCTTGTTGCAGAGATAGAACCTGTAGATGTTCTATCACCCTGATTTGGACCAGATTCTGGTGAAATAATTTGAATTTCCGGTTCGGTATTATCGAATAACGGATCATTCAGATAAGATGAATGCTCCGAACAAGTTTCCTCCAAATAATGTATGTTATATTTGAATAATTTATAGTCCTCTATTTTATAGATATTTAATCTGTCTTGTGAAATGTTTAGCATTGCTAATTGATTTACGGGTGCATTTGTCAGTACTAAAACTTTGATGCCGGGGCTAAAAATAACAGTGGAGCCACAGTTTGGAAATTTACCGTCTTTTATGGATTCGAAATTGCTAGCTAGAGAATTAATATTACTGTTTCTAGGTAAGTCAATAATGATACCGATGTGATCAGTGTCAAAATTTGGTAAAGATCTGACTATACCCTGTAATAACTTTTTATTATCACAGGTATAGAGAAAGCCACAATTTTCTGTCTTTTTAGCTGAAAAAAAATTAAAAATACTATGTTATATATATATGTTATATAAATATGTTATAATGTATAAAAAATAATACTTACATCTGAGGAATAATCCAAGTTGAGTTTTTCCGTTATTTCCTTTAGGATCTGATATAATGTCTATTTCTCTGTTGTTTTGTGTGATTAAAGCATTGATGCTAGCTTTCTGCCATGGCCTTAAACAAATATTTATGTCACATTTTTTGCTAGACATCAGGAAGTGTTGGAATTCATCATATTTTGTCCATAATGGGTTGTTGGATCCGTCAGGAAGAAAGTGTTGAAAATTTATATCTATATCATTAGATATTAAACTATAATGAAACTTTTCTTTGTGATATCTTATTATGTGTTCATGTATCCACTGTGGAGCGAATTTACCCGTGCAGAAGCGACAATCTATCTTTTCCATGATGTCTAGAAAAGAAAAAAAATTGTTTTAATATAATATGTTTATAAAATATATAGTTTAAATTCTTAGATAAGTTCAAGCAGTTTATGACATGAATCTTTCCTTACAAAGTCATTGGAGGATTTAAATAGTGAAATTTGTATCAAACATTACAATCCGTGAATACTGGAAGCCTATTGTTTTGAAACGCAATCGAATGTTCAGAGTCCCCCCCCCTCTCTCTTTCTCTAAATTTTAGAGTGAAATTTTGAAAAAAATCAAAACCTTTAATAAAGTTATGAAAATAGACATTTTTGTTAGAAAACGATTGACATAAACTTTAGAACCGTTCTCGAGATATTGCATAAATAAATTTATAAAAAATTCTGTAAATTAAAAAATATTGAGAAAAATGTTCATATTTAGTGATATCATTCTCGTGAATTTAGCTTGTTCTATTCAGAAAAAAAGATACTTTGAGTAATACTTTTGCACGGTCGGGAAGTACCACCCAATATAGATAGGAACCCATCCATGGGGACCGTACCCTCCTGCGCTTCACAATCAATCGCTCGGAAGGTCTTACGGACCCGCATGTTTAACGTGATCGTATTCCCCGTGAACACGGCGGGGAATCTAACCCTGGTTGTCCGAGTGCGCAATCCCTAAGTGCTAACCACTAGGCTGTCGACCTAGTGATTGTAAGATAAATTGTATAAGAATTGCTGAATATTATTTGCAGAAAATTATTTTAATTCCGGAGTCTGGAATAAAAGTGTAAAAATGAAATAGTCACTGCTTATTCAGAGTCTGTAGATCGGATCTTGGGAAAAAGGGGGAGTTGAAGATCGAATGGATGGTCAATGGCAGCAGATTTATTTTATTTACCCAACAAAAAGACGATGCATTTTGTGAGCTAATAGAATATTATGACTCTTGGTTAAGCCACTGGATCTGTTAGTTTCACAAATATTAAGCATGCAAAATTGATGTTATTAAACTTTATAGCGTTTTAAATATATAAACTATGTACAGTTTTAAAATTTTAAAGCAATGTTCACATGGATCATAAATAATAAATGAATACATACCACTTTTATGTCATGATACTGCTTTTACACCATTTAGAGGCTTTTCTTTGCTTTTCTCTCTACTAATTGTTGCATGAAAGTCTTATTTAAGTGTTTAATGCGAATGAATGTTCTGGTTCCTGAAAACAAAGTTATGGCTTTTAGTGATATAGAAGGTGAAATGTTTTACACTTAAACTTCATTTTTAAGATAGAATTACAAATTATATTACATATTATATTAAAACGACTGACACAGTCTGTTTTACCACAGCTAATTGGAGAAACTGGCATTTCTCCTTCTAATCCAGTGACGTCACGAACGGCGATAACGTCCGCCTTCTAGCATACTGGTGGCATTCTGGTCCATTATCCTCACTGCAGTAAAATAGCATATTAAAATATTGATATACATAAATAGTGTGAAAAAATTTCATATAATATAAATATATTCATACTTTGTATACTCGTATTCTTGTCACATCAATTTCGTCATGATACTGGCAACCACATCTTGAAAATGGTCCGCTCTTTCTAACTCAGTGACGTCACGAACGGCGATAACGTCCGCTTTCTAGGATACTGGTGACATTCTGCTTTTTCGATCTCTGATCCTCACTGCAGTAAAATAGCTTATTAAAATATTGATATACATAAATAGTGTGAAAAGTTTTTATATAATAGAATATATTCATACTTTGTATACTCGTATTCTTGTCACATCAATTTCGTCAGGATACTGCCAACCGCATCCTAAAAATGGTCCATATATTGGTATTTTAATTGCAACATTATATATCGAGATTTAACAGAGCTAGAGGGTCACCTTTAATGCAAAATAATTATGCTTCTAACATTAATCATTATTTAGCCTCAGAGCTAGGAAGGGATCTTAGAATCATGACATATTCACAATTATATAGTTGTATTGAGATTTAATTGTAATTCCATAGGGACAGAATAATGAATTTTTATTACCATTGCCTTCTTTATGCTCCTTGCAACCGCACACAAAAACTGTATCTGCGCGATTCTTGGGACAAGTATGTTTGTATATATTATCGTCTTTCCAGCAGTGTTCCCCTTCGTCGATGCAACCACATCCCATAGCAGGACCATTTAGCAGTATGTATCTGCGATTGGAGTGCCAATTTTCAACGATATCAGCGTCAGATCTGTGCATTGCTACTTCTTCCTCATCGGAGATGCACATCGGGCACTCCTCCAGAAGATCATATTCATTCATTTCATTAATCGTGACATTCTGCTTTTTCGATCTCTGATCCTCACTGCAGTAAAATAGCATATTAAAATATTGATATACATAAATAGTGTGAAAAGTTTTTATATAATAGAATATATTCATACTTTGTATACTCGTATTCTTGTCACATCAATTTCGTCAGGATACTGCCAACCGCATCCTAAAAATGGTCCATATATTGGTATTTTAATTGCAACATTATATATCGAGATTTAACAGAGCTAGAGGGTCACCTTTAATGCAAAATTATTATGCTTCTAACATTAATCATTATTTAGCCTCAGAGCTAGGAAGGGATCTTAGAATCCTGTCATATTCACAATTATATAGTTGTATTGAGATTTAATTGTAATTCCATAGGGACAGAATAATGAATTTTTATTACCATTGCCTTCTTTATGCTCCTTGCAACCGCACACAAAAACTGTATCTGCGCGATTCTTGGGACAAGTATGTTTGTATATATTATCGTCTTCCCAGCAGTGTTCCCCTTCGTCGATGCAACCACATCCCATAGCAGGACCATTTAGCAGTATGTATCTGCGATTGGAGTGCCAATTTTCAACGATATCAGCGTCCGATCTGTGCATTGCCACTTCTTCCTCATCGGAGATGCACATCGGGCACTCCTCCAGAAAATCATATTCATTCATTTCATTAATCGTGACATTCTGCTTTTTCGATCTCTGATCCTCACTGCAGTAAAATAGCATATTAAAATATTGATATACATAAATAGTGTGAAAAGTTTTTATATAATAGAATATATTCATACTTTGTATACTCGTATTCTTGTCACATCAATTTCGTCAGGATACTGCCAACCGCATCCTAAAAATGGTCCATATATTGGTATTTTAATTGCAACATTATATATCGAGATTTAACAGAGCTAGAGGGTCACCTTTAATGCAAAATAATTATGCCTCTAACATTAATCATTATTTAGCCTCAGAGCTAGGAAGGGATCTTAGAATCCTGACATATTCACAATTATATAGTTGTATTGAGATTTAATTGTAATTCCATAGGGACAGAATAATGAATTTTTATTACCATTGCCTTCTTTATGCTCCTTGCAACCGCACACAAAAACTGTATCTGCGCGATTCTTGGGACAAGTATGTTTGTATATATTATCGTCTTCCCAGCAGTGTTCCCCTTCGTCGATGCAACCACATCCCATAGCAGGACCATTTAGCAGTATGTATCTGCGATTGGAGTGCCAATTTTCAACGATATCAGCGTCCGATCTGTGCATTGCCACTTCTTCCTCATCGGAGATGCACATCGGGCACTCCTCCAGAAGATCATATTCATTCATTTCATTAATCGACGTAGGGGTCTCTGACACCGTTGATGGTGAGCGTGCATAGGAGGGTTCTATATTTTCGAAATTGTCTGGTATATAAATATCTATACCTTTGTCCAGAGCATTCACCCATTCTTCAATTCTTCGACGGCGCCAGAAGCCTTCCTCGACGTTTGCTACACCAACTTCCAGTATCCAATTGGGATCGTCATAAGAAGAATTAAAACTATTTCTTGCGCTTCCATAATCTGATCGTCTATTATGAAATACAGGATCCATTTTATTTCCAAGTTCTGTAATATCAAAAAAAGAGGAAGAAAATTGTAAATTTTTAAAGCATGATTTATATAGGTAGTGTGTACCTAAGAGATTTCTATCATTCGCTAATAGTTAACAATACTGATAGTTACGTATCTTAAAAGCAGTCAACCTTACTGGTTGAAAAACCAATAATTGTAGAAACATCCTGACTATTCGCTGGAGGATAACAAAGCTATGTATCTCTAAAGCAGCGAATTGCATGCTAGCAATTTTAGAAACACTCCTAGTTGTTCTGTGAGAAAAGCAATTCAATTTAATAATGGTGTCGGTATTTTAACAAACTAAATGTAACACCATAGGATCGCTAGCCTTTTTTAGTCGATTTTTGCTCATTTCAACGTCCACCGTCCCCTTAAATGAATCTGAGGAAAAATAATGTATGGGGAAAAATATTTCATTAATCTGAATTGCAAGATACACTGTGGTAAAATAAGTTATGATTAAATATGGACCATTAAATGGGCTAGATTTAGGAAGTATATTTAATGTAAGATAAAATTTATAAAGTATCTACAACTATGTATAATTTCTTTTCAAAGTACTAGTTATGCTACTCTTTAGTGGAGTACAACAATTTTTTTAAATATATGTAGCATGTTGAAGAGAAAAATACATTGTTGCAGCAGCAATAAAAGGTTTGTTTAACAGTTGAAATGGGAAATTAATAAACACTTTAGAAAAATGGGAAATTAATATACACTTTTAAATTTCAGAAATTTAAAATAAGCAAATTCGATAATTTATCGAAATATTATCAACAAAATAATTAAGTTTTAGAGGAATTTTTTTATAAAGAAGAAATTTTTTTTTTTTTTTTATGAATTTTCTAAAAAAAAAAAAAAAAAAAAAATGAAAAAAAAAAAATGCATAAGCATTTTTTTTCAAAAAAATAAATTTAAAATCCTAGAATTAAAATTACCGGGGGTTGGGTGGTCATTTTTTCCGTGGGAAAAAAAGTTTTCTAAGCAATCCTGTGTAAATCTGCTCATTAAAATGTACGGTATATTGACCAGCAATTCAGGAATCATTTTCCTAAATGCAGAAAGTGTGATCACAAGGAAAAGTTATTTTCTTCCCTTAAGTTTGAAAATCAGTAGACTGAATAAATTCAGAAAAATTTTTCCAATTCTCAAGGTGGGGCGTAGATAACACATCTATTCAACAGACACAAAACAGGTATGTAAAAATATAAGTTACCAAACTAACATAATACTATATTTCGAAACAGTTATTCACATAAAAATTTATTTTCTGCATATTTACACAATGTGAGCCCAGTGAGCAACCTTGGCAATACCTTTGTGCTCAAATTTCACCGGGTAACATTTAAAGTTTTTGCGAACACTCTTCAATAAATGGGGAGCATCAAACATTTTACGGCCTTGAACATAGAAATAGGGCTTTTTAGTTGTTGTTAAAGTTTTCTTAGAGAATATTTTCCTAATTTCCATTGGTTGGAAACCGAAGTCCTTGCATATTTTTCATAGGTAGGCACGTGTGGTCGGAAACGGCGACAAATCTCTTTTTTTTTTCGGTCGACCATTTTGCTGCTCCATGTCCTCGGTCGAGTCGGTCGGCCTGGGATTTCGACGACATTCCTGTAGTTCCTACATCGTCAGGAGTGTCTCCAGTGTATAGGGACTACTCCTGAAAAAAAAAAGATACATATGTTATATATAAAATAATTTAGTAAAAATTATGGAACTTACCTAAAATATCATGTTTTTACAAGATCCATGTCTTATAAAAAAAAATGTGTTTACTTACCATATATGTATCTTATCATCATGAGAATTATAGGAGGATATCTATGAAATAATTTTAATATATATTATATATATTTTGTAAAAATATTTGAATTAAAAAATAAATATACTTACATTGAATATACTTAGTTCCTTATATATATGTTACTGGATAATTGCTAAGGACGGAAAGGAAGCAAACTATAGAAAATTAGAATAAGTGTGAAGAGATTTAAAGGATTTGACGCGTGTGGATAGTTGTTCCTAGTGAAGGTTTTAAGAGAACTAAATGCATAAAGTAAATAACTTACCTTATACGTTTTAATATTCACGGGGGAAAAAATGCAACTGTAAAATGTAGAGTGTTTATTATAAAACAAATATTTTAAAATAAAAGTACTTGCTTCCAATAATTGTAAAGTATCCTCCAGCAATATAGGTAAATCTTCAAACATCATTTGCAGTGCTGTTGCGGAATGAGAGATCTCTGATGCATCGTAGCTTGGCAGCTGCGCCGAATTTGGGATTTCTGGGATGCGGTTGTCTACTCGGCCGTCCAAATAGTTGATCAAGTTGTCAGGATAAGTTCGAAGATCTAGGTCTTCGACGGGGCCGTCTGGTATGTGTAACTGCAATGGCCTATTTGAACTTCTTTGTTCAATATTGATGGATAGGTCTAAAGGAGTATTTTGCATGTTATTATATATTGGTTCAGTGTGGACAGATTCTGTTAAGAAAACATTAGGATGATTGTTCTCAGTATTAGAAGTAAATATATGAGGGTATTAGATAAAGCTGATGTTATGGTTGTACTAGAAATGGTAGATATTCTTCCACCCTGATTTGAACCAGAAAAATTTAGGGGCATGTTATGTGTCTGTGTTCTATTAGAGAATCCAGAGATGTTATCTCTATATCTGTGTTTTTTTATATACGGTCTGATTGCAGATGTTCCGCCACCGTTATTTCCACTGGAGCCGCCAGCGATATCATGTCTGTGTCTTCTTATACAATAATTGGTTGAAGAGTTAGACCTGGTAGACATTCGACCACCCTGATTTGGATCAGAAACATATGGTGGTGTTCTACTAGGGCCTCCAGAGAAGTTATCTCTGTGTCTTGTTGTATAAGAGTTGGTTGAAGAGTTATAAATGGTAGACGCTCTTCCACCCTGATATGGATCAGAAACATATGGTGGCGTTCTACTAGAGCCTCTAGAGAAGTTATTTCTGTGTCTGTGTTCTGTTGTATAAGAACTGATTGCAGATGTTCTACCACCGTTATTTATACTAGAGCCGCCAGCGATGTCATGTCTGTGTCTTGCTGCAGAGATAGAACCTGTAGATGTTCTATCACCCTGATTTGGACCAGATTCTGGTGAAATAATTTGAATTTCCGGTTCGGTATTATCGAATAACGGATCATTCAGATAAGATGAATGCTCCGAACGAGTTTCCTCCAAATAATGTATGTTATATTTGAATAATTTATAGTCCTATTTTATAGATATTTAATCTGTCTTGTGAAATGTTTAGCATTGCTAATTGATTTACGGGTGCATTTGTCAGTACTAAAACTTTGATGCCGGGGCTAAAAATAACAGTGGAGCCACAGTTTGGAAATTTACCGTCTTTTATGGATTCGAAATTGCTAGCTAGAGAATTAATATTACTGTTTCTAGGTAAGTCAATAATGATACCGATGTGATCAGTGTCAAAATTTGGTAAAGATCTGACTATACCCTGTAATAACTTTTTATTATCACAGGTATAGAGAAAGCCACAATTTTCTGTCTTTTTAGCTGAAAAAAAATTAAAAATACTATGTTATATATATATGTTATATAAATATGTTATAATGTATAAAAAATAATACTTACATCTGAGGAATAATCCAAGTTGAGTTTTTCCGTTGTTTCCTTTAAGATCTGATATTATGTCTATTTCTCTGTTGTTTTGTGTGATTAAAGCATTGATGCTAGCTTTCTGCCATGGCCTTAAACAAATATTTATGTCACATTTTTTGCTAGAAATCAAGAAGTGTTGGAATTCATATTTTGTCCATAATGGGTTGTTGGATCCGTCAGGAAGAAAGTGTTGAAAATTTATATCTATATCATTAGATATTAAACTATAATGAAACTTTTCTTTGTGATATCTTATTATGTGTTCATGTATTCACTGTGGAGCGAATTTACCCGTGCAGAAGCGACAATCTATCTTTTCCATGATGTCTAGAAAAGAAAAAAAATTGTTTTAATATAATATGTTTATAAAATATATAGTTTAAATTCTTAGATAAGTTCAAGCAGTTTATGACATGAATCTTTCCTTACAAAGTCATTGGAGGATTTAAATAGTGAAATTTGTATCAAACATTACAATCCGTGAATACTGGAAGCCTATTGTTTTGAAACGCAATCGAATGTTCAGAGTCCCCCCCCCCTCTCTCTCTCTTTCTCTAAATTTTAGAGTGAAATTTTGAAAAAAATCAAAACCTTTAATAAAGTTATGAAAATAGACATTTTTGTTAGAAAACGATTGACATAAACTTTAGAACCGTTCTCGAGATATTGCATAAATAAATTTATAAAAAATTCTATAAATTAAAAAATATTGAGAAAAATGTTCATATTTAGTGATATCATTCTCGTGAATCTAGCTTGTTCTATTCAGAAAAAAAGATACTTTGAGTAATACTTTTGCACGGTCGGGAAGTACCACCCAATATGGATAGGAACCCATCCATGGGGACCGTACAGTCTCTCAAATATATAATCAAACTATTGTAACCCCATCAAAAAACATAGATTTAAAAATTATTCCATTGTTCTGTAATTTTTTCCAACGGAGCTTTTCTATTTGTTAACGAAAAATTGAATTGAATTTTTTGAAATGGATTTATTTCTAAATTATTCTTTTTCAGACTTAATTTCGGAGATTTGGAATTAATCATCCTATTTGACTAGCTGTTAAGTAGATTTACCCATCCAAGTTTGCTAAATCTCAAGTTGGTTGTTCTACAGTAAAGACGACAGTCCTGGATTATTTCCTTCAAGATCGTTGAGTGAATCCAACCAGTGCGTGATAGACCCATACAGTGCTCCGCTCTAAATGAGAGCATTTTTGGTCTTGAAAAAGGAAGGAAATGATTATTGAAATTTTCTTTAATATTCAAAATAAATATGGTTTTTAGTAAATGCCACGCATCTGAATGCCGAAATACCATATTCAGTGTGGTTCTTTTATTAGATCATAAAAATGAAAGAAAACAACATTTTGAATTAGCGTTGCGGTACGCCGCTGCGTTTATTATTCTGATTATAATGTCAAAAGGAAGATACAAACAAAACAGTGACAAGGGGCTAAAGAAGAACTATTGATAGCTGTGTCGAGAGGCTTCGTTTAAACCAAAAAATATACTGATCGCTCCCATTCGGAAAGATGCGATCCAAACCTAAAAGAAAAATACATAATTTTTAATAACACTAGTCGTTCTCTACACCACCTTTGAAAATAAGTACCAAATGAGAATTGAATTAAAATAAAGCCATAAAATTTGGTGACCATTGCTAGATGATTGCTGGTCTGAACGGCGTTTAAAATTTTCTTATTAAAGGATCCTTTGAATATACTTACCAGTTTCAAGTAGACTGGACCGAATTGCGTTCGTTCCCGACAACGTCCATGCCATCCCAGTTTCGGCATCATTAGGAATACCAGCCAAGCTGTAAATCTTCCTGCCTTCTACCGTAGTAGAGAACCTAAAGTAAAAATGGGAGTTTCTAACCTGGGAAGGACATTCTAAAGAGTTCAACAAAAGTTTTATTATGCGGCTTGTTAAAATTTTCACAACATTGTTAAAACAATTTTACGGAAAGTACCGTAATTTAGATTAGTTTGCACTTTATCATGCTAAAGGGGACACATTTTTAAGCCTGCAATTTTCTTGGACATAGAAGTTGAAAGGTCGGGAATAAGTGCCACCAACCTCTCGGACCCACATGTTTAACGTGATCGTACACGGCGGCAGTGGCTGGAAGTTGTAATGACTCCTTAAAATTTAATCTTTAAAGTAATAAAACTTTCCAATGCAACTTTACATTAAATCTGCGAAAAAGAGGCAGGCTAGGATTTCGATTCCATGGGCCATATTCGCGTTTATTTATTTTATAATATTGACTTGCCTGCAGTAAAACTTAGTGTCGCGATATCTATAGAAAACTGTCCTAGCTTCGTTGCCTTTAGGCGGTTTCAGAGAGCCACAAGGTAGAAATTTGTTAACGAAAGAGTGGTATAACTAAAACTTTACTTTCGTAAAATTGCAGGTACGTGAAA
This sequence comes from Amaurobius ferox, assembly GCA_951213105.1. Taxonomy (NCBI): domain Eukaryota; kingdom Metazoa; phylum Arthropoda; class Arachnida; order Araneae; family Amaurobiidae; genus Amaurobius; species Amaurobius ferox. The sequence goes on along the minus strand of OX578150.1, from coordinate 12,434,518 downwards.
ATTTTACACTGATTCTGCAATAGGCGCGGTATCTTGTCAGCTGCAACAGAAAACTAGTTTTGGGTTTCGTCGAAATTTGAAACATTTATAGTTTGAAATATTGATTTCAGCTTATTGTACCTGTAAATTTTATAATTTATTTTATTAAAGAAATTTATTTTATTAAAGAAAAATGTTAAAGAAAGCTCTTACCTGAACATCGCATCCCGAGCGTTCGCTATCAGATCATAAACAGTCTTATTTCCAGAGAAAGTGGAACTGTCTTCTGTATCGGAAGGAAACCATATGGAGAAGGTAATTTTCTTGGCATTGGAGTCCACTTGATACAAAGAATCTCCCATGGTTCCTTTAAACAGAATATGGAACAAAATGTTTAATTTATTCTTTAAACCCTCCTGTACGTCACAAGACCGGCCACCCATTGCTGAACGGCGTTTAAAATTTTCTTATTAAAGGATCCTTTGAATATACTTACCAGTTTCAAGTAGACTGGACCGAATTGCGTTCGTTCCCGACAACGTCCATGCCATCCCAGTTTCGGCATCATTAGGAATACCAGCCAAGCTGTAAATCTTCTTGCCTTCTACCGTAGTAGAGAACCTAAAGTAAAAATGGGAGTTTCTAACCTGGGAAGGACATTCTAAAGAGTTCAACAACCCGTCAAAACTGAAATTTCTATAAAAATATTACTAAACATCAAGATAAAAGTTTTATTATGCGGCTTGTTAAAATTTTCACAACATTGTTAAAACAATTTTACGGAAAGTACCGTAATTTAGATTAGTTTGCACTTTATCATGCTAAAGGGGGCACATTTTTAAGCCTGCAATTTTCTTGGACATAGAAGTTGAAAGGTCGGGAATAAGTGCCACCAACCTCTCGGACCCACATGTTTAACGTGATCGTACACGGCGGCAGTGGCTGGAAGTTGTAATGACTCCTAAAAATTTAATCTTTAAAGTAATAGAACTTTCCAATGCAACTTTACATTAAATCTGCGAAAAAGAGGCAGGCAGGCTAGGATTTCGATTCCATGGGCCATATTCGCGTTTATTTATTTTATAATATTGACTTGCCTGCAGTAAAACTTAGTGTCGCGATATCTATAGAAAACTGTCCTAGCTTCGTTGCCTTTAGGCGGTTTCAGAGAGCCACAAGGTAGAAATTTGTTAACGAAAGAGTGGTATAACTAAAACTTTACTTTCGTAAAATTGCAGGTACGTGAAACTTTTACACTGATTCTGCAATAGGCGCGGTATCTTGTCAGCTGGAACAGAAAACTAGTTTTGGGTTTCGTCGAAATTTGAAACATTTATAGTTTGAAATATTGATTTCAGCTTATTGTACCTGTAAATTTTATAATTTATTTTATTAAAAAAATTTATTTTATTAAAGAAAAATGTTAAAGAAAGCTCTTACCTGAACATCGCATCCCGAGCGTTCGCTATCAGATCATAAACAGTCTTATTTCCAGAGAAATTGGAACTGTCTTCTGTATCGGAAGGAAACCATATGGAGAAGGTAATTTTCTTGGCATTGGAGTCCACTTGATACAAAGAATCTCCCATGGTTCCTTTAAACAGAATATGGAACAAAATGTTTAATTTATTCTTTAAACCCTCCTGTACGTCACAAGACCGGCCACCCATTGCTGAACGGCGTTTAAAATTTTCTTATTAAAGGATCCTTTGAATATACTTACCAGTTTCAAGTAGACTGGACCGAATTGCGTTCGTTCCCGACAACGTCCATGCCATCCCAGTTTCGGCATCATTAGGAATACCAGCCAAGCTGTAAATCTTCCTGCCTTCTACCGTAGTAGAGAACCTAAAGTAAAAATGGGAGTTTCTAACCTGGGAAGGACATTCTAAAGAGTTCAACAACCCGTCAAAACTGAAATTTCTATAAAAATATTACTAAACATCAAGTTTTATTATGCGGCTTGTTAAAATTTTCACAACATTGTTAAAACAATTTTACGGAAAGTACCGTAATTTAGATTAGTTTGCACTTTATCATGCTAAAGGGGGCACATTTTTAAGCCTGCAATTTTCTTGGACATAGAAGTTGAAAGGTCGGGAATAAGTGCCACCAACCTCTCGGACCCACATGTTTAACGTGATCGTACACGGCGGCAGTGGCTGGAAGTTGTAATGACTCCTAAAAATTTAATCTTTAAAGTAATAAAACTTTCCAATGCAACTTTACATTAAATCTGCGAAAAAGAGGCAGGCTAGGATTTCGATTCCATGGGCCATATTCGCGTTTATTTATTTTATAATATTGACTTGCCTGCAGTAAAACTTAGTGTCGCGATATCTATAGAAAACTGTCCTAGCTTCGTTGCCTTTAGGCGGTTTCAGAGAGCCACAAGGTAGAAATTTGTTAACGAAAGAGTGGTATAACTAAAACTTTACTTTCGTAAAATTGCAGGTACGTGAAACTTTTACACTGATTCTGCAATAGGCGCGGTATCTTGTCAGCTGCAACAGAAAACTAGTTTTGGGTTTCGTCGAAATTTGAAACATTTATAGTTTGAAATATTGATTTCAGCTTATTGTACCTGTAAATTTTATAATTTATTTTATTAAAGAAATTTATTTTATTAAAGAAAAATGTTAAAGAAAGCTCTTACCTGAACATCGCATCCCGAGCGTTCGCTATCAGATCATAAACAGTCTTATTTCCAGAGAAAGTGGAACTGTCTTCTGTATCGGAAGGAAACCATATGGAGAAGGTAATTTTCTTGGCATTGGAGTCCACTTGATACAAAGAATCTCCCATGGTTCCTTTAAACAGAATATGGAACAAAATGTTTAATTTATTCGTTAAACCCTCCTGTACGTCACAAGACCGGCCACCCATTGCTGAACGGCGTTTAAAATTTTCTTATTAAAGGATCCTTTGAATATACTTACCAGTTTCAAGTAGACTTGACCGAATTGCGTTCGTTCCCGACAACGTCCATGCCATCCCAGTTTCGGCATCATTAGGAATACCAGCCAAGCTGTAAATCTTCCTGCCTTCTACCGTAGTAGAGAACCTAAAGTAAAAATGGGAGTTTCTAACCTGGGAAGGACATTCTAAAGAGTTCAACAACCCGTCAAAACTGAAATTTCTATAAAAATATTACTAAACATCAAGATAAAAGTTTTATTATGCGGCTTGTTAAAATTTTCACAACATTGTTAAAACAATTTTACGGAAAGTACCGTAATTTAGATTAGTTTGCACTTTATCATGCTAAAGGGGGCACATTTTTAAGCCTGCAATTTTCTTGGACATAGAAGTTGAAAGGTCGGGAATAAGTGCCACCAACCTCTCGGACCCACATGTTTAACGTGATCGTACACGGCGGCAGTGGCTGGAAGTTGTAATGACTCCTAAAAATTTAATCTTTAAAGTAATAAAACTTTCCAATGCAACTTTACATTAAATCTGCGAAAAATGTGTATATCTCATACGTGTATTTTATAATAGCTGCAAGATAAATTAAAAATACATCGCTCACAAAATGTTACCCGGTTTTATAAAAGCCTCGCCATTAGTAGTAATCATCTGTTCGATTACTTTTTTTGAATACTGTACCCTCCTGCGCTTCACAAGCAATCGCTCGGAAGGTCTTACGGACCCGCATGTTTAACGTGATCGTACTCCCCGTGAACACGGCGGGGAATCTAACCCTGGTTGTCCGAGTGCGCAATCCCTAAGTGCTAACCACTAGGCTGTCGACCTAGTGATTGTAAGATAAATTGTATAAGAATTGCTGAATATTATTTGCACAAAATTATTTTAATTCCGGAGTCTGGAAAAAAAGTGTAAAAATGAAATAGTCACTGCTTATTCAGAGTCTGTAGATCGGATCTTGGGAAAAAGGGGGAGTTGAAGATCGAATGGATGGTCAATGGCAGCAGATTTATTTTATTTACCCAACAAAAAGACGATGCATTTTGTGAGCTAATAGAATATTATGACTCTTGGTTAAGCCACTGGATCTGTTAGTTTCACAAATATTAAGCATGCAAAATTGATGTTATTAAACTTTATAGCGTTTTAAATATATAAACTATGTACAGTTTTAAAATTTTAAAGCAATGTTCACATGGATCATAAATAATAAATGAATACATACCACTTTTATGTCATGATACTGCTTTTACACCATTTAGAGGCTTTTCTTTGCTTTTCTCTCTACTAATTGTTGCATGAAAGTCTTATTTAAGTGTTTAGTGCGAATGAATGTTCTGGTTCCTGAAAACAAAGTTATGGCTTTTAGTGATATAGAAGGTGAAATGACACTTAAACTTCATTTTTAAGATAGAATTACAAATTATATTACATATTATATTAAAACGACTGACACAGTCTGTTTTACCATAGCTAATTGGAGAAACTGGCATTTCTCCTTCTAATCCAGTGACGTCACGAACGGCGATAACGTCCGCCTTCTAGCATACTGGTGGCATTCTGGTCCATTATCCTCACTGCAGTAAAATAGCCTTCTAGGATACTGGTGCCATTCTGCTTTTACGATCTCTGATCCTCACTGCAGTAAAATAGCATATTAAAATATTGATATACATAAATAGTGTGAAAAGTTTTTATATAATAGAATATATTCATACTTTGTATACTCGTATTCTTGTCACATCAATTTCGTCAGGATACTGCCAACCGCATCCTAAAAATGGTCCATATATTGGTATTTTAATTGCAACATTATATATCGAGATTTAACAGGGCTAGAGGGTCACCTTTAATGAAAAATAATTATGCTTCTAACATTAATCATTATTTAGCCTCAGAGCTAGGAAGGGATCTTAGAATCCTGACATATTTACAATTATATAGTTGTATTGAGATTTAATTGTAATTCCATAGGGACAGAATAATGAATTTTTATTACCATTGCCTTCTTTATGCTCCTTGCAACCGCACACAAAAACTGTATCTGCGCGATTCTTGGGACAAGTATGTTTGTATATATTATCGTCTTCCCAGCAGTGTTCCCCTTCGTCGATGCAACCACATCCCATAGCAGGACCATTTAGCAGTATGTATCTGCGATTGGAGTGCCAATTTTCAACGATATCAGCGTCCGATCTGTGCATTGCCACTTCTTCCTCATCGGAGATGCACATCGGGCACTCCTCCAGAAGATCATATTCATTCATTTCATTAATCGTGACATTCTGCTTTTTCGATCTCTGATCCTCACTGCAGTAAAATAGCATATTAAAATATTGATATACATAAATAGTGTGAAAAGTTTTTATATAATAGAATATATTCAAACTTTGTATACTCGTATTCTTGTCACATCAATTTCGTCAGGTTACTGCCAACCGCATCCTAAAAATGGTCCATATATTGGTATTTTAATTGCAACATTATATATCGAGATTTAACAGAGCTAGAGGGTCACCTTTAATGCAAAATAATTATGCTTCTAATATTAAACATTATTTAGCCTCAGAGCTAGGAAGGGATCTTAGAATCCTGACATATTTACAATTATATAGTTGTATTGAGATTTAATTGTAATTCCATAGGGACAGAATAATGAATTTTTATTACCATTGCCTTCTTTATGCTCCTTGCAACCGCACACAAAAACTGTATCTGCGCGATTCTTGGGACAAGTATGTTTGTATATATTATCGTCTTCCCAGCAGTGTTCCCCTTCGTCGATGCAACCACATCCCATAGCAGGACCATTTAGCAGTATGTATCTGCGATTGGAGTGCCAATTTTCAACGATATCAGCGTCCGATCTGTGCATTGCCACTTCTTCCTCATCGGAGATGCACATCGGGCACTCCTCCAGAAGATCATATTCATTCATTTCATTAATCGTGACATTCTGCTTTTTCGATCTCTGATCCTCACTGCAGTAAAATAGCATATTAAAATATTGATATACATAAATAGTGTGAAAAGTTTTTATATAATAGAATATATTCAAACTTTGTATACTCGTATTCTTGTCACATCAATTTCGTCAGGTTACTGCCAACCGCATCCTAAAAATGGTCCATATATTGGTATTTTAATTGCAACATTATATATCGAGATTTAACAGAGCTAGAGGGTCACCTTTAATGCAAAATAATTATGCTTCTAATATTAAACATTATTTAGCCTCAGAGCTAGGAAGGGATCTTAGAATCCTGACATATTCACAATTATATAGTTGTATTGAGATTTAATTGTAATTCCATAGGGACAGAATAATGAATTTTTATTACCATTGCCTTCTTTATGCTCCTTGCAACCGCACACAAAAACTGTATCTGCGCGATTCTTGGGACAAGTATGTTTGTATATATTATCGTCTTCCCAGCAGTGTTCCCCTTCGTCGATGCAACCACATCCCATAGCAGGACCATTTAGCAGTATGTTTCTGCGATTGGAGTGCCAATTTTCAACGATATCAGCGTCCGATCTGTGCATTGCCACTTCTTCCTCATCGGAGATGCACATCGGGCACTCCTCCAGAAGATCATATTCATTCATTTCATTAATCGTGACATTCTGCTTTTTCGATCTCTGATCCTCACTGCAGTAAAATAGCATATTAAAATATTGATATACATAAATAGTGTGAAAAGTTTTTATATAATAGAATATATTCATACTTTGTATACTCGTATTCTTGTCACATCAATTTCGTCAGGATACTGCCAACCGCATCCTAAAAATGGTCCATATATTGGTATTTTAATTGCAACATTATATATCGAGATTTAACAGGGCTAGAGGGTCACCTTTAATGCAAAATAATTATGCTTCTAACATTAATCATTATTTAGCCTCAGAGCTAGGAAGGGATCTTAGAATCCTGACATATTCACAATTATATAGTTGTATTGAGATTTAATTGTAATTCCATAGGGACAGAATAATGAATTTTTATTACCATTGCCTTCTTTATGCTCCTTGCAACCGCACACAAAAATTGTATCTGCGCGATTCTTGGGACAAGTATGTTTGTATATATTATCGTCTTCCCAGCAGTGTTCCCCTTCGTCGATACAACCACATCCCATAGCAGGACCATTTAGCAGTATGTATCTGCGATTAAAGTGCCAATTTTCAACGATATCAGCGTCCGATCTGTGCATTGCCACTTCTTCCTCATCGGAGATGCACATCGGGCACTCCTCCAGAAGATCATATTCATTCATTTCATTAATCGTGACATTCTGCTTTTTCGATCTCTGATCCTCACTGCAGTAAAATAGCATATTAAAATATTGATATACATAAATAGTGTGAAAAGTTTTTATATAATAGAATATATTCATACTTTGTATACTCGTATTCTTGTCACATCAATTTCGTCAGGATACTGCCAACCGCATCCTAAAAATGGTCCATATATTGGTATTTTAATTGCAACATTATATATCGAGATTTAACAGGGCTAGAGGGTCACCTTTAATGAAAAATAATTATGCTTCTAACATTAATCATTATTTAGCCTCAGAGCTAGGAAGGGATCTTAGAATCCTGACATATTTACAATTATATAGTTGTATTGAGATTTAATTGTAATTCCATAGGGACAGAATAATGAATTTTTATTACCATTGCCTTCTTTATGCTCCTTGCAACCGCACACAAAAACTGTATCTGCGCGATTCTTGGGACAAGTATGTTTGTATATATTATCGTCTTCCCAACAGTGTTCCCCTTCGTCGATGCAACCACATCCCATAGCAGGACCATTTAGCAGTATGTATCTGCGATTGGAGTGCCAATTTTCAACGATATCAGCGTCCGATCTGTGCATTGCCACTTCTTCCTCATCGGAGATGCACATCGGGCACTCCTCCAGAAGATCATATTCATTCATTTCATTAATCGTGACATTCTGCTTTTTCGATCTCTGATCCTCACTGCAGTAAAATAGCATATTAAAATATTGATATACATAAATAGTGTGAAAAGTTTTTATATAATAGAATATATTCATACTTTGTGTACTCGTATTCTTGTCACATCAATTTCGTCAGGATATTGCCAACCGCATCCTAAAAATGGTCCATATATTGGTATTTTAATTGCAACATTATATATCGAGATTTAACAGAGCTAGAGGGTCACCTTTAATGCAAAATAATTATGCTTCTAACATTAATCATTATTTAGCCTCAGAGCTAGGAAGGGATCTTAGAATCCTGACATATTCACAATTATATAGTTGTATTGAGATTTAATTGTAATTCCATAGGGACAGAATAATGAATTTTTATTACCATTGCCTTCTTTATGCTCCTTGCAACCGCACACAAAAACTGTATCTGCGCGATTCTTGGGACAAGTATGTTTGTATATATTATCTTCTTCCCAGCAGTGTTCCCCTTCGTCGATGCAACCACATCCCATAGCAGGACCATTTAGCAGTATGTATCTGCGATTGGAGTGCCAATTTTCAACGATATCAGCGTCCGATCTGTGCATTGCCACTTCTTCCTCATCGGAGATGCACATCGGGCACTCCTCCAGAAGATCATATTCATTCATTTCATTAATCGACGTAGGGGTCTCTGACACCGTTGATGGTGAGCGTGCATAGGAGGGTTCTATATTTTCGAAATTGTCTGGTATATAAATATCTATACCTTTGTCCAGAGCATTCACCCATTCTTCAATTCTTCGACGGCGCCAGAAGCCTTCCTCCACGTTTGCTACACCAACTTCCAGTATCCAATTGGGATCGTCATAAGAAGAATTAAAACTATTTCTTGCGCTTCCATAATCTGATCGTCTATTATGAAATACAGGATCCATTTTATTTCCAAGTTCTGTAATATCAAAAAAAGAGGAAGAAAATTGTAAATTTTTAAAGCATGATTTATATAGGTAGTTGTACCTAAGAGATTTCTATCATTCGCTAATAGTTAACAATACTGATAGTTAAGTATCTTAAAAGCAGTCAACCTTACTGGTTGAAAAACCAATAATTGTAGAAACATCCTGACTATTCGCTGAAGGATAACAAAGCTATGTATCTCTAAAGCAGCGAATTGCATGCTAGCAATTTTAGAAACACTCCTAGTTGTTCTGTGAGAAAAGCAATTCAATTTAATAATGGTGTCGGTATTTTAACAAACTAAATGTAACACTATAGGATCGCTAGCCTTTTTTAGTCGATTTTTGCTCATTTCAACGTCCACCGTCCCCTTAAATGAATCTGAGGAAAAATAATGTATGGGGAAAAATAATTCATTAATCTGAATTGCAAGATACAATGTGGTAAAATAAGTTATGATTAAATATGGACCATGAAATGGGCTAGATTTAGGAAGTATATTTAATGTAAGATAAAATTTATAAAGTATCTACAACTATGTATAATTTCTTTTCAAAGTACTAGTTATGCTACTCTTTAGTGGAGTACAAAAATTTTTTTAAATATATGTAGCATGTTGAAGAGAAAAATACATTGTTGCAGCAGCAATAAAAGGTTTGTTTAACAATTGAAATGGGAAATTAATAAACACTTTAGAAAAATGGAAAATTAATATACACTTTTAAATTTCAGAAATTTAAAATAAGCAAATTCGATAATTTATAGAAATATTATCAACAAAATAATTAAGTTTTAGAGGAATTTTTTTATAAAGAAGAAATTTATTTTTTTTATGAATTTTCTAAAAAAAAATGAAAAAAAAAAAAAATGCATAAGCATTTTTTTTCAAAAAAATAAATTTAAAATCCTAGAATTAAAATTACCGGGGGTTGGGTGGTCATTTTTTCCGTGGGAAAAAAAGTTTTCTAAGCAATCCTGTGTAAATCTGCTCATTAAAATGTACGGTATATTGACCAGCAATTCAGGAATCATTTTCCTAAATGCAGAAAGTGTGATCACAAGGAAAAGTTATTTTCTTCCCTTAAGTTTGAAAATCAGTAGACTGAATAAATTCAGAAAATTTTTTCCAATTCTCAAGGTGGGGCGAAGATAACACATCTATTCAACAGACACAAAACAGGTATGTAAAAATATAAGTTACCAAACTAACATAATACTATATTTCGAAACAGTTATTCACATAAAAATTTATTTTCTGCATATTTACACAATGTGAGCCCAGTGAGCAACCTTGGCAATACCTTTGTGCTCAAATTTCACCGGGTAACATTTAAAGTTTTTGCGAACACTCTTCAATAAATGGGGAGCATCAAACATTTTACGGCATTGAACATAGAAATAGGGCTTTTTAGTTGTTGTTAAAGTTTTCTTAGAGAATATTTTCCTAATTTCCATTGGTTGGAAACCGAAGTCCTTGCATATTTTTCATAGGTAGGCACGTGTGGTCGGAAACGGCGACAAATCTCTTTTTTTTTTCGGTCGACCATTTTGCTGCTCCATGTCCTCGGTCGAGTCGGTCGGCCTGGGATTTCGACGACATTCCTGTAGTTCCTACATCGTCAGGAGTGTCTCCAGTGTATAGGGACTACTCCTGAAAAAAAAAGATACATATGTTATATATAAAATAATTTAGTAAAAATTATGGAACTTACCTAAAATATCATGTTTTTACAAGATCCATGTCTTATAAAAAAAAATGTGTTTACTTACCATATATGTATCTTATCATCATGAGAATTATAGGAGGATATCTATGAAATAATTTTAATATATATTATATATATTTTGTAAAAATATTTGAATTAAAAAATAAATATACTTACATTGAATATACTTAGTTCCTTATATATATGTTACTGGATAATTGCTAAGGACGGAAAGGAAGCAAACTATAGAAAATTAGAATAAGTGTGAAGAGATTTAAAGGATTTGACGCGTGTGGATAGTTGTTCCTAGTGAAGGTTTTAAGAGAACTAAATGAATAAAGTAAATAACTTACCTTATACGTTTTAATATTCACGGGGGAAAAATGCAACTGTAAAATGTAGAGTGTTTATTATAAAACAAATATTTTAAAATAAAAGTACTTGCTTCCAATAATTGTAAAGTATCCTCCAGCAATATAGGTAAATCTTCAAACATCATTTGCAGTGCTGTTGCGGAATGAGAGATCTCTGATGCATCGTAGCTTGGCAGCTGCGCCGAATTTGGGATTTCTGGGATGCGGTTGTCTTCTCGGCCGTCCAAATAGTTGATCAAGTTGTCAGGATAAGTTCGAAGACCTAGGTCTTCGACGGGGCCGTCTGGTATGTGTAACTGCAATGGCCTATTTGAACTTCTTTGTTCAATATTGATGGATAGGTCTAAAGGTGTATTTTGCATGTTATTATATATTGGTTCAGTGTGGCCAGATTCTGTTAAGAAAACATTAGGATGATTGTTCTCAGTATTAGAAGTAAATATATGAGGGGTATTAGATAAAGCTGATGTTATGGTTGTACTAGAAATGGTAGATATTCTTCCACCCTGATTTGAACCAGAAAAATTTAGGGGCATGTTATGTGTCTGTGTTCTATTAGAGAATCCAGAGATGTTATCTCTATATCTGTGTTTTTTTATATACGGTCTGATTGCAGATGTTCCGCCACCGTTATTTCCACTGGAGCCGCCAACGATATCATGTCTGTGTCTTCTTATACAATAATTGGTTGAAGAGTTAGACCTGGTAGACATTCGACCACCCTGATTTGGATCAGAAACATATGGTGGCGTTCTACTAGGGCCTCCAGTGAAGTTATCTCTGTGTCTTGTTGTATAAGAGTTGGTTGAAGAGTTATAAATGGTAGACGCTCTTCCACCCTGATATGGATCAGAAACATATGGTGGCGTTCTACTAGAGCCTCTAGAGAAGTTATTTCTGTGTCTGTGTTCTGTTGTATAAGAACTGATTGCAGATGTTCTACCACCGTTATTTATACTAGAGCCGCCAGCGATGTCATGTCTGTGTCTTGTTGCAGAGATAGAACCTGTAGATGTTCTATCACCCTGATTTGGACCAGATTCTGGTGAAATAATTTGAATTTCCGGTTCGGTATTATCGAATAACGGATCATTCAGATAAGATGAATGCTCCGAACGAGTTTCCTCCAAATAATGTATGTTATATTTGAATAATTTATAGTCCTCTATTTTATAGATATTTAATCTGTCTTGTGAAATGTTTAGCATTGCTAATTGATTTACGGGTGCATTTGTCAGTACTAAAACTTTGATGCCGGGCCTAAAAATAACAGTGGAGTCACAGCTTGGAAATTTACCGTCTTTTATGGATTCGAAATTGCTAGCTAGAGAATTAATATTACTGTTTCTAGGTAAGTCAATAATGATACCGATGTGATCAGTGTCAAAATTTGGTAAAGATCTGACTATACCCTGTAATAACTTTTTATTATCACAGGTATAGAGAAAGCCACAATTTTCTGTCTTTTTAGCTGAAAAAAAATTAAAAATACTATGTTATATATATATGTTATATAAATATGTTATAATGTATAAAAAATAATACTTACATCTGAGGAATAATCCAAGTTGAGTTTTTCCGTTGTTTCCTTTAGGATCTGATATTATGTCTATTTCTCTGTTGTTTTGTGTGATTAAAGCATTGATGCTAGCTTTCTGCCATGGCCTTAAACAAATATTTATGTCACATTTTTTGCTAGACATCAAGAAGTGTTGGAATTCATCATATTTTGTCCATAATGGGTTGTTTGATCCGTCAGGAAGAAAGTGTTGAAAATTTATATCTATATCATTAGATATTAAACTATAATGAAACTTTTCTTTGAGATATCTTATTATGTGTTCATGTATCCACTGTGGAGCGAATTTACCCGTGCAGAAGCGACAATCTATCTTTTCCATGATGTCTAGAAAAGAAAAAAAATTGTTTTAATATAATATGTTTATAAAATATATAGTTTAAATTCTTAGATAACTTCAAGCAGTTTATGACATGAATCTTTCCTTACAAAGTCATTGGAGGATTTAAATAGTGAAATTTGTATCAAACATTACAATCCGTGAATACTGGAAGCCTATTGTTTTGAAACGCAATCGAATGTTCAGAGTCCCCCCCCCCCTCTCTCTCTCTTTCTCTAAATTTTAGAGTGAAATTTTGAAAAAAATCAAAACCTTTAATAAAGTTATGAAAATAGACATTTTTGTTTGAAAACGATTGACATAAACTTTAGAACCGTTCTCGAGATATTGCATAAATAAATTTATAAAAAATTCTATAAATTAAAAAATATTGAGAAAAATGTTCATATTTAGTGATATCATTCTCGTGAATCTAGCTTGTTCTATTCAGAAAAAAAGATACTTTGAGTAATACTTTTGCACGGTCGGGAAGTACCACCCAATATGGATAGGAACCTATCCATGGGGACCGTACCCTCCTGCGCTTCACAATCAATCGCTCGGAAGGTCTTACGGACCCGCATGTTTAACGTGATCGTACTCCCCGTGAACACGGCGGGGAATCTAACCCTGGTTGTCCGAGTGCGCAATCCCTAAGTGCTAACCACTAGGCTGTCGACCTAGTGATTGTAAGATAAATTGTATAAGAATTGCTGAATATTATTTGCACAAAATTATTTTAATTCCGGAGTCTGGAATAAAAGTGTAAAAATGAAATAGTCACTGCTTATTCAGAGTATGTAGATCGGATCTTGGGAAAAAGGGGGAGTTGAAGATCGAATGGATGGTCAATGGCAGCAGATTTATTTTATTTACCCAACAAAAAGACGATGCATTTTGTGAGCTAATAGAATATTATGACTCTTGGTTAAGCCACTGGATCTGTTAGTTTCACAAATATTAAGCATGCAAAATTGATGTTATTAAACTTTATAGCGTTTTAAATATATAAACTATGTACAGTTTTAAAATTTTAAAGCAATGTTCACATGGATCATAAATAATAAATGAATACATACCACTTTTATGTCATGATACTGCTTTTACACCATTTAGAGGCTTTTCTTTGCTTTTCTCTCTACTAATTGTTGCATGAAAGTCTTATTTAAGTGTTTAATGCGAATGAATGTTCTGGTTCCTGAAAACAAAGTTATGGCTTTTAGTGATATAGAAGGTGAAATGTTTTTTACTTAAACTTCATTTTTAAGATAGAATTACAAATTATATTACATATTATATTAAAACGACTGACACAGTCTGTTTTACCATAGCTAATTGGAGAAACTGGCATTTCTCCTTCTAATCCAGTGACGTCACGAACGGCGATAACGTCCGCCTTCTAGCATACTGGTGGCATTCTGGTCCATTATCCTCACTGCAGTAAAATAGCATATTAAAATATTGATATACATAAATAGTGTGAAAAAATTTCATATAATATAAATATATTCATACTTTGTATACTCGTATTCTTGTCACATCAATTTCGTCATGATACTGGCAACCACATCTTGAAAATGGTCCGCTCTTTCTAACTCAGTGACGTCACGAACGGCGATAACGTCCGCCTTCTAGGATACTGGTGACATTCTGCTTTTTCGATCTCTGATCCTCACTGCAGTAAAATAGCATATTAAAATATTGATATACATAAATAGTGTGAAAAGTTTTTATATAATAGAATATATTCATACTTTGTATACTCGTATTCTTGTCACATCAATTTCGTCAGGATACTGCCAACCGCATCCTAAAAATGGTCCATATATTGGTATTTTAATTGCAACATTATATATCGAGATTTAACAGAGCTAGAGGGTCACCTTTAATGCAAAATAATTATGCTTCTAACATTAATCATTATTTAGCCTCAGAGCTAGGAAGGGATCTTAGAATCCTGACATATTCACAATTATATAGTTGTATTGAGATTTAATTGTAATTCCATAGGGACAGAATAATGAATTTTTATTATCATTGCCTTCTTTATGCTCCTTGCAACTGCACACAAAAACTGTATCTGCGCGATTCTTGGGACAAGTATGTTTGTATATATTATCGTCTTCCCAGCAGTGTTCCCCTTCGTCGATGCAACCACATCCCATAGCAGGACCATTTAGCAGTATGTATCTGCGATTGGAGTGCCAATTTTCAACGATATCAGCGTCCGATCTGTGCATTGCTACTTCGTCCTCATCGGAGATGCACATCGGGCACTCCTCCAGAAGATCATATTCATTCATTTCATTAATCGTGACATTCTGCTTTTTCGATCTCTGATCCTCACTGCAGAAAATAGCATATTAAAATATTGATATACATAAATAGTGTGAAAAGTTTTTATATAATAGAATATATTCATACTTTGTATACTCGTATTCTTGTCACATCAATTTCGTCAGGATACTGCCAACCGCATCCTAAAAATGGTCCATATATTGGTATTTTAATTGCAACATTATATATCGAGATTTAACAGAGCTAGAGGGTCACCTTTAATGCAAAATAATTATGCTTCTAACATTAATCATTATTTAGCCTCAGAGCTAGGAAGGGATCTTAGAATCCTGACATATTCACAATTATATAGTTGTATTGAGATTTAATTGTAATTCCATAGGGACAGAATAATGAATTTTTATTACCATTGCCTTCTTTATGCTCCTTGCAACCGCACACAAAAACTGTATCTGCGCGATTCTTGGGACAAGTATGTTTGAATATATTATCGTCTTCCCAGCAGTGTTCCCCTTCGTCGATGCAACCACATCCCATAGCAGGACCATTTAGCAGTATGTATCTGCGATTGGAGTGCCAATTTTCAACGATATCAGCGTCCGATCTGTGCATTGCCACATCTTCCTCATCGGAGATGCACATCGGGCACTCCTCCAGAAGATCATATTCATTCATTTCATTAATCGTGACATTCTGCTTTTTCGATCTCTGATCCTCACTGCAGTAAAATAGCATATTAAAATATTGATATACATAAATAGTGTGAAAAGTTTTTATATAATAGAATATATTCATACTTTGTATACTCGTATTCTTGTCACATCAATTTCGTCAGGATACTGCCAACCGCATCCTAAAAATGGTCCATATATTGGTATTTTAATTGCAACATTATATATCGAGATTTAACAGAGCTAGAGGGTCACCTTTAATGCAAAATAATTATGCTTCTAACATTAATCATTATTTAGCCTCAGAGCTAGGAAGGGATCTTAGAATCCTGACATATTCACAATTATATAGTTGTATTGAGATTTAATTGTAATTCCATAGGGACAGAATAATGAATTTTTATTACCATTGCCTTCTTTATGCTCCTTGCAACCGCACACAAAAACTGTATCTGCGCGATTCTTGGGACAAGTATGTTTGAATATATTATCGTCTTCCCAGCAGTGTTCCCCTTCGTCGATGCAACCAAATCCCATAGCAGGACCATTTAGCAGTATGTATCTGCGATTGGAGTGCCAATTTTCAACGATATCAGCGTCCGATCTGTGCATTGCCACTTCTTCCTCATCGGAGATGCACATCGGGCACTCCTCCAGAAGATCATATTCATTCATTTCATTAATCGTGACATTCTGCTTTTTCGATCTCTGATCCTCACTGCAGTAAAATAGCATATTAAAATATTGATATACATAAATAGTGTGAAAAGTTTTTATATAATAGAATATATTCATACTTTGTATACTCGTATTCTTGTCACATCAATTTCGTCAGGATACTGCCAACCGCATCCTAAAAATGGTCCATATATTGGTATTTTAATTGCAACATTATATATCGAGATTTAACAGAGCTAGAGGGTCACCTTTAATGCAAAATAATTATGCTTCTAACATTAATCATTATTTAGCCTCAGAGCTAGGAAGGGATCTTAGAATCCTGACATATTCACAATTATATAGTTGTATTGAGATTTAATTGTAATTCCATAGGGACAGAATAATGAATTTTTATTACCATTGCCTTCTTTATGCTCCTTGCAACCGCACACAAAAACTGTATCTGCGCGATTCTTGGGACAAGTATGTTTGTATATATTATCGTCTTCCCAGCAGTGTTCCCCTTCGTCGATGCAACCACATCCCATAGCAGGACCATTTAGCAGTATGTATCTGCGATTGGAGTGCCAATTTTCAACGATATCAGCGTCCGATCTGTGCATTGCCACTTCTTCCTCATCGGAGATGCACATCGGGCACTCCTCCAGAAGATCATATTCATTCATTTCATTAATCGTGACATTCTGCTTTTTCGATCTCTGATCCTCACTGCAGTAAAATAGCATATTAAAATATTGATATACATAAATAGTGTTGATGTTGAAGGCCCAGACCACACGATCAACCCAAGGGTTTATGGTAACGAATTGTGTGGCCGGGAAAGGAGATAGCAGAAGCTAACTCACATGGCCCCCGTCCAACGATCCATCCAACACCAATCCAGGGGCCCCATGAGCGGCCCGCAGCGGGCGGCGAAACAGGGCACAGTTTATTAAAATCTTAAAAGTTTTACAATGTTGATATTTACATGATTCCACCACTTGTGGCATAAACTTTTCAGGTGGAAGGGAGTATGAAATATTAATCCTACAAATTTACAAAATTGACTCCACCACTTTAGGCATAAATCTTCAGGTGGAGTGTGCACGTTTTCGGAGAAGTATAGAATATTGAGAGGACGATCATTTTAAGATAGTTAAAAAATTTGTAAAGTTGACATGACATACATGGCATGCCAGATAGATTAGACAATAAACAGGGAACGAACGAATCAAATGTTAAAAATTTAGATTATCATTGCTAACAGGAATGATTTGTTGCACAATAGATACTATTCAAAAACATTTAAATATAAAAACAAAAGAGAAACTAAATATATATACAGTGGATACAAAAAGTACACAATATTTACATAAGATATATACATATGAACAAGGAGAGGACATTGACCGCCAAAAATTGAAAGCAGTGGGCGCACAGAGAGTCACGAAACCTGATTAGAGATTTCACGGGCAATAAGAACACAGTTTTTCAGCTTGTTTATAAGAGTTGGATTGGTTCTAACTCCAGAGAACCAGGTCGCCCGGAGATGGTCAGGGGGACGGACAAGATGAAATTTTGAAGTAAAAGGGCAGGAAAAAGTAAAATGGTCAACATCTCCAAAAGAGTTACAGGGGCAGCTGGAGGACCTTTTAAATTTGAAAAAATGTAGGTAGTCTAAGAACGGCCCATGACCAGTTAAAAAATAGATCAAATATTTATTATAGATTTGAAGGTTGGGGTTGACTTTAGGTAAATAATTTAAGATTCGAGCCGGGTCATGGGTCCGAGGAGAGATATAATCATTCAAGTAGAGTTGCCAACGTTCGAGCAGGAAGGATTTACAATAAAAGGTTAAACAGGAGTAAGGAAAGGGGAGAACCAGAAACCGTAGCTTCTTTGGCAGCAAGGTCGGCGACCTCGTTACCCTGGATGTTAGAATGGGCCTTAACCCAAGAGAGATTTATTAAGGATTTTGAAGAGTAATCTAAAGTTTTAATATTTGACAAAAATTTTGATTTATTTTTAATCGACTGAAATGCAAGAATCGAGGATTTACTATCCGAAAAAATGTTAATTTTGTAGTTGAATTTAGTGGCCCAGAGGATGACTTGATTAATGGCTTCGAGTGCAGCCTGAAAAACAGTGTTCCCAGCTTGGAGCTTGAAAGAAAAGGTGTCAATAAGCTGGTCATGATTAAATATGCATACAGAAAGACCCGTTTGATTTTCAATTTTTGAGCCGTCCGTAAAAATATTGTAGTTTGAAAAGTTTGAAGGCTTTACGGAAGGGAATTTAATAATCCGGAGAGGGGGAGGGATACTAGTCAGGGAACAGTTAGTGTCAAATTGATCCGGGGGGGGGAAGGAGAGAATTAGGGAAAAAGTTAATTCTGTTACGCCAAAAATGAAATTTATTGTATAAGGTTTTGATGACCAAATGAACGGGGGGTATACCCGTAAGTGAGTAGAGTGAAATACTGGAAGTTGTCCTAAAGCCTGTGGAAATTTTTAGGAGAAATATTCTTTGAAGTGATATAAGTTTTGAAATTTGGTCCCGCGTTAAATTTTTGCCCCAGACCCCCGAACCATAAGTGATAATCTTTTCGATGACAACAAGATACCAGATTTTAAGGTACATTTTATTGACCCCCCCAGTTGTTTCCAGATATCTTTCCAAAGGTTGAAGACAACTTGAAGCATTTTTCTTTAAGAAAATAAATATGAGGGCTCCATTTTAGGTTATTATCAATAATGATTCCTAGATATTTTAAAGTTTTGGTAATTTTTAAAGGTTTACCCTCCAGTCTAATACAACGGTTATATTTGCGTTTAGATTTATATTTATTGATGATAATACAATTAGATTTACTGTGGGAAATTGTGAGTTTAAGGGAGGAAAGACAGTTTGAGAGTAAAGAGAGTACATGGGTAGTGTTCTCCGTAAGAACTTTAATTTCGCTACCAGTAGTTACCACGGCCAAGTCATCTGCGAAGGCCTGCAAGTAGTATAAATCATTGTTGAGTGTTAAAGTCTTGTTGAAGTAAATGCTCCACAGAATCGGAGAGATAACCGAACCCTGTGGAGCACCCATGGAAATTGATTTGGAGAGGTTTAAACTATTATCAAAAAATTTTACGGTGCGAGAGGAAAGGTATGAAAATATGAAAGAGCGATAAACCAGGGGAAGGTTAATATTTTCCAGTGTTGAAGGGAGAACATTCCAGTTTAAGCTGTCAAACGCTCCGCAGATGTCGACCGTGGTAAGGGAAACATGACCAGCTTGACGAAGGGATTCAATACGTGTGACAAGTCTGTGCGCAGCATCTTCACAGCTGTGAAGCTCCCTAAAACCAAATTGTAAAGGATGAAGAGCACCCTCCGAGTTCAACCAGAAATTTAATTTATTAACAAATAACTTTTCGATAATTTTGCCAAAGGTGGGTAATAAACATATAGGGCGGTAAGAGGTACAAAGGGCGGGGTCCTTGCCAGGTTTGGCAAGAAAAAGGACTTTGGAGGATTTAAGGGGGCTAGGAAAGTGACATAATAGAAAAATTTTATTTATAATTTTTGAAATTAAGGAGGGGAAAGATTTAAAGATGTTTTTCCATATTGTAAAATCTAGATTGTCAATGCCAGGAGCTTTGCCATTCGGGAGCTGGTTGAAAACAAGAACGAGCTCTTCATCAGAAACCCGGCCCAGCCCAACAGAAGGTAACACAAAGGAAGGGAAGGAGGTAAAAGTTAAATCGTCCTGGAAGCA
Organism: Amaurobius ferox; assembly: GCA_951213105.1. NCBI lineage: Eukaryota > Metazoa > Arthropoda > Arachnida > Araneae > Amaurobiidae > Amaurobius > Amaurobius ferox. Next base: position 12,414,327 of record OX578150.1, on the reverse strand, counting down.
GTGGTCCAACAAACGTTTCACCTTGTCAGAGTAATTAAGATTGGGATTGTCCGGAAATTGAAGGTTTATTTTATTAAAATTCTTGTTTTTTTGGAAAGCGTATTTAAAAATTGATCCAAATTTAGTAGAACAATTTGAGCAGTGATTTTTCCAGGCACCAGCCTTGGCCCTATTAATCATTAATTTATACCTAGCCCGGTTAAGTTTATATTTTGTTAAAGCAGCTGAGATAATGACCGGGGAGGCCGAGGCCCTCTCAAAAGATTTAACCCTTTTAAAGAGGGCATTTACAAAGTTCCGATGTTTGGCAAGGGATGTGTTCCACCAACTAAAATTGAAGTTTTTAGTGGACCTTTTTTTCTTAATGCTTTTAAAAGCGCAATTTTGAGGTTCGAGGATAAAGTTTTCGATAAAAGTGTCAAGGGAAGAAGGGTCGGAAACGGAGCTTAAAGAAGAGAGGAAAATAGGGAGGAGAGAACGAAAGTTGTAAAGAAATTTACCAATGGGATAATTAGTTTTAAAATAAAATGACGAGCCAGAAGGAGGGGAAATGTTTAGAGTGGTACAGATATATTTATGGTCACTAAGGGAATCTTCCGAGAGGACCTCCCAGGAGTGAACAAAGTTGAAAAGGCCAAAGGAAACTAATGAAAGGTCCGGAAAACCACGGCCAGCGTGAGAAACGAAGGTGGGACCACGCTTCGGATCGTTTAAAACAATTAAGTTGTTTTCTATGCAGAAGTCCATAATGCTGTAACCCCGGCGGTCAATGAAATCATAACCCCACATCTGAGCTCTGGAGTTGAAGTCGCCCAGCAGGATAAAATCATGGGCCAGAAAGTCAATGCCGGTAAATTCAGCCAATAAATCATTAATATTTTGATGGGGGGGGGAAATATATAGAAGCTAGATTAATAGGAGCAAGGGAGGGAATAATAATTTCAATTAGAATAAAGGAAAGTGACTGAAGTTTAAGATGAACGGTTAAATTGGGGTTGAGAATGATAATAGCTGCCTTGTTGGAAGAAGAGTTAAATTGTGTAAATCCGAAAGGGGGGTTAAGAATTTTGTTGTTGGAGATATATGGTTCTTGTATACAGACTAGATCAAACTTTTGTTCTATGGCAAACTGTAGCATATTATTGTGTGAAGAGAGGGAGTGGTTGACATTTATTTGTAGAGCTTTGAGAACCATGCTATGGCCAACCGAACCAAGAAGCCAGTAAAGTTTTTAGAACCATATAAGGGTCAGCAGAACCAGAGCACAGAGGCGGGGAAACAATAAAGAATATAAGAGCATCTAATAAATTATATACAAACATAACATAATAGAAATAAAATAAATGGTACCAGAGGTGAGATATCACACAAAACTATTGTTCCTTTTGCAGAGCTTTGATGCGTTCGATTGCCCTCTTATACATTGGGCAAGACTTATGGTCCCTTGCACTATGTTTATAGTTAAATTTGAGGGCAGAGTTATTAGCCATAGCCGTGCAGCAGTTTACGCATTCTGGCTCGGGTGCCTTACATTCACGGTGGGTATGACCTTCTTTAGAACAGCGACTACAGTTCCCCGTATAGAATTCACAGAAGTTTGAAGTATGACCGTAGTCATGACATCGGTGACATATTTTTAAGGCAATGTACTTCTTGATTAGAAAATATGTAAAGTTTAGAAATAGTTTTTTGGCTTCTAAGAGCAGTCTGGCTTGCGGAAGTTCAAACAGAAAGATCCAGTTGATATTGCCCCTCTGGTTCTTGAAGTTCCGGATGAAGCTGAAGTCACTAGGCTTGATGGTGGGAAAGTTTTGATAAATGATGTTTCTTATGTTTTCTTCCTTAAAGTCTGGAGGAAGGTTGAATATAATTAAAGGTTGTTTCTTGGAAGGTTCATTTTTGACTACGAATTTTTCACTGAGTGCAGAGTTCATGAAGGCAGGAAGGAGATCGACATTCTTGTCATTTCTGCATGTAATTTTCAAAGTCGCATTGGGGAGGGCTGACACATTTTTGATGCCGACTTCCTTGGGGCAAGGCAAGGAGCAGAGGTCTTGTTTTAATTGTGCATTGCTTTTTAATCTATCTTTGCCCTGGAGGAGAATGTTTGAATAGGTGGGTCTGGTAACTGCAGGTTTGGCGGAGGATGAACTTGGGATGATGGAGGGGAGAGTCTCTGAAAGTTGTGTCTTGACAGTTTCTGCCAAGTGATCTTTAACCGTTTGGCTGATCAGAGCAGGAAGCTCATCATTAAGGTTTTTGGTAAAAGACGCCAAGTCCCGAGAGATGGTAGTTTTTAAAGAGTTGATTTCATCTGTCATTGAACTTCTCAGAGTTTGAAAAGATGTGTCAGGAGGTTCGACTGTGTTCAAGGCTGTTTCTTTGCATTGGTTTTCAAAATGGAGGCAGGATTCTTTCAACGCCTCAAATTTTTGGTCCAAATAATTCTTGTTGGTTTGGGTCAGTCTTACATATCTGTTTAAATAGTTATGAATTTGAGAGGACCGATGCTGGACAATTGAAAGAAACAGGGAGCAGTGGTCACCGTTGTCGTCAAATGTTTCTACGGTGTTAGTAGTCGAAAAAACCTCTTCAGAGTCAGCAACCGAGTGAGCGGGAGAGTAGAGTGAAGAGAAACGGTTTTCAGTTGAAACGTTGTATGTAGAGATCACATCAGCTTCAGAAGAGAGAGGAGTGATGAGCTCAGGAGAGGAGTGCGATGTCGAACGGTTCCCAGGAGGGAGACCAGAGGCGACGGATCCCGACAAATCAGGAGACGAATGAGGTGAAAGACGGTTCCTTCTAGTATATCCAGGAGGAACAGAGTAGGTCGAAGTACTGAAGGAGTCAGAAGAAGTACCAGCAGAGTCGATTGAAGTCGATTGCAAATCAGGAGACGGATGAGGTGAAAGACGGTTCATTCTGGTATATCCAGGAGGAACAGAGTAAGTCGAAGCACTGAAGGAGTCAGATGAAGTACCAGCAGAGTCAATTGAAGGGTTGAAGTAAGAGCCTTGAGAGGAAGAACCAGAGGGCAAACCGTAAGAGGCACGAGCACGAGTAGATCTGTTGGACGTGGCACCCGAGTACGTTGGTCTCGGTCTGAGAGTTGCAGAAAATTTACTGTCTTTGATGTCGACCAGTCTTAGGGTTGGTTGGCTAATGGTATATGTGAATGAGTTCACTGATGATTTTGAGTCAGTAACACTGGTATTAACACTAGAAGTATTGGATGTAATATTTGGAGCACTAGTTGTAACAATTGAATCATTGGATAAGGTACTGCAGGCACAACATGTAGAGGGGGGGGCAGCAGGGGAGGGAGCATAATCAGGGGGGGGGGAGAGGAAGTAGGAAGGACAGGAAACTCCGAGTCAAAGTTAGAAGTTAAATCCTTGGAAGACATAATGAGAATTTGAAGTAGAGAACAAATTATTTGTAAAAATATTTAAAATATTTTAGAAACGTAAATGTAACAGAATATTATGTAAGATGACCTTAAAACAATCATAAAAGCAGCAAATATTTTTGAAAGAGTTTTAAAAGCTAACTTGAGAAAGGATATCTGTTCAACACATAAAGGATAAATGCATATAATGAATAGGGGGGTCGGTAATAAGCATAGCAAAAGCAAGACAGGAATGACAATTTCGATAAGTAAGAAACCCATGTTAAAGTATCAGTGACAAAATTTTTGATGAAACCGGTCGGAAAAATTAAATTATAAAGAAGAGGGGCCAGGATGGAGGAATGCTGGGACGGAGTTCAAAATTTTAAAAATTAAAGAAAATATAAAAGTTTGAAGTTTCAGGATAGGAAAACCTATGTTAAAAACCAAGTAAGCTTGAAAAAGAGAGCCAAGGCTTGAAAGTGAGATTGAAACCATGGAGGTGAATATTAACATCTTTAAAACAGCAGTAAAGAAGAGGAACATATGTAGATGCGAGTTTGAAACTGTACATGCGAAAAGTTGAAAATCCTGCATTGAGAAGACAAGGGCGGTACTCATTTCAAAATAAGGGGGGATACGCATATACAATATTGAAAAATATGAAAACAGACATTATAAAACTTAGAATTACACATATATACATTGATCCTGAAGTTTAAAATTTTATCAGTTATCCACAACAAAGCTTTAAAGTTAAACATTTTAAAAAATTTAAATCAATAAGTATCGAAATAAGCTAAATATACAGATGAAGAAAGTGACCAATTTGGCCATTTTCGATGAAATCCCAATACAATGGATCTACGGCATACATAGTAAAACAATTAGAACTTTTAAAAATTATAAATTGTGATATCTCACCATCTATAACAGGTAGAGAAGAAATATTGGTACCGAAATAAAGCAGAGGGGACCAGGAACATAACGATGTAAGACACTTTAACGATCGGAGCGAAATCACGCGCCCAAGGCGCCGAGAAGCTGGAAGCGAAAAACATGCGTGCGAGCAGTTAGAAACCAAAGTAGCTAACAAAAGTAGCTAACCAAAGTACATAAATAGTGTGAAAAGTTTTTATATAATAGAATATATTCATACTTTGTATACTCGTATTCTTGTCACATCAATTTCGTCAGGATACTGCCAACCGCATCCTAAAAATGGTCCATATATTGGTATTTTAATTGCAACATTATATATCGAGATTTAACAGAGCTAGAGGGTCACCTTTAATGCAAAATAATTATGCTTCTAACATTAATCATTATTTAGCCTCAGAGCTAGGAAGGGTTCTTAGAATCCTGACATATTCACAATTATATAGTTGTATTGAGATTTAATTGTAATTCCATAGGGACAGAATAATGAATTTTTAATACCATTGCCTTCTTTATGCTCCTTGCAACCGCACACAAAAACTGTATCTGCGCGATTCTTGGGACAAGTATGTTTGTATATATTATCGTCTTCCCAGCAGTGTTCCCCTTCGTCGATGCAACCACATCCCATAGCAGGACCATTTATCAGTATGTATCTGCGATTGGAGTGCCAATTTTCAACGATATCAGCGTCCGATCTGTGCATTGCCACTTCTTCCTCATCGGAGATGCACATCGGGCACTCCTCCAGAAGATCATATTCATTCATTTCATTAATCGACGTAGGGGTCTCTGACACCGTTGATGGTGAGCGTGCATAGGAGGGTTCTATATTTTCGAAATTGTCTGGTATATACATATCTATACCTTTGTCCAGAGCATTCACCCATTCTTCAACGGCGCCAGAAGCCTTCCTGCTACACCAACTTCCAGTATCCAATTGGGATCGTCATAAGAAGAATTAAAACTATTTCTTGCACTTCCATAATCTGATCGTCTATTATGAAATACAGGATCCATTTTATTTCCAAGTTCTGTAATATCAAAAAAAGAGGAAGAAAATTGTAAATTTTTAAAGCATGATTTATATAGGTAGTGTGTACCTAAGAGATTTCTATCATTCGCTAATAGTTAACAATACTGATAGTTACGTATCTTAAAAGCAGTCAACCTTACTGGTTGAAAAACCAATAATTGTAGAAACATCCTGACTATTCGCTGAAGGATAACAAAGCTATGTATCTCTAAAGCAGCGAATTGCATGCTAGCAATTTTAGAAACACTCCTAGTTGTTCTGTGAGAAAAGCAATTCAATTTAATAATGGTGTCGGTATTTTAACAAACTAAATGTAACACTATAGGATCGCTAGCCTTTTTTAGTCGATTTTTGCTCATTTCAACGTCCACCGTCCCCTTAAATGAATCTGAGGAAAAATAATGTATGGGGAAAAATACTTCATTAATCTGAATTGCAAGATACAATGTGGTAAAATAAGTTATGATTAAATATGGACCATTAAATGGGCTAGATTTAGGAAGTATATTTAATGTAAGATAAAATTTATAAAGTATCTACAACTATGTATAATTTCTTTTCAAAGTACTAGTTATGCTACTCTTTAGTGGAGTACAAAAATTTTTTTAAATATATGTAGCATGTTGAAGAGAAAAATACATTGTTGCAGCAGCAATAAAAGGTTTGTTTAACAATTGAAATGGGAAATTAATAAACACTTTAGAAAAATGGAAAATTAATATACACTTTTAAATTTCAGAAATTTAAAATAAGCAAATTCGATAATTTATAGAAATATTATCAACAAAATAATTAAGTTTTAGAGGAATTTTTTTATAAAGAAGAAATTTATTTTTTTTATGAATTTTCTAAAAAAAAATGAAAAAAAAAAAAAAATGCATAAGCATTTTTTTTCAAAAAAATAAATTTAAAATCCTAGAATTAAAATTACCGGGTGTTGGGTGGTCATTTTTTCCGTGGGAAAAAAAGTTTTCTAAGCAATCCTGTGTAAATCTGCTCATTAAAATGTACGGTATATTGACCAGCAATTCAGGAATCATTTTCCTAAATGCAGAAAGTGTGATCACAAGGAAAAGTTATTTTCTTCCCTTAAGTTTGAAAATCAGTAGACTGAATAAATTCAGAAAATGTTTTCCAATTCTCAAGGTGGGGCGAAGATAACACATCTATTCAACAGACACAAAACAGGCATGTAAAAATATAAGTTACCAAACTAACATAATACTATATTTCGAAACAGTTATTCACATAAAAATTTATTTTCTGCATATTTACACAATGTGAGCCCAGTGAGCAACCTTGGCAATACCTTTGTGCTCAAATTTCACCGGGTAACATTTAAAGTTTTTGCCAACACTCTTCAATAAATGGGGAGCATCAAACATTTTACGGCCTTGAACATAGAAATAGGGCTTTTTAGTTGTTAAAGTTTTCTTAGAGAATATTTTCCTAATTTCCATTGGTTGGAAACCGAAGTCCTTGCATATTTTTCATAGGTAGGCACGTGTGGTCGGAAACGGCGACAAATCTCTTTTTTTTTTCGGTCGACCATTTTGCTGCTCCATGTCCTCGGTCGAGTCGGTCGGCCTGGGATTTCGACGACATTCCTGTAGTTCCTACATCGTCAGGAGTGTCTCCAGTGTATAGGGACTACTCCTGAAAAAAAAAATGATACATATGTTATATATAAAATAATTTAGTAAAAATTATGGAACTTATGAAAAGATAAAAGGAAATGAATTGTAAAGGGTTTTCCATATTTTGAAATCAATTTGGTCTAATCCAGGGGCTTTGCCATTAGGGAGGTTGTTGATGACCAAGGAGAGCTCTTCATCCGAAACAGTGCCCAACCCATTGTCCGGAAGTGTAAAAGAAGGAAAACCAGTGAAAGAGTTATCATCTTTGAAGCTATGGTCCAATAGTCGCTGTATTTTTGAAGAATAATCCAAATTCAAATCATCAGGAAATTGTAGATTAATGTTGTTAAATTTGTTTTCCTTTTGAAAAGCAAATTTAAAGTGTGTGCCGAATTTAGAAGAACAATTTGAACAGAAATTTCTCCAGGATTCCGTTTTGGATTTGTTAATTAATTTTTTATATTTGGCACGATTGAGTTTATATTTAATTTTGATCTCGGAGATTTGTTCCGTGGGAGCAGAGTTTCTCTCAAGTGATATGATACGTCTGTTAAGGGCAGTGACAAAATTACGTAATTTAGCAAGAGATGGAATCCACCAATTAAAGCCCGGGCGGTTTTTGACTTTTTTCTTTCTGATATTCTGAAAGGCGCAAGTTTGCGTAATTTGGATAAAGTTTTTAATGAATTCATCAAGGGAGATGGAATCCGAAATATTGTCAATGGATCTAGAAAGGTAAGGGATATGGGATTTAAAGTGATAAACAAATTTTCCCAGAGGATAATTAGACTTTAGAAAGAAGGAGGTATCAGGGGGGGGGTCAAGTTCAAGAGTTAATTTAATATAACGGTGGTCGCTAAAAGTGTCAGTTGAGAGAATCTCCCATTTTTGAATAAAGTCGAATAGACCAAAAGAAGCTAGAGTTAAGTCTGGGAATCCTTTTCCGGAGTGAGATACGAATGTTGGACCACTGGCAGGATCGTTTACAACTATTAAGTTATTTTCTATGCAAAAGTCCACTACACTGTAACCCCTGTGATCAATGAATGCGTAACCCCACATCAAAGCCCGGGCGTTGAAGTCTCCAAGTATCAGAAATTCTGAAGTAAAAAAGTCGAACTCAGAGAGCTCGGAAAGTATTTCAGTTATTGGTTGATGAGGGGGGCAGTAAATAGAAATAATGTTAAGTTTTTTATTATTCGGAAGACATATCTCAGCAGCCACAAAGGCCTCAGATTGAAACTTAAGGACCGCTGGTATGTTTGGATTTAGAAAGAGTAAGGAGGCTTTGTTTGATAAAGAATTAAATTGTTTAATTCCGAGAGGGGGGCGTAATACCGACCCCTCGGAAAGAAAAGGTTCCTGTAGGCTCACTATGTCCAAAGATTTTTCAATAGCATATTGGAGCAAGTTATTGTGTGCAGCAAGTGAGTGGTTTGTGTTAATCTGCAATATATTTATCACCATCAGGAGAATTCAACGCACCGGAGCGCAGATGAGGGGATCAACAGAGTACATAATACATGAATATAAGGTACACAACAACAATACAAAGAACATACAATAACAGGTACATAATAACAACACATTATCACACAGCAACACGCTTCAAAACAATATATATCACCCGAAGAAATCACACTGTCTTTTGCAGTTCTCTAATGCGGGAAAGTTCCCTTTGCATAGCTCGACAGTTTGCTCTATCACGAGCGTTATGATTTGTTTTCCAACCCAATGTTGGGTCGTCGTCTATTGCTGTGGAGCAATTGACACACACAGGCTCTCTCACCCGGCATGTCTTGTATGTATGGTTTGTGTCAGCACATTGGGAGCAATTTCCCGTGATCCAAGAACAGCTGCCAGCAGAGTGACCAAATCCCTGGCATTTGAAGCATATCTGTATTGAAATATACTTCTTGATTGTAAAGTATTGGAAATGATGATATACACGACGGTTGTCCATAAGAATTTTTGCAGATGATGAATCTAGCAGCATAACCCAATTTACTGTTCCAGACCTATTTTTAAATGTTTTCAGAATCCTGAAGTCTTGTAACTGTTCCGAGGGTAGGCTTCTGATTATCATAAGCTTTATGTCCTGCTCATGAAAGTCCTCAGGCATATTGAACAGTATTACAGCCTGTTTCCGGGAGGGAGGTTTAATGATTGTAAATTTTTCATTTAGGGATGAGTTGGCAAATTTTGGCAGAAGTTCGTCCACGTCTTTCTCCCGACAGGTAATTTTTAATGTACCATTACTGAGGGATGAGATGTTCTGCACCCGTACTGAAGAGGGGCAGCGGGAGGACATTAAGTCTTGATGCAATTGCTCCATATTTTTCTTCCTGTCCTTTCCCTGTAGCAGGATGCTGGCAAAGGTTGGCTTTTCGACGGGTACTTTAGATTTATCTGCAGGAGGAGGTATCTTGATTGCTGACAGATTTTTCTTGACTGCTTTTTCCACAAGTCTAGGGAGGTCTTCTGATATGTTTTTTGTAAATAAATCTAGTTTGGTGGTTATTGAGTTTTTGAGTTGATCTAGATCATCATTAAGAGAATTTCTGATGCTCTGCAGAGCACATGACGAGTCCTGCACCAATGGAAATGAAGTCTCCGTCATTTCGCTCTCGAAACGTTGGCAGGCAGTTTGAATATAAGTAAATTTCTTATCCAGGTATTTCTTCTGTGTAGCCGTTGTTCGGAATCTTCTTGCCAAATATCCCTGCAGTTGACCACAATACCTCTGTATTTTTGTTAAGAATACATTGCATGAGTCTCCAGTATCGTCTGGTATATCTGTTGTGGTGGTTTCTGAGTTATTATCATCCATATCTTCGTTATTGCCAGGAGGTTCCGTTGTGGAGTTTGCATCAGTTGAGTCTTCAAAGTGCTCCAGGGGAGCAGGGGAAGAAGTTCCAGTTGGACGGCCCGTCTGACGAGTCCTCATTGAGGTCATGTCACTCGAATCATCCTCTCTAATGGTTTCACAGGAGGTCTCAGAAGGCTTGGAGACGGAGGTGTCGGTTTCCAGGTCCCCACATATCTCAGGAGGGGCAGAAGCCCAGAGTTTGGACATACGATTCTGGGCCTGTGGCGGTTTGGAAAATACTGTAAATTGGGGTTTGACTGTTGAAAAGGCAGAGTTCCTAGGTGGAAGTGGCGTAAAAGGCCTGTAAGGAGGAGGCGATCGAGCTGCTGCTTCAGAGTATGTGTTTGTGGAGGATGAAGGCATGGTTTTTACATCCACTAGCTTGATAGTAGGTTGCATTTTCAGGTTTGAAATTACTGGCACTATTGTTAGCTGTTGTGACAAATTTTCCGTTGATTTGGATTGAGCGGACATGAGTTGTTTCGGAGATAGTCTGTTGTAATTTGAAGGCACAGGTGTCTGAGATCTCGCTGGGTGAGAGAGAGGTGACTGATATTTTGAGATAGATGTAAGATGTGGGAAATCAGGAATAGGAGAAGAATATGGTGTTTTTCTTTCCATTTTGTGAATTATAGTTAATTTGAGTTTAGCACAGATCAGGTTTAAATATTTAGTATAAAAGACACTTTTTTTACCATTTTATACAATACTTTATCAATATAATCATTTCACACTTTTAAAGGGGTTATTATTCAATACAGAGAGCATATCTTGAATAGGGGTGCCCGTTCAGAGAAAGCAAAATGATGCGCTAATCTTGAGAAGGGGGGTTAATTAAAAGCTATGACCATGTTAAAATGCCTGTGCCTAAAAAAAGGGCGAAACCGGTCAGAAAAATTAATATAAGTAGAAAAGGGTCCAGGATGGAGGAATGCTGGGACGGAGTCAAAAATATTTAAATTTGTGGATTTTAAAAAATTTTGAAGTTTTTACATGGGAAGTCCCATGTTAAACAGCAATACCTGAAATATCATTTTAATTATAATTTTGTATGAACTGAATCTCATTAGGTTTTAACTTTTTCCTGAACTTAGATAGGATTGTACAATACGCTTTTTCAAATTAGTCTTCAAAAGGAAGAAGAGGCAGAGGGGCTCGAGCAAGGCCAGCAGGGTGAAACCATTTTACCACAAAAGGGGGGAGGAACATGAGAACACCTATATGGGACATGCATAATACAGGGAAAGGGGGAATATATGAAAACAGAAGTCAATACATCAAAAGATACAATTTTAAAATTCATATTACTACTATATCCATTGCTCCCAGGTTGAAAAATTTTTTCAATTATCAGAGTAAATACTACAATACTACTTAATATATGATAAATATACACATATATAGCAGATTTACAGATGTAGAATCAGTCATTTTGGGCCGATTCGAGCCATTTCTCCATTACAATTGTTTGCTATTGCCGTGGAACTTTTTAAATTTAAAAATAGTGATTTCTCACCGAGAAGTAGACGTAGAAACAAACTGTAAACATCAAAATGGAGCTAAGACGAGGGACTTCAAAAATTACTCGCACACAAAACACAACACAAGGTAATCACGTTACCACAGAACAAAATCATCAGAGCACGAAAAATGCGTGTTTGCAATGGCCTATTTGAACTTCTTTGTTCAATATTGATGGATAGGTCTAAAGGAGTATTTTGCATGTTATTATATATTGGTTCAGTGTGGACAGATTCTGTTAAGAAAACATTAGGATGATTGTTCTCAGTATTAGAAGTAAATATATGAGGGTATTAGATAAAGCTGATGTTATGGTTGTACTAGAAATGGTAGATATTCTTCCACCCTGATTTGAACCAGAAAAATTTAGGGGCATGTTATGTGTCTGTGTTCTATTAGAGAATCCAGAGATGTTATCTCTATATCTGTGTTTTTTTATATACGGTCTGATTGCAGATGTTCCGCCACCGTTATTTCCACTGGAGCCGCCAGCGATATCATGTCTGTGTCTTCTTATACAATAATTGGTTGAAGAGTTAGACCTGGTAGACATTCGACCACCCTGATTTGGATCAGAAACATATGGTGGCGTTCTACTAGGGCCTCCAGAGAAGTTATCTCTGTGTCTTGTTGTATAAGAGTTGGTTGAAGAGTTATAAATGGTAGACGCTCTTCCACCCTGATATGGATCAGAAACATATGGTGGCGTTCTACTAGAGCCTCTAGAGAAGTTATTTCTGTGTCTGTGTTCTGTTGTATAAGAACTGATTGCAGATGTTCTACCACCGTTATTTATACTAGAGCCGCCAGCGATGTCATGTCTGTGTCTTGTTGCAGAGATAGAACCTGTAGATGTTCTATCACCCTGATTTGGACCAGATTCTGGTGAAATAATTTGAATTTCCGGTTCGGTATTATCGAATAACGGATCATTCAGATAAGATGAATGCTCCGAACGAGTTTCCTCCAAATAATGTATGTTATATTTGAATAATTTATAGTCCTCTATTTTATAGATATTTAATCTGTCTTGTGAAATGTTTAGCATTGCTAATTGATTTACGGGTGCATTTGTCAGTACTAAAACTTTGATGCCGGGGCTAAAAATAACAGTGGAGCCACAGTTTGGAAATTTACCGTCTTTTATGGATTCGAAATTGCTAGCTAGAGAATTAATATTACTGTTTCTAGGTAAGTCAATAATGATACCGATGTGATCAGTGTCAAAATTTGGTAAAGATCTGACTATACCCTGTAATAACTTTTTATTATCACAGGTATAGAGAAAGCCACAATTTTCTGTCTTTTTAGCTGAAAAAAATTAAAAATACTATGTTATATATATATGTTATATAGATATGTTATAAATGTATAAAAAATAATACTTACATCTGAGGAATAATCCAAGTTGAGTTTTTCCGTTGTTTCCTTTAGGATCTGATATTATATCTATTTCTCTGTTGTTTTGTGTGATTAAAGCATTGATGCTAGCTTTCTGCCATGGTCTTAAACAAATATTTATGTCACATTTTTTGCTAGACATCAAGAAGTGTTGGAATTCATCATATTTTGTCCATAATGGGTTGTTGGATCCGTCAGGAAGAAAGTGTTGAAAATTTATATCTATATCATTAGATATTAAAATATAATGAAACTTTTCTTTGTGATATCTTATTATGTGTTCATGTATCCACTGTGGAGCGAATTTACCCGTGCAGAAGCGACAATCTATCTTTTCCATGATGTCTAGAAAAGAAAAAATATTGTTTTAATATAATATGTTTATAAAATATATAGTTTAAATTCGTAGATAAGTTCAAGCAGTTTATGACATGAATCTTTCCTTACAAAGTCATTGGAGGATTTAAATAGTGAAATTTGTATCAAACATTACAATCCGTGAATACTGGAAGCCTATTGTTTTGAAACGCAATCGAATGTTCAGAGTCCCCCCCCCCCTCTCTCTTTCTCTAAATTTTAGAGTGAAATTTTGAAAAAAATCAAAACCTTTAATAAAGTTATGAAAATAGACATTTTTGTTAGAAAACGATTGACATAAACTTTAGAACCGTTCTCGAGATATTGCATAAATAAATTTATAAAAAATTCTGTAAATTAAAAAATATTGAGAAAAATGTTCATATTTAGTGATATCATTCTCGTGAATCTAGCTTGTTTTATTCAGAAAAAAAGATACTTTGAGTAATACTTTTGCACGGTCGGGAAGTACCACCCAATATGGATAGGAACCCATCCATGGGGACCGTACCCTCCTGCGCTTCACAATCAATCGCTCGGAAGGTCTTACGGACCCGCATGTTTAACGTGATCGTATTCCCCGTGAACACGGCGGGGAATCTAACCCTGGTTGTCCGAGTGCGCAATCCCTAAGTGCTAACCACTAGGCTGTCGACCTAGTGATTGTAAGATAAATTGTATAAGAATTGCTGAATATTATTTGCACAAAATTATTTTAATTCCGGAGTCTGGAATAAAAGTGTAAAAATGAAATAGTCACTGCTTATTCAGAGTCTGTAGATCGGATCTTGGGAAAAAGGGGGAGTTGAAGATCGAATGGATGGTCAATGGCAGCAGATTTATTTTATTTACCCAACAAAAAGACGATGCATTTTGTGAGCTAATAGAATATTATGACTCTTGGTTAAGCCACTGGATCTGTTAGTTTCACAAATATTAAGCATGCAAAATTGATGTTATTAAACTTTATAGCGTTTTAAATATATAAACTATGTACAGTTTTAAAATTTTAAAGCAATGTTCACATGGATCATAAATAATAAATGAATACATACCACTTTTATGTCATGATACTGCTTTTACACCATTTAGAGGCTTTTCTTTGCTTTTCTCTCTACTAATTGTTGCATGAAAGTCTTATTTAAGTGTTTAATGCGAATGAATGTTCTGGTTCCTGAAAACAAAGTTATGGCTTTTAGTGATATAGAAGGTGAAATGTTTTACACTTAAACTTCATTTTTAAGATAGAATTACAAATTATATTACATATTATATTAAAACGACTGACACAGTCTGTTTTACTATAGCTAATTGGAGAAACTGGCATTTCTCCTTCTAATCCAGTGACGTCACGAACGGCGATAACGTCCGCCTTCTAGCATACTGGTGGCATTCTGGTCCATTATCCTCACTGCAGTAAAATAGCATATTAAAATATTGATATACATAAATAGTGTGAAAAAATTTCATATAATATAAATATATTCATACTTTGTATACTCGTATTCTTGTCACATCAATTTCGTCATGATACTGGCAACCACATCTTGAAAATGGTCCGCTCTTTCTAACTCAGTGACGTCACGAACGGCGATAACGTCCGCCTTCTAGGATATTGGTGACATTCTGCTTTTTCGATCTCTGATCCTCACTGCAGTAAAATAGCATATTAAAATATTGATATACATAAATAGTGTGAAAAGTTTTTATATAATAGAATATATTCATACTTTGTATACTCGTATTCTTGTCACATCAATTTCGTCAGGATACTGCCAACCGCATCCTAAAAATGGTCCATATATTGGTATTTTAATTGCAACATTATATATCGAGATTTAACAGAGCTAGAGGGTCACCTTTAATGCAAAATAATTATGCTTCTAACATTAATCATTATTTAGCCTCAGAGCTAGGAAGGGATCTTAGAATCATGACATATTCACAATTATATAGTTGTATTGAGATTTAATTGTAATTCCATAGGGACAGAATAATGAACTTTTATTACCATTGCCTTCTTTATGCTCCTTGCAACCGCACACAAAAATTGTATCTGCGCGATTCTTGGGACAAGTATGTTTGTATATATTATCGTCTTCCCAGCAGTGTTCCCCTTCGTCGATGCAACCACATCCTATAGCAGGACCATTTAGCAGTATGTATCTGCGATTGGAGTGCCAATTTTCAACGATATCAGCGTCCGATCTGTGCATTGCTACTTCGTCCTCATCGGAGATGCACATCGGGCACTCCTCCAGAAGATCATATTCATTCATTTCATTAATCGTGACATTCTGCTTTTTCGATCTCTGATCCTCACTGCAGTAAAATAGCATAAGTTTTTATATAATAGAATATATTCATACTTTGTATACTCGTATTCTTGTCACATCAATTTCGTCAGGATACTGCCAACCGCATCCTAAAAATGGTCCATATATTGGTATTTTAATTGCAACATTATATATCGAGATTTAACAGAGCTAGAGGGTCACCTTTAATGCACAATAATTATGCTTCTAACATTAATCATTATTTAGCCTCAGAGCTAGGAAGGGATCTTAGAATCCTGACATATTCACAATTATATAGTTGTATTGAGATTTAATTGTAATTCCATAGGGACAGAATAATGAATTTTTATTACCATTGCCTTCTTTATGCTCCTTGCAACCGCACACAAAAACTGTATCTGCGCGATTCTTGGGACAAGTATGTTTGTATATATTATCGTCTTCCCAGCAGTGTTCCCCTTCGTCGATGCAACCACATCCCATAGCAGGACCATTTAGCAGTATGTATCTGCGATTGGAGTGCCAATTTTCAACGATATCAGCGTCCGATCTGTGCATTGCCACTTCTTCCTCATCGGAGATGCACATCGGGCACTCCTCCAGAAGATCATATTCATTCATTTCATTAATCGTGACATTCTGCTTTTTCGATCTCTGATCCTCACTGCAGTAAAATAGCATATTAAAATATTGATATACATAAATAGTGTGAAAAGTTTTTATATAATAGAATATATTCATACTTTGTATACTCGTATTCTTGTCACATCAATTTCGTCAGGATACTGCCAACCGCATCCTAAAAATGGTCCATATATTGGTATTTTAATTGCAACATTATATATCGAGATTTAGCAGAGCTAGAGGGTCACCTTTAATGCAAATTAATTATGCTTCTAACATTAATCATTATTTAGCCTCAGAGCTAGGAAGGGATCTTAGAATCCTGACATATTCACAATTAGATAGTTGTATTGAGATTTAATTGTAATTCCATAGGGACAGAATAATGAATTTTTATTACCATTGCCTTCTTTATGCTCCTTGCAACCGCACACAAAAACTGTATCTGCGCGATTCTTGGGACAAGTATGTTTGTATATATTATCGTCTTCCCAGCAGTGTTCCCCTTCGTCGATGCAACCACATCCCATAGCAGGACCATTTAGCAGTATGTATCTGCGATTGGAGTGCCAATTTTCAACGATATCAGCGTCCGATCTGTGCATTGCCACTTCTTCCTCATCGGAGATGCACATCGGGCACTCCTCCAGAAGATCATATTCATTCATTTCATTAATCGTGACATTCTGCTTTTTCGATCTCTGATCCTCACTGCAGTAAAATAGCATATTAAAATATTGATATACATAAATAGTGTGAAAAGTTTTTATATAATAGAATATATTCATACTTTGTATACTCGTATTCTTGTCACATCAATTTCGTCAGGATACTGCCAACCGCATCCTAAAAATGGTCCATATATTGGTATTTTAATTGCAACATTATATATCGAGATTTAGCAGAGCTAGAGGGTCACCTTTAATGCAAATTAATTATGCTTCTAACATTAATCATTATTTAGCCTCAGAGCTAGGAAGGGATCTTAGAATCCTGACATATTCACAATTAGATAGTTGTATTGAGATTTAATTGTAATTCCATAGGGACAGAATAATGAATTTTTATTACCATTGCCTTCTTTATGCTCCTTGCAACCGCACACAAAAACTGTATCTGCGCGA
Source organism: Amaurobius ferox (assembly GCA_951213105.1). NCBI lineage: Eukaryota > Metazoa > Arthropoda > Arachnida > Araneae > Amaurobiidae > Amaurobius > Amaurobius ferox. The sequence goes on along the minus strand of OX578150.1, from coordinate 12,397,134 downwards.
TTCTTGGGACAAGTATGTTTGTATATATTATCGTCTTCCCAGCAGTGTTCCCCTTCGTCGATGCAACCACATCCCATAGCAGGACCATTTAGCAGTATGTATCTGCGATTGGAGTGCCAATTTTCAACGATATCAGCGTCCGATCTGTGCATTGCCACTTCTTCCTCATCGGAGATGCACATCGGGCACTCCTCCAGAAGATCATATTCATTCATTTCATTAATCGTGACATTCTGCTTTTTCGATCTCTGATCCTCACTGCAGTAAAATAGCATATTAAAATATTGATATACATAAATAGTGTTGATGTTGAAGGCCCAGACCACACGACCAACCCAAGGGTTTATGGTAACGAATTGTGTGGCCGGGAAAGGAGATAGCGGAAGCTAACTCACATGGCCCCCGTCCAACGATCCATCCAACACCAATCCAGGGGCCCCATGAGCGGCCCGCAGCGGGCGGCGAAACAGGGCACAGTTTATTAAAATCTTAAAAGTTTTACAATGTTGATATTTACATGATTCCACCACTTGTGGCATAAACTTTTCAGGTGGAAGGGAGTATGAAATATTAATCCTACAAATTTACAAAATTGACTCCACCACTTTAGGCATAAATCTTCAGGTGGAGTGTGCACGTTTTCGGAGAAGTATAGAATATTGAGAGGACGATCATTTTAAGATAGTTAAAAAATTTGTAAAGCTGACATGACATACATGGCATGCCAGATAGATTAGACAATAAACAGGGAACGAACGAATCAAATGTTAAAAATTTAGATTATCATTGCTAACAGGAATGATTTGTTGCACAATAGATACTATTCAAAAACATTTAAATATAAAAACAAAAGAGAAACTAAATATATATACAGTGGATACAAAAAGTACACAATATTTACATAAGATATATACATATGAACAAGGAGAGGACATTGACCGCCAAAAATTGAAAGCAGTGGGCGCACAGAGAGTCACGAAACCTGATTAGAGATTTCACGGGCAATAAGAACACAGTTTTTCAGCTTGTTTATAAGAGTTGGATTGGTTCTAACTCCAGAGAACCAGGTCGCCCGGAGATGGTCAGGGGGACGGACAAGATGAAATTTTGAAGTAAAAGGGCCGGAAAAAGTAAAATGGTCAACATCTCCAAAAGAGTTACAGGGGCAGCTGGAGGACCTTTTAAATTTGAAAAAATGTAGGTAGTCTAAGAACGGCCCATGACCAGTTAAAAATAGATCAAATATTTATTATAGATTTGAAGGTTGGGGTTGACTTTAGGTAAATAATTTAAGATTCGAGCCGGGTCATGGGTCCGAGGAGAGATATAATCATTCAAGTAGAGTTGCCAACGTTCGAGCAGGAAGGATTTACAATAAAAGGTTAAACAGGAGTAAGGAAAGGGGATAACAAGGGGAGAACCAGAAACCGTAGCTTCTTTGGCAGCAAGGTCGGCGACCTCGTTACCCTGGATGTTAGAATGGGCCTTGACCCAAGAGAGATTTATTAAGGATTTTGAAGAGTAAGCTAAAGTTTTAATATTTGACAAAAATTTTGATTTATTTTTAATCGACTGAAATGCAAGAATCGAGGATTTACTATCCGAAAAAATGTTAATTTTGTAGTTGAATTTAGTGGCCCAGAGGATGGCTTGATTAATGGCTTCGAGTTCAGCCTGAAAAACAGTGTTCCCAGCTTGGAGCTTGAAAGAAAAGGTGTCAATAAGCTGGTCATGATTAAATATGCATACAGAAAGACCCGTTTGATTTTCAATTTTTGAGCCGTCCGTAAAAATATTGTAGTTTGAAAAGTTTGAAGGCTTTACGGAAGGGAATTTAATAATCCGGAGAGGGGGAGGGATACTAGTCAGGGAACAGTTAGTGTCAAATTGATCCGGGGGGGGGAAGGAGAGAATTAGGGAAAAAGTTAATTCTGTTACGCCAAAAATGAAATTTATTGTATAAGGTTTTGATGACCAAATGAACGGGGGGTATACCCGTAAGTGAGTAGAGTGAAATACTGGAAGTTGTCCTAAAGCCTGTGGAAATTTTTAGGAGAAATATTCTTTGAAGTGATATAAGTTTTGAAATTTGGTTCCGCGTTAAATTTTTGCCCCAGACCCCCGAACCATAAGTGATAATCTTTTCGATGACAACAAGATACCAGATTTTAAGGTACATTTTATTGACCCCCCCAGTTGTTTCCAGATATCTTTCCAAAGGTTGAAGACAACTTGAAGCATTTTTCTTTAAGAAAATAAATATGAGGGCTCCATTTTAGGTTATTATCAATAATGATTCCTAGATATTTTAAAGTTTTGGTAATTTTTAAAGGTTTACCCTCCAGTCTAATACAACGGTTATATTTGCGTTTAGATTTATATTTATTGATGATAATACAATTAGATTTACTGTGGGAAATTGTGAGTTTAAGGGAGGAAAGACAGTTTGAGAGTAAAGAGAGTACATGGGTAGTGTTCTCCGTAAGAACTTTAATTTCGCTACCAGTAGTTACCACGGCCAAGTCATCTGCGAAGGCCTGCAAGTAGTATAAATCATTGTTGAGTGTTAAAGTCTTGTTGAAGTAAATGCTCCACAGAATCGGAGAGATAACCGAACCCTGTGGAGCACCCATGGAAATTGATTTGGAGAGGTTTAAACTATTATCAAAAAATTTTACGGTGCGAGAGGAAAGGTATGAAAATATGAAAGAGCGATAAACCAGGGGAAGGTTAATATTTTCCAGTGTTGAAGGGAGAACATTCCAGTTTAAGCTGTCAAACGCTCCGCAGATGTCGACCGTGGTAAGGGAAACATGACCAGCTTGACGAAGGGATTCAATACGTGTGACAAGTCTGTGCGCAGCATCTTCACAGCTGTGAAGCTCCCTAAAACCAAATTGTAAAGGATGAAGAGCACCCTCCGAGTTCAACCAGAAATTTAATTTATTAACAAATAACTTTTCGATAATTTTGCCAAAGGTGGGTAATAAACATATAGGGCGGTAAGAGGTACAAAGGGCGGGGTCCTTGCCAGGTTTGGCAAGAAAAAGGACTTTGGAGGATTTAAGGGGGCTAGGAAAGTGACATAATAGAAAAATTTTATTTATAATTTTTGAAATTAAGGAGGGGAAAGATTTAAAGATGTTTTTCCATATTGTAAAATCTAGATTGTCAATGCCAGGAGCTTTGCCATTCGGGAGCTGGTTGAAAACAAGAACGAGCTCTTCATCAGAAACCCGGCCCAGCCCAACAGAAGGTAACACAAAGGAAGGGAAGGAGGTAAAAGTTAAATCGTCCTGGAAGCAGTGGTCCAACAAACGTTTCACCTTGTCAGAGTAATTAAGATTGGGATTGTCCGGAAATTGAAGGTTTATTTTATTAAAATTCTTGTTTTTTTGGAAAGCGTATTTAAAAATTGATCCAAATTTAGTAGAACAATTTGAGCAGTGATTTTTCCAGGCACCAGCCTTGGCCCTATTAATCATTAATTTATACCTAGCCCGGTTAAGTTTATATTTTGTTAAAGCAGCTGAGATAATGACCGGGGAGGCCGAGGCCCTCTCAAAAGATTTAACCCTTTTAAAGAGGGCATTTACAAAGTTCCGATGTTTGGCAAGGGATGTGTTCCACCAACTAAAATTGAAGTTTTTAGTGGACCTTTTTTTCTTAATGCTTTTAAAAGCGCAATTTTGAGGTTCGAGGATAAAGTTTTCGATAAAAGTGTCAAGGGAAGAAGGGTCGGAAACGGAGCTTAAAGAAGAGAGGAAAATAGGGAGGAGAGAACGAAAGTTGTAAAGAAATTTACCAATGGGATAATTAGTTTTAAAATAAAATGACGAGCCAGAAGGAGGGGAAATGTTTAGAGTGGTACAGATATATTTATGGTCACTAAGGGAATCTTCCGAGAGGACCTCCCAGGAGTGAACAAAGTTGAAAAGGCCAAAGGAAACTAATGAAAGGTCCGGAAAACCACGGCCAGCGTGAGAAACGAAGGTGGGACCACGCTTCGGATCGTTTAAAACAATTAAGTTGTTTTCTATGCAGAAGTCCATAATGCTGTAACCCCGGCGGTCAATGAAATCATAACCCCACATCTGAGCTCTGGAGTTGAAGTCGCCCAGCAGGATAAAATCATGGGCCAGAAAGTCAATGCCGGTAAATTCAGCCAATAAATCATTAATATTTTGATGGGGGGGGGGAAATATATAGAAGCTAGATTAATAGGAGCAAGGGAGGGAATAATAATTTCAATTAGAATCAAGGAAAGTGACTGAAGTTTAAGATGAACGGTTAAATTGGGGTTGAGAATGATAATAGCTGCCTTGTTGGAAGAAGAGTTAAATTGTGTAAATCCGAAAGGGGGGTTAAGAATTTTGTTGTTGGAGATATATGGTTCTTGTATACAGACTAGATCAAACTTTTGTTCTATGGCAAACTGTAGCATATTATTGTGTGAAGAGAGGGAGTGGTTGACATTTATTTGTAGAGCTTTGAGAACCATGCTATGGCCAACCGAACCAAGAAGCCAGTAAAGTTTTTAGAACCATATAAGGGTCAGCAGAACCAGAGCACAGAGGCGGGGAAACAATAAAGAATATAAGAGCATCTAATAAATTATATACAAACATAACATAATAGAAATAAAATAAATGGTACCAGAGGTGAGATATCACACAAAACTATTGTTCCTTTTGCAGAGCTTTGATGCGTTCGATTGCCCTCTTATACATTGGGCAAGACTTATGGTCCCTTGCACTATGTTTATAGTTAAATTTGAGGGCAGAGTTATTAGCCATAGCCGTGCAGCAGTTTACGCATTCTGGCTCGGGTGCCTTACATTCACGGTGGGTATGACCTTCTTTAGAACAGCGACTACAGTTCCCCGTATAGAATTCACAGAAGTTTGAAGTATGACCGTAGTCATGACATCGGTAACATATTTTTAAGGCAATGTACTTCTTGATTAGAAAATATGTAAAGTTTAGAAATAGTTTTTTGGCTTCTAAGAACAGTCTGGCTTGCGGAAGTTCAAACAGAAAGATCCAGTTGATATTGCCCCTCTGGTTCTTGAAGTTCCGGATGAAGCTGAAGTCACTAGGCTTGATGGTGGGAAAGTTTTGATAAATGATGTTTCTTATGTTTTCTTCCTTAAAGTCTGGAGGAAGGTTGAATATAATTAAAGGTTGTTTCTTGGAAGGTTCATTTTTGACTACGAATTTTTCACTGAGTGCAGAGTTCATGAAGGCAGGAAGGAGATCGACATTCTTGTCATTTCTGCATGTAATTTTCAAAGTCGCATTGGGGAGGGCTGACACATTTTTGATGCCGACTTCCTTGGGGCAAGGCAAGGAGCAGAGGTCTTGTTTTAATTGTGCATTGCTTTTTAATCTATCTTTGCCCTGGAGGAGAATGTTTGAATAGGTGGGTCTGGTAACTGCAGGTTTGGCGGAGGATGAACTTGGGATGATGGAGGGGAGAGTCTCTGAAAGTTGTGTCTTGACAGTTTCTGCCAAGTGATCTTTAACCGTTTGGCTGATCAGAGCAGGAAGCTCATCATTAAGGTTTTTGGTAAAAGACGCCAAGTCCCGAGAGATGGTAGTTTTTAAAGAGTTGATTTCATCTGTCATTGAACTTCTCAGAGTTTGAAAAGATGTGTAAGGAGGTTCGACTGTGTTCAAGGCTGTTTCTTTGCATTGGTTTTCAAAATGGAGGCAGGATTCTTTCAACGCCTCAAATTTTTGGTCCAAATAATTCTTGTTGGTTTGGGTCAGTCTTACATATCTGTTTAAATAGTTATGAATTTGAGAGGACCGATGCTGGACAATTGAAAGAAACAGGGAGCAGTGGTCACCGTTGTCGTCAAATGTTTCTACGGTGTTAGTAGTCGAAAAAACCTCTTCAGAGTCAGCAACCGAGTGAGCGGGAGAGTGGAGTGAAGAGAAACGGTTTTCAGTTGAAACGTTGTATGTAGAGATCACATCAGCTTCAGAAGAGAGAGGAGTGACGAGCTCAGGAGAGGAGTGCGATGTCGAACGGTTCCCAGGAGGGAGACCAGAGGCGACGGATCCCGACAAATCAGGAGACGGATGAGGTGAAAGACGGTTCCTTCTAGTATATCCAGGAGGAACAGAGTAGGTCGAAGTACTGAAGGAGTCAGAAGAAGTACCAGCAGAGTCAATTGAAGTCGATTGCAAATCAGGAGACGGATGAGGTGAAAGACGGTTCATTCTGGTATATCCAGGAGGAACAGAGTAAGTCGAAGCACTGAAGGAGTCAGATGAAGTACCAGCAGAGTCAATTGAAGGGTTGAAGTAAGAGCCTTGAGAGGAAGAACCAGAGGGCAAACCGTAAGAGGCACGAGCACGAGTAGATCTGTTGGACGTGGCACCCGAGTACGTTGGTCTCGGTCTGAGAGTTGCAGAAAATTTACTGTCTTTGATGTCGACCAGTCTTAGGGTTGGTTGGCTAATGGTATATGTGAATGAGTTCACTGATGATTTTGAGTCAGTAACACTGGTATTAACACTAGAAGTATTGGATGTAATATTTGGAGCACTAGTTGTAACAATTGAATCATTGGATAAGGTACTGGAGGCACAACATGTAGAGGGGGGGGGCAGCAGGGGAGGGAGCATAATCAGGGGGGGGAGAGGAAGTAGGAAGGACAGGAAACTCCGAGTCAAAGTTAGAAGTTAAATCCTTGGAAGACATAATGAGAATTTGAAGTAGAGAACAAATTATTTGTAAAAATATTTAAAATATTTTAGAAACGTAAATGTAACAGAATATTATGTAAGATGACCTTAAAACAATCATAAAAGCAGCAAATATTTTTGAAAGAGTTTTAAAAGCTAACTTGAGAAAGGATATCTGTTCAACACATAAAGGAAAAATGCATATAATGAATAGGGGGGTCGGTAATAAGCATAGCAAAAGCAAGACAGGAATGACAATTTCGATAAGTAAGAAACCCATGTTAAAGTATCAGTGACAAAATTTTTGATGAAACCGGTCGGAAAAATTAAATTATAAAGAAGAGGGGCCAGGATGGAGGAATGCTGGGACGGAGTTCAAAATTTTAAAAATTAAAGAAAATATAAAAGTTTGAAGTTTCAGGATAGGAAAACCTATGTTAAAAACCAAGTAAGCTTGAAAAAGAGAGCCAAGGCTTGAAAGTGAGATTGAAACCATGGAGGTGAATATTAACATCTTTAAAACAGCAGTAAAGAAGAGGAACATATGTAGATGCGAGTTTGAAACTGTACATGCGAAAAGTTGAAAATCCTGCATTGAGAAGACAAGGGCGGTACTCATTTCAAAATAAGGGGGGATACGCATATACAATATTGAAAAATATGAAAACAGACATTATAAAACTTAGAATTACACATATATACATTGATCCTGAAGTTTAAAATTTTATCAGTTATCCACAACAAAGCTTTAAAGTTAAACATTTTAAAAAATTTAAATCAATAAGTATCGAAATAAGCTAAATATACAGATGAAGAAAGTGACCAATTTGGCCATTTTCGATGAAATCCCAATACAATGGATCTACGGCATACATAGTAAAACAATTAGAACTTTTAAAAATTATAAATTGTGATATCTCACCATCTATAACAGGTAGAGAAGAAATATTGGTACCGAAATAAAGCAGAGGGGACCAGGAACATAACAATGTAAGACACTTTAACGATCGGAGCGAAATCACGCGCCCAAGGCGCCGAGAAGCTGGAAGCGAAAAACATGCGTGCGAGCAGTTAGAAACCAAAGTAGCTAACAAAAGTAGCTAACCAAAGTACATAAATAGTGTGAAAAGTTTTTATATAATAGAATATATTCATACTTTGTATACTCGTATTCTTGTCACATCAATTTCGTCAGGATACTGCCAACCGCATCCTAAAAATGGTCCATATATTGGTATTTTAATTGCAACATTATATATCGAGATTTAACAGAGCTAGAGGGTCACCTTTAATGCAAAATAATTATGCTTCTAACATTAATCATTATTTAGCCTCAGAGCTAGGAAGGGTTCATAGAATCCTGACATATTCACAATTATATAGTTGTATTGAGATTTAATTGTAATTCCATAGGGACAGAATAATGAATTTTTAATACCATTGCCTTCTTTATGCTCCTTGCAACCGCACACAAAAACTGTATCTGCGCGATTCTTGGGACAAGTATGTTTGTATATATTATCGTCTTCCCAGCAGTGTTCCCCTTCGTCGATGCAACCACATCCCATAGCAGGACCATTTAGCAGTATGTATCTGCGATTGGAGTGCCAATTTTCAACGATATCAGCGTCCGATCTGTGCATTGCCACTTCTTCCTCATCGGAGATGCACATCGGGCACTCCTCCAGAAGATCATATTCATTCATTTCATTAATCGACGTAGGGGTCTCTGACACCGTTGATGGTGAGCGTGCATAGGAGGGTTCTATATTTTCGAAATTGTCTGGTATATACATATCTATACCTTTGTCCAGAGCATTCACCCATTCTTCAACGGCGCCAGAAGCCTTCCTCCACGTTTGCTACACCAACTTCCAGTATCCAATTGGGATCGTCATAAGAAGAATTAAAACTATTTCTTGCACTTCCATAATCTGATCGTCTATTATGAAATACAGGATCCATTTTATTTCCAAGTTCTGTAATATCAAAAAAAGAGGAAGAAAATTGTAAATTTTTAAAGCATGATTTATATAGGTAGTGTGTACCTAAGAGATTTCTATCATTCGCTAATAGTTAACAATACTGATAGTTACGTATCTTAAAAGCAGTCAACCTTACTGGTTGAAAAACCAATAATTGTAGAAACATCCTGTCTATTCGCTGAAGGATAACAAAGCTATGTATCTCTAAAGCAGCGAATTGCATGCTAGCAATTTTAGAAACACTCCTAGTTGTTCTGTGAGAAAAGCAATTCAATTTAATAATGGTGTCGGTATTTTAACAAACTAAATGTAACACTATAGGATCGCTAGCCTTTTTTAGTCGATTTTTGCTCATTTCAACGTCCACCGTCCCCTTAAATGAATCTGAGGAAAAATAATGTATGGGGAAAAATATTTCATTAATCTGAATTGCAAGATACAATGTGGTAAAATAAGTTATGATTAAATATGGACCATTAAATGGGCTAGATTTAGGAAGTATATTTAATGTAAGATAAAATTTATAAAGTATCTACAACTATGTATAATTTCTTTTCAAAGTACTAGTTATGCTACTCTTTAGTGGAGTACAAAAATTTTTTTAAATATATGTAGCATGTTGAAGAGAAAAATACATTGTTGCAGCAGCAATAAAAGGTTTGTTTAACAATTGAAATGGGAAATTAATAAACACTTTAGAAAAATGGAAAATTAATATACACTTTTAAATTTCAGAAATTTAAAATAAGCAAATTCGATAATTTATAGAAATATTATCAACAAAATAATTAAGTTTTAGAGGAATTTTTTTATAAAGAAGAAATTTATTTTTTTTATGAATTTTCTAAAAAAAAATGAAAAAAAAAAATAGCATAAGCATTTTTTTTCAAAAAAATAAATTTAAAATCCTAGAATTAAAATTACCGGGGGTTGGGTGGTCATTTTTTCCGTGGGAAAAAAAGTTTTCTAAGCAATCCTGTGTAAATCTGCTCATTAAAATGTACGGTATATTGACCAGCAATTCAGGAATCATTTTCCTAAATGCAGAAAGTGTGATCACAAGGAAAAGTTATTTTCTTCCCTTAAGTTTGAAAATCAGTAGACTGAATAAATTCAGAAAAATTTTTCCAATTCTCAAGGTGGGGCGAAGATAACACATCTATTCAACAGACACAAAACAGGTATGTAAAAGTATAAGTTACCAAACTAACATAATACTATATTTCGAAACAGTTATTCACATAAAAATTTATTTTCTGCATATTTACACAATGTGAGCCCAGTGAGCAACCTTGGCAATACCTTTGTGCTCAAATTTCACCGGGTAACATTTAAAGTTTTTGCCAACACTCTTCAATAAATGGGGAGCATCAAACATTTTACGGCCTTGAACATAGAAATAGGGCTTTTTAGTTGTTAAAGTTTTCTTAGAGAATATTTTCTTAATTTCCATTGGTTGGAAACCGAAGTCCTTGCATATTTTTCATAGGTAGGCACGTGTGGTCGGAAACGGCGACAAATCTCTTTTTTTTTTCGGTCGACTATTTTGCTGCTCCATGTCCTCGGTCGAGTCGGTCGGCCTGGGATTTCGACGACATTCCTGTAGTTCCTACATCGTCAGGAGTGTCTCCAGTGTATAGGGACTACTCCTGAAAAAAAAATGATACATATGTTATATATAAAATAATTTAGTAAAAATTATGGAACTTACCTAAAATATCATGTTTTTACAAGATCCATGTCTTATAAAAAAAATGTGTTTACTTACCATATATGTATCTTATCATCATGAGAATTATAGGAGTATATCTATGAAATAATTTTAATATATATTATATATATTTTGTAAAAATATTTGAATTAAAAAATAAATATACTTACATTGAATATACTTAGTTCCTTATATATATGTTACTGGATAATTGCTAAGGACGGAAAGGAAGCAAACTATAGAAAATTAGAATAAGTGTGAAGAGATTTAAAGGATTTGACGCGTGTGGATAGTTGTTCCTAGTGAAGGTTTTAAGAGAACTAAATGAATAAAGTAAATAACTTACCTTATACGTTTTAATATTCACGGGGGAAAAAATGCAACTGTAAAATGTAGAGTGTTTATTATAAAACAAATATTTTAAAATAAAAGTACTTGCTTCCAATAATTGTAAAGTATCCTCCAGCAATATAGGTAAATCTTCAAACATCATTTGCAGTGCTGTTGCGGAATGAGAGATCTCTGATGCATCGTAGCTTGGCAGCTGCGCCGAATTTGGGATTTCTGGGATGCGGTTGTCTACTCGGACGTCCAAATAGTTGATCAAGTTGTCAGGATAAGTTCGAAGATCTAGGTCTTCGACGGGGCCGTCTGGTATGTCGAAAGCCCAGACCAACCGACACGTCCGAAGACTTAGAGTAACAGTTTGTGTGGCCGGGAAAATTTTTGCAAGCGGAGTCCGACCTCCACGGTCACGCCGAGCTGAATGGAGTGTACCAGTAGTTTATTTAAATTTCAATAATTTTTACAAAATACATTACGGCTCCATCCGGCCGAGTAGTCTTGATTTTACAGGGTTCAGCAACATGTAGCTGATATTGACATAAAATGCTAGTCTTCTTGAGCTGTAGGAGCGTATAACAGTACGCTTTACATGGCAGCATCAACTTGATGCTGAAGAAATCTCAAGGATTTACAAAGGTTACCAGGGAAAGGGGAAAAGGAGAGAATGAAGACTGAAGTGTGGAAGTTTATTTATTATTATTTTTATTTTGTTTATTTATTTATATTTATTTTCTTTTACTTCTTTTACTTTTATTATTATGTTTATTTTATTTATTAATTTTTGGATTAAGTTATTTAACATGTTTCCTTATTAGTTGTAATTAATCGTTAGTCAAAAGACCACCCGATCAGAAGGAGCGGAAAGTAAAACGGGGAACCACTAAAGGGACAAGGACAAGGGACAAGGGACACATCAATCAACACTAATCAAAACCACACATATTAAAGCAACACAAATCAAATCAACACAAAACAAAACTTCACAAAAAGCAACACAGAGGAAACACATTATTTTCATGCCGAAGAGGCACAATTTCATGCCGAGAGGGCTCACATCAGTCATATAATTTCATTTTTTACCAATCCAAGGAGTGAATGGTCTCCAACACAGTTTTTATATCTCTATATATATCAGGTTTCTATATACACCAGGTTTCTATATACATAAATCTCTATATACACCAGGTTTTTATGTTATATTCTATATCTCTATATACAAGTTTTATAATATTTCTATATATCTATGTGAATTTATAATATTTTTATATATATCTGTATATTTATAAAGTTTTTATAATCTTTGTATTTTCAAGATTTATAATATTTCTTTAATTATGTAATTTATCTATGCATTTCTATAATATTATTATATGTATGACTATATTTATACTGTTTATAGTATTTTATACAATATTGTATTATTCTTTAATTATTTTGTTTTATTGTTTTATACCCTTTTATATTATTACTTTATATTTGTCTTCTGCTTTAAATTATATATAACAGTGTAATCGAGACCCATTCACAATACAAACATTTTTATGTACAAGTATAGGTACAACCCAGGAGCAATAATACAAACATTGATCACTTCACATTGAAAGCAGAAAAGCTCACATCATTGTCACTTCACCTTGTTAGAGATTTCTCTCGCAACACGAACACAGTTATGTATTTTATTTAATAGTATTTTGTTTTTGCTGACATTGGAAAACCAAGCTGCGCGATGACCAGGGGAAGGACGAACAAGGTGGAAATTTTGAGTATGAGGACAGGAAAATATATAATGATCCGCATCTCCGAAAGCATTACATGTACAATTAGAGGTATTTTTATGTTTAAAATATTTTAAATAATCTAAAAAGGGGCCGTGCCCTGTAATAAAATAAATCAGGTTTTTGTTAAAAATTTGGAAGGAAGGATTAACCAGAGGGAGGAAGTCAAGAATACGCGCCGGATCATGTGTTCGGGGGGATACATAGTCATTTGAATATTGCTGCCAGGAGTTTAGAAGGAATTTTTTGCTATAAGCAGTTAAAAGGGAGAAAGGAAAGGGAATCGAAAATGGGAGTCCAGAGTTAGCAGCTTCTTTAGCAAGGGTATCAGCAGCTTCATTTCCCAATATTCCAGCATGGGCCTTAACCCATCGGAGGTTAATTAATTTAGATGCCGAATGTGCCAAATGTTTTATATCTTTTAGAAGTTTAGTTTTGTTTTTTACAGATTTGAGTGCCAAAATAGAGGACAAGCTATCAGAGAATATATTGACTTTTACGTTTTTGTCCAAGGCCCATTGAATAGCAATTCTAATAGCTGAAATTTCAGCTTGAAATACTGTGTTCCCGCTGGAGAGTTTATATGAAAAAGTTTCAACCAGGTCATTTTTATTATAAATACAGACGGCAAAGCCGATTTTGTCTTCTATCTTTGATCCGTCTGTATATATGTTGTAATCAGAGAAGGTCAACGGTTCTGAGGTCCGGAGATTTGCAATACGATGAGAGGGATGAGTAAGCGACAAAGGGACCAGGGAGTCAAAAAGGGAGGGTTCAGGGAGAGAGGAGTTGGGGAAAAGATCAGTCTGAAGATGCCTAAAATGGAATTTTTTGTAGAGAGTATGTATTACCAAATGGATAGGGGGAATTCCTGTGATTGAATAAAGAGAGATGCTCGAAGTTGTTCTAAAGCCGGTTGAAATTTTTAAAAGGAAAATCCTTTGCAGAGATATAAGACGTGTAATTTGTTCCCCCGTTAAGTTTTTACCCCAAATCCCTGAACTATAAGAAATAATTTTCTCTATCACAGAAAGATACCAGATTTTAAGGTATGACTTGTTTACACCCCAACAATTACCCGCGATTTTCCCGAAAGTAGAAGAGAGCTTAAAGCATTTCTCTTTAAGATAAAAAACATGAGGACTCCAGGTAAGATTATCATCTATGATGATGCCTAAATATTTTAGGTGTCGAGTAATTTTGATAGGTTTGTTTAAAATTTTTATTCTAGGATTTTGTCGGCGTTTTGCTCTAGTTTTATTAAAAATTATGCATTGAGATTTGGCGGGAGAGATCGAAAGTCGAAGGAAAGAGAGGGAAGAGGTCAAGGAGGTCAAAAGAGAGTTAGTACGGAGCGTAACCTGTGAAAGGGAATCTCCAAAAGTCACCACCGCGAGATCATCTGCGAAGGCCTGCAGATATTGGATGTCATTGTTTAATTGTAATATATTGTTGAAGTAGATGTTCCACAGGATCGAGGATAAACACGATCCCTGTGGAGCACCAAGAGATATAGTTTTGGATGTTGAGAAAATTTCATCAGAGTAAGTTATCTGTCGGGAGCTTAAGTATGAATAGATAAAAGTTTGGAGTTCGAGAGGTAAGTGAATTTTTTCTAAGGTGGAGGGGAGGATGTTCCAATCTAAGGAATCGAAAGCTCCGCAGATGTCCACGGTGGTGAGAGATACAAAATGACCCGGTTTAAACTTACGAATCTCAGTGACAAGGGTGTGAGTCGCCACCTCACAGCTGACCATCTCACGAAACCCAAATTGAAGGGGGTGAAGAGCCCCATTGGTCACGAGCCAGTAGTTTAATTTATTTACAAATAACTTTTCCAATATTTTACCAAATGTAGGGAGTAGGCATATTGATCGATATGATGAACATTGTGAGGGGTCTTTACCGGGTTTATTTAAGAACAAAATTTTAGCGTTTCTTAAGCAATTTGGAAAGTAACAGTATCTAAAACACAAATTAAATATTTTTGAAAAGATAAAAGGAAATGAATTGTAAAGGGTTTTCCATATTTTGAAATCAATTTGGTCTAATCCAGGGGCTTTGCCATTAGGGAGGTTGTTGATGACCAAGGAGAGCTCTTCATCCGAAACAGTGCCCAACCCATCGTCCGGAAGTGTAAAAGAAGGAAAACCAGTGAAAGAGTTATCATCTTTGAAGCTATGGTCCAATAGTCGCTGTATTTTTGAAGAATAATCCAAATTCAAATCATCAGGAAATTGTAGATTAATGTTGTTAAATTTGTTTTCCTTTTGAAAAGCAAATTTAAAGTGTGTGCCGAATTTAGAAGAACAATTTGAACTGAAATTTCTCCAGGATTTCGTTTTGGATTTGTTAATTAATTTTTTATATTTGGCACGATTGAGTTTATATTTAATTTTGATCTCGGAGATTTGTTCCGAGGGAGCAGAGTTTCTCTCAAGTGATATGATACGTCTGTTAAGGGCAGTGACAAAATTACGTAATTTAGCAAGAGATGGAGTCCACCAATTAAAGCCCGGGCGGTTTTTGACTTTTTTCTTTCTGATATTCTGAAAGGCGCAAGTTTGCGTAATTTGGATAAAGTTTTTAATGAATTCATCAAGGGAGGTGGAATCCGAAATATTGTCAATGGATCTAGAAAGGTAAGGGATATGAGATTTAAAGTGATAAACAAATTTTCCCAGAGGATAATTAGACTTTAGAAAGAAGGAGGTATCAGGGGGGGGGGGTCAAGTTCAAGAGTTAATTTAATATAACGGTGGTCGCTAAAAGTGTCAGTTGAGAGAATCTCCCATTTTTGAATAAGGTCGAATAGACCAAAAGAAGCTAGAGTTAAGTCTGGGAATCCTTTTCCGGAGTGAGATACGAATGTTGGACCACTGGCAGGATCGTTTACAACTATTAAGTTATTTTCTATGCAAAAGTCCACTACACTGTAACCCCTGTGATCAATGAATGCGTAACCCCACATCAAAGCCCGGGCGTTGAAGTCTCCAAGTATCAGAAATTCTGAAGTAAAAAAGTCGAACTCAGAGAGCTCGGAAAGTATTTCAGTTATTGGTTGATGAGGGGGGCAGTAAATAGAAATAATGTTAAGTTTTTTATTATTCGGAAGACATATCTCAGCAGCCACAAAGGCCTCAGATTGAAACTTAAGGACCGCTGGTATGTTTGGATTTAGAAAGAGTAAGGAGGCTTTGTTTGATAAAGAATTAAATTGTTTAATTCCGAGAGGGGGGCGTAATACCGACCCCTCGGAAAGAAAAGGTTCCTGTAGGCTCACTATGTCCAAAGATTTTTCAATAGCATATTGGAGCAAGTTATTGTGTGCAGCAAGTGAGTGGTTTGTGTTAATCTGCAATATATTTATCACCATCAGGAGAATTCAACGCACCGGAGCGCAGATGAGGGGATCAACAGAGTACATAATACATGAATATAAGGTACACAACAACAATACAAAGAACATACAATAACAGGTACATAATAACAACACATTATCACACAGCAACACGCTTCAAAACAATATATATCACCCGAAGAAATCACACTGTCTTTTGCAGTTCTCTAATGCGGGAAAGTTCCCTTTGCATAGCTCGACAGTTTGCTCTATCACGAGCGTTATGATTTGTTTTCCAACCCAATGTTGGGTCGTCGTCTATTGCTGTGGAGCAATTGACACACACAGGCTCTCTCACCCGGCATGTCTTGTATGTATGGTTTGTGTCAGCACATTGGGAGCAATTTCCCGTGATCCAAGAACAGCTGCCAGCAGAGTGACCAAATCCCTGGCATTTGAAGCATATCTGTATTGAAATATACTTCTTGATTGTAAAGTATTGGAAGTGATGATATACACGACGGTTGTCCATAAGAATTTTTGCAGATGATGAATCTAGCAGCATAACCCAATTTACTGTTCCAGACCTATTTTTAAATGTTTTCAGAATCCTGAAGTCTTGTAACTGTTCCGAGGGTAGGCTTCTGATTATCATAAGCTTTATGTCCTGCTCGTGAAAGTCCTCAGGCATATTGAACAGTATTACAGCCTGTTTCCGGGAGGGAGGTTTAATGATTGTAAATTTTTCATTTA
This sequence comes from Amaurobius ferox, assembly GCA_951213105.1. Taxonomy (NCBI): domain Eukaryota; kingdom Metazoa; phylum Arthropoda; class Arachnida; order Araneae; family Amaurobiidae; genus Amaurobius; species Amaurobius ferox. The sequence goes on along the minus strand of OX578150.1, from coordinate 12,380,530 downwards.
GGGATGAGTTGGCAAATTTTGGCAGAAGTTCGTCCACGTCTTTCTCCCGACAGGTAATTTTTAATGTACCATTACTGAGGGATGAGATGTTCTGCACCCGTACTGAAGAGGGGCAGCGGGAGGACATTAAGTCTTGATGCAATTGCTCCATATTTTTCTTCCTGTCCTTTCCCTGTAGCAGGATGCTGGCAAAGGTTGGCTTTTCGACGGGTACTTTAGATTTATCTGCAGGAGGAGGTATCTTGATTGCTGACAGATTTTTCTTGACTGCTTTTTCCACAAGTCTAGGGAGGTCTTCTGATATGTTTTTTGTAAATAAATCTAGTTTGGTGGTTATTGAGTTTTTGAGTTGATCTAGATCATCATTAAGAGAATTTCTGATGCTCTGCAGAGCACATGACGAGTCCTGCACCAATGGAAATGAAGTCTCCGTCATTTCGCTCTCGAAACGTTGGCAGGCAGTTTGAATATAAGTAAATTTCTTATCCAGGTATTTCTTCTGTGTAGCCGTTGTTCGGACTCTTCTTGCCAAATATCCCTGCAGTTGACCACAATACCTCTGTATTTTTGTTAAGAATACATTGCATGAGTCTCCAGTATCGTCTGGTATATCTGTTGTGGTGGTTTCTGAGTTATTATCATCCATATCTTCGTTATTGCCAGGAGGTTCCGTTGTGGAGTTTGCATCAGTTGAGTCTTCAAAGTGCTCCAGGGGAGCAGGGGAAGAAGTTCCAGTTGGACGGCCCGTCTGACGAGTCCTCATTGAGGTCATGTCACTCGAATCATCCTCTCTAATGGTTTCACAGGAGGTCTCAGAAGGCTTGGAGACGGAGGCGTCGGTTTCCAGGTCCCCACATATCTCAGGAGGGGCAGAAGCCCAGAGTTTGGACATACGATTCTGGGCCTGTGGCGGTTTGGAAAATACTGTAAATTGGGGTTTGACTGTTGAAAAGGCAGAGTTCCTAGGTGGAAGTGGCGTAAAAGGCCTGTAAGGAGGAGGCGATCGAGCTGCTGCTTCAGAGTATGTGTTTGTGGAGGATGAAGGCATGGTTTTTACATCCACTAGCTTGATAGTAGGTTGCATTTTCAGGTTTGAAATTACTGGCACTATTGTTAGCTGTTGTGACAAATTTTCCGTTGATTTGGATTGAGCGGACATGAGTTGTTTCGGAGATAGTCTGTTGTAATTTGAAGGCACAGGTGTCTGAGATCTCGCTGGGTGAGAGAGAGGTGACTGATATTTTGAGATAGATGTAAGATGTGGGAAATCAGGAATAGGAGAAGAATATGGTGTTTTTCTTTCCATTTTGTGAATTATAGTTAATTTGAATTTAGCACAGATCAGGTTTAAATATTTAGTATAAAAGACACTTTTTTTACCATTTTATACAATACTTTATCAATATAATCATTTCACACTTTTAAAGGGGTTATTATTCAATACAGAGAGCATATCTTGAATAGGGGTGCCCGTTCAGAGAAAGCAAAATGATGCGCTAATCTTGAGAAGGGGGGTTAATTAAAAGCTATGACCATGTTAAAATGCCTGTGCCTAAAAAAAGGGCGAAACCGGTCAGAAAAATTAATATAAGTAGAAAAGGGTCCAGGATGGAGGAATGCTGGGACGGAGTCAAAAATATTTAAATTTGTGGATTTTAAAAAATTTTGAAGTTTTTACATGGGAAGTCCCATGTTAAACAGCAATACCTGAAATATCATTTTAATTATAATTTTGTATGAACTGAATCTCATTAGGTTTTAATTTTTTCCTGAACTTAGATAGGATTGTACAATACGCTTTTTCAAATTAGTCTTCAAAAGGAAGAAGAGGCAGAGGGGCTCGAGCAAGGCCAGCAGGGTGAAACCATTTTACCACAAAAGGGGGGAGGAACATGAGAACACCTATATGGGACATGCATAATACAGGGAAAGGGGGAATATATGAAAACAGAAGTCAATACATCAAAAGATACAATTTTAAAATTCATATTACTACTATATCCATTGCTCCCAGGTTGAAAATTTTTTTCAATTATCAGAGTAAATACTACAATACTACTTAATATATGATTTAAATTATACAAATATACACATATATAGCAGATTTACACATGTAGAATCAGTCATTTTGGGCCGATTCGAGCCATTTTTCCATTACAATTGTTTGCTATTGCCGTGGAACTTTTTAAATTTAAAAATAGTGATTTCTCACCGAGAAGTAGACGTAGAAACAAACTGTAAACATCAAAATGGAGCTAAGACGAGGGACTTCAAAAATTACTCGCACACAAAACACAACACAAGGTAATCACGTTACCACAGAACAAAATCATCAGAGCACGAAAAATGCGTGTTTGCAATGGCCTATTTGAACTTCTTTGTTCAATATTGATGGATACGTCTAAAGGAGTATTTTGCATGTTATTATATATTGGTTCAGTGTGGACAGATTCTGTTAAGAAAACATTAGGATGATTGTTCTCAGTATTAGAAGTAAATATATGAGGGGTATTAGATAAAGCTGATGTTATGGTTGTACTAGAAATGGTAGATATTCTTCCACCCTGATTTGAACCAGAAAAATTTAGGGGCATGTTATGTGTCTGTGTTCTATTAGAGAATCCAGAGATGTTATCTCTATATCTGTGTTTTTTTATATACGGTCTGATTGCAGATGTTCCGCCACCGTTATTTCCTCTGGAGCCGCCAGCGATATCATGTCTGTGTCTTCTTATACAATAATTGGTTGAAGAGTTAGACCTGGTAGACATTCGACCACCCTGATTTGGATCAGAAACATATGGTGGCGTTCTACTAGGGCCTCCAGAGAAGTTATCTCTGTGTCTTGTTGTATAAGAGTTGGTTGAAGAGTTATAAATGGTATACGCTCTTCCACCCTGATATGGATCAGAAACATATGGTGGCGTTCTACTAGAGCCTCTAGAGAAGTTATTTCTGTGTCTGTGTTCTGTTGTATAAGAACTGATTGCAGATGTTCTACCACCGTTATTTATACTAGAGCCGCCAGCGATGTCATGTCTGTGTCTTGTTGCAGAGATAGAACCTGTAGATGTTCTATCACCCTGATTTGGACCAGATTCTGGTAAAATAATTTGAATTTCCGGTTCGGTATTATCGAATAACGGATCATTCAGATAAGATGAATGCTCCGAACGAGTTTCCTCCAAATAATGTATGTTATATTTGAATAATTTATAGTCCTCTATTTTATAGATATTTAATCTGTCTTGTGAAATGTTTAGCATTGCTAATTGATTTACGGGTGCATTTGTCAGTACTAAAACTTTTATGCCGGGGCTAAAAAAAACAGTGGAGCCACAGTTTGGAAATTTACCGTCTTTTATGTATTCGAAATTGCTAGCTAGAGAATTAATATTACCGTTTCTAGGTAAGTCAATAATGATACCGATGTGATCAGTGTCAAAATTTGGTAAAGATCTGACTATACCCTGTAATAACTTTTTATTATCACAGGTATAGAGAAAGCCACAATTTTCTGTCTTTTTAGCTGAAAAAAATTAAAAATACTATGTTATATATATATGTTATATAAATATGTTATAATGTATAAAAAATAATACTTACATCTGAGGAATAATCCAAGTTGAGTTTTTCCGTTGTTTCCTTTAGGATCTGATATTATGTCTATTTCTCTGTTGTTTTGTGTGATTAAAGCATTGATGCTAGCTTTCTGCCATGGCCTTAAACAAATATTTATGTCACATTTTTTGCTAGACATCAAGAAGTGTTGGAATTCATCATATTTTGTGCATAATGGGTTGTTGGATCCGTCAGGAAGAAAGTGTTGAAAATTTATATCTATATCATTAGATATTAAACTATAATGAAACTTTTCTTTGTGATATCTTATTATGTGTTCATGTATCCACTGTGGAGCGAATTTACCCGTGCAGAAGCGACAATCTATCTTTTCTATGATGTCTAGAAAAGAAAAAAAATTGTTTTAATATAATATGTTTATAAAATATATAGTTTAAATTCTTAGATAAGTTCAAGCAGTTTATGACATGAATCTTTCCTTACAAAGTCATTGGAGGATTTAAATAGTGAAATTTGTATCAAACATTACAATCCGTGAATACTGGAAGCCTATTGTTTTGAAACGCAATCGAATGTTCAGAGTCCCCCCCCCCTCTCTCTTTCTCTAAATTTTAGAGTGAAATTTTGAAAAAAATCAAAACCTTTAATAAAGTTATGAAAATAGACATTTTTGTTAGAAAACGATTGACATAAACTTTAGAACCGTTCTCGAGATATTGCATAAATAAATTTATAAAAAATTCTGTAAATTAAAAAATATTGAGAAAAATGTTCATATTTAGTGATATCATTCTCGTGAATCTAGCTTGTTCTATTCAGAAAAAAAGATACTTTGAGTAATACTTTTGCACGGTCGGGAAGTACCACCCAATATGGATAGGAACCCATCCATGGGGACTGTACCCTCCTGCGCTTCACAATCAATCGCTCGGAAGGTCTTACGGACCCGCATGTTTAACGTGATCGTATTCCCCGTGAACACGGCGGGGAATCTAACCCTGGTTGTCCGAGTGCGCAATCCCTAAGTGCTAACCACTAGGCTGTCGACCTAGTGATTGTAAGATAAATTGTATAAGAATTGCTGAATATTATTTGCAGAAAATTATTTTAATTCCGGAGTCTGGAATAAAAGTGTAAAAATGAAATAGTCACTGCTTATTCAGAGTCTGTAGATCGGATCTTGGGAAAAAGGGGGAGTTGAAGATCGAATGGATGGTCAATGGCAGCAGATTTATTTTATTTACCCAACAAAAAGACGATGCATTTTGTGAGCTAATAGAATATTATGACTCTTGGTTAAGCCACTGGATCTGTTAGTTTCACAAATATTAAGCATGCAAAATTGATGTTATTAAACTTTATAGCGTTTTAAATATATAAACTATGTACAGTTTTAAAATTTTAAAGCAATGTTCACATGGATCATAAATAATAAATGAATACATACCACTTTTATGTCATGATACTGCTTTTACACCATTTAGAGGCTTTTCTTTGCTTTTCTCTCTACTAATTGTTGCATGAAAGTCTTATTTAAGTGTTTAATGCGAATGAATGTTCTGGTTCCTGAAAACAAAGTTATGGCTTTTAGTGATATAGAAGGTGAAATGTTTTACACTTAAATTTCATTTTTAAGATAGAATTACAAATTATATTACATATTATATTAAAACGACTGACACAGTCTGTTTTACCATAGCTAATTGGAGAAACTGGCATTTCTCCTTCTAATCCAGTGACGTCACGAACGGCGATAACGTCCGCCTTCTAGCATACTGGTGGCATTCTGGTCCATTATCCTCACTGCAGTAAAATAACATATTAAAATATTGATATACATAAATAGTGTGAAAAAATTTCATATAATATAAATATATTCATACTTTGTATACTCGTATTCTTGTCACATCAATTTCGTCATGATACTGGCAACCACATCTTGAAAATGGTCCGCTCTTTCTAACTCAGTGACGTCACGAACGGCGATAACGTCCGCTTTCTATGATATTGGTGACATTCTTCTTTTTCGATCTCTGATCCTCACTGCAGTAAAATAGCATATTAAAATATTGATATACATAAATAGTGTGAAAAGTTTTTATATAATAGAATATATTCATACTTTGTATACTCGTATTCTTGTCACATCAATTTCGTCAGGATACTGCCAACCGCATCCTAAAAATGGTCCATATATTGGTATTTTAATTGCAACATTATATATCGAGATTTAACAGAGCTAGAGGGTCACCTTTAATGCAAAATAATTATGCTTCTAACATTAATCATTATTTAGCCTCAGAGCTAGGAAGGGATCTTAGAATCATGACATATTCACAATTATATAGTTGTATTGAGATTTAATTGTAATTCCATAGGGACAGAATAATGAACTTTTATTACCATTGCCTTCTTTATGCTCCTTGCAACCGCACACAAAAATTGTATCTGCGCGATTCTTGGGACAAGTATGTTTGTATATATTATCGTCTTCCCAGCAGTGTTCCCCTTCGTCGATGCAACCACATCCCATAGCAGGACCATTTAGCAGTATGTATCTGCGATTGGAGTGCCAATTTTCAACGATATCAGCGTCCGATCTGTGCATTGCTACTTCGTCCTCATCGGAGATGCACATCGGGTACTCCTCCAGAAGATCATATTCATTCATTTCATTAATCGTGACATTATGCTTTTTCGATCTCTGATCCTCACTGCAGTAAAATAGCATATTAAAATATTGATATACATAAATAGTGTGAAAAGTTTTTATATAATAGAATATATTCATACTTTGTATACTCGTGTTCTTGTCACATCAATTTCGTCAGGATACTGCCAACCGCATCCTAAAAATGGTCCATATATTGGTATTTTAATTGCAACATTATATATCGAGATTTAACAGAGCTAGAGGGTCACCTTTAATGCACAATAATTATGCTTCTAACATTAATCATTATTTAGCCTCAGAGCTAGGAAGGGATCTTAGAATCCTGACATATTCACAATTATATAGTTGTATTGAGATTTAATTGTAATTCCATAGGGACAGAATAATGAATTTTTATTACCATTGCCTTCTTTATGCTCCTTGCAACCGCACACAAAAACTGTATCTGCGCGATTCTTGGGACAAGTATGTTTGTATATATTATCGTCTTCCCAGCAGTGTTCCCCTTCGTCGATGCAACCACATCCCATAGCAGGACCATTTAGCTGTATGTATCTGCGATTGGAGTGCCAATTTTCAACGATATCAGCGTCCGATCTGTGCATTGCCACTTCTTCCTCATCGGAGATGCACATCGGGCACTCCTCCAGAAGATCATATTCATTCATTTCATTAATCGTGACATTCTGCTTTTTCGATCTCTGATCCTCACTGCAGTAAAATAGCATATTGAAATATTGATATACATAAATAGTGTGAAAAGTTTTTATATAATAGAATATATTCATACTTTGTATACTCGTATTCTTGTCACATCAATTTCGTCAGGATACTGCCAACCGCATCCTAAAAATGGTCCATATATTGGTATTTTAATTGCAACATTATATATCGAGATTTAACAGAGCTAGAGGGTCACCTTTAATGCAAATTAATTATGCTTCTAACATTAATCATTATTTAGCCTCAGAGCTAGGAAGGGATCTTAGAATCCTGACATATTCACAATTATATAGTTGTATTGAGATTTAATTGTAATTCCATAGGGACAGAATAATGAATTTTTAATACCATTGCCTTCTTTATGCTCCTTGCAACCGCACACAAAAACTGTATCTGCGCGATTCTTGGGACAAGTATGTTTGTATATATTATCGTCTTCCCAGCAGTGTTCCCCTTCGTCGATGCAACCACATCCCATAGCAGGACCATTTAGCAGTATGTATCTGCGATTGGATTGCCAATTTTCAACGACATCAGCGTCCGATCTGTGCATTGCCACTTCTTCCTCATCGGAGATGCACATCGGGCACTCCTCCAGAAGATCATATTCATTCATTTCATTAATCGACGTAGGGGTCTCTGACACCGTTGATGGTGAGCGTGCATAGGAGGATTCTATATTTTCGAAATTGTCTGGTATATACATATCTATACCTTTGTCCAGAGCATTCACCCATTCTTCAATTCTTCGACGGCGCCAGAAGCCTTCCTCCATGTTTGCTACACCAACTTCCAGTATCCAATTGGGATCGTCATAAGAAGAATTAAAACTATTTCTTGCGCTTCCATAATCTGATCGTCTATTATGAAATACAGGATCCATTTTATTTCCAAGTTCTGTAATATCAAAAAAAGAGGAAGAAAATTGTAAATTTTTAAAGCATGATTTATATAGGTAGTGTGTACCTAAGAGATTTCTATCATTCGCTAATAGTTAACAATACTGATAGTTACGTATCTTAAAAGCAGTCAACCTTACTGGTTGAAAAACCAATAATTGTAGAAACATCCTGACTATTCGCTGAAGGATAACAAAGCTATGTATCTCTAAAGCAGCGAATTGCATGCTAGCAATTTTAGAAACACTCCTAGTTGTTCTGTGAGAAAAGCAATTCAATTTAATAATGGTGTCGGTATTTTAACAAACTAAATGTAACACTATAGGATCGCTAGCCTTTTTTAGTCGATTTTTGCTCATTTCAACGTCCACCTTCCCCTTAAATGAATCTGAGGAAAAATAATGTATGGGGAAAAATAATTCATTAATCTGAATTGCAAGATACAATGTGGTAAAATAAGTTATGATTAAATATGGACCATTAAATGGGCTAGATTTAGGAAGTATATTTAATGTAAGATAAAATTTATAAAGTATCTACAACTATGTATAATTTCTTTTCAAAGTACTAGTTATGCTACTCTTTAGTGGAGTACAAAAATTTTTTTAAATATATGTAGCATGTTGAAGAGAAAAATACATTGTTGCAGCAGCAATAAAAGGTTTGTTTAACAATTGAAATGGGAAATTAATAAACACTTTAGAAAAATGGAAAATTAATATACACTTTTAAATTTCAGAAATTTAAAATAAGCAAATTCGATAATTTATCGAAATATTATCATCAAAATAATTAAGTTTTAGAGGAATTTTTTTGTAAAGAAGAAATTTATTTTTTTTTATGAATTTTCTAAAAAAAAATGAAAAAAAAAAAAATGCATAAGCATTTTTTTTCAAAAAAATAAATTTAAAATCCTAGAATTAAAATTACCGGGTGTTGGGTGGTCATTTTTTCCGTGGGAAAAAAAGTTTTCTAAGCAATCCTGTGTAAATCTGCTCATTAAAATGTACGGTATATTGACCAGCAATTCAGGAATCATTTTCCTAAATGCAGAAAGTGTGATCACAAGGAAAAGTTATTTTCTTCCCTTAAGTTTGAAAATCAGTAGACTGAATAAATTCAGAAAATTTTTTCCAATTCTCAAGGTGGGGCGAAGATAACACATCTATTCAACAGACACAAAACAGGTATGTAAAAATATAAGTTACCAAACTAACATAATACTATATTTCGAAACAGATATTTCGGTGCTCAAATTTCACCGGGTAACATTTAAAGTTTTTGCGAACACTCTTCAATAAATGGGGAGCATCAAACATTTTACGGCCTTGAACATAGAAATAGGGCTTTTTAGTTGTTGTTAAAGTTTTCTTAGAGAATATTTTCCTAATTTCCATTGGTTGGAAACCGAAGTCCTTGCATATTTTTCATAGGTAGGCACGTGTGGTCGGAAACGGCGACAAATCTCTTTTTTTTTTCGGTCGACCATTTTGCTGCTCCATGTCCTCGGTCGAGTCGGTCGGCCTGGGATTTCGACGACATTCCTGTAGTTCCTACATCGTCAGGAGTGTCTCCAGTGTATTGGGACTACTCCTAAAAAAAAAATGATACATATGTTATATATAAAAAAATTTAGTAAAAATTATGGAACTTACCTAAAATATCATGTTTTTACAAGATCCATGTCTTATAAAAAAATGTGTTTACTTACCATATATGTATCTTATCATCATGAGAATTATAGGAGTATATCTATGAAATAATTTTAATATATATTATATATATTTTGTAAAAATATTTGAATTAAAAAATAAATATACTTACATTGAATATACTTAGTTCCTTATATATATGTTACTGGATAATTGCTAAGGACGGAAAGGAAGCAAACTATAGAAAATTAGATTAAGTGTGAAGAGATTTAAAGTATTTGACGCGTGTGGATAGTTGTTCCTAGTGAAGGTTTTAAGAGAACTAAATGAATAAAGTAAATAACTTACCTTATACGTTTTAATATTCACGGGGGAAAAAATGCAACTGTAAAATGTAGAGTGTTTATTATAAAACAAATATTTTAAAATAAAAGTACTTGCTTCCAATAATTGTAAAGTATCCTCCAGCAATATAGGTAAATCTTCAAACATCATTTGCAGTGCTGTTGCGGAATGAGAGATCTCTGATGCATCGTAGCTTGGCAGCTGCGCCGAATTTGGGATTTCTGGGATGCGGTTGTCTACTCGGCCGTCCAAATAGTTGATCAAGTTGTCAGGATAAGTTCTAAGATCTAGGTCTTCGACGGGGCCGTCTGGTATGTGTAACTGCAATGGCCTATTTGAACTTCTTTGTTCAATATTGATGGATAGGTCTAAAGGAGTATTTTGCATGTTATTATATAGTGGTTTGTGGCGTGGCTCCGCTGAAATCTTACAATTACACATTGGCCGTTAATCGTACTTCTGCACGCCACTTGCTCGATTACCGAGCATATCTCCAGGTTCTGATTAATTAGAAAATGCATCACGAGAACACACAATAAATACTAATTAAAAGTTAATAAAGCTTTTATTTTAAAATACTTATATTCAAAACTTGTTACTTAAAATTTAAAAAACCACAAAATGTCATCTTAATTACATAGAACATATTTACATTCGCTAAGTAGGTATTGGATAATGATCGATCTGATCATTTCCCCCTCTCTAGTTAAATTAAATATCATAATAGCCCTCAAGTTAGGCAGTTAACTTCCTTATTAAATAATATATATTCTCTGATACTCAGTCTGCAGTGGGAGAGGACAAAAGGACTTACCCCTTTTAGGTACGGCAGGACGGCATCGAGGTGGCACTCATCCGTCGGTTATTAGACGACCCAGTCTAAACTCTGAAAATTACCAACTGAGTTCTCTCTCAACTCTTCTTCTCTTCGTCGGGATCTCGGACGGCCCCCTGGCCGGGCTCCATAACTGACGCTTGGCCGCTATAGGTTCGAAAACCCATAAATTCAGTGACGCGGCCGGGCTCCATCGAATCACTGGACTTGGCCCCTTCCCAAGGGTTGGCTAAAAATTGGGGGGCTCTAGCCCTCTTGCAGGTGTCCATTTTATTTAAAAATAAGATAGCGTCCTTTGCCATTTTCTCACCACTGCAGCTGGTCTCTTACTCATAGCCAAGGAATGTCAACCGTTCCCAAAGAGAGAGAGGGGGGGGGGTAATACTTTCTAGAAGTGAAGTGGCGACAGGAAAATTCCAATACTGTCCCACGACACTGGCTTCCCCCAAACAAGGGAAAAGAAACCAAGTTTCTTTTTCAAATGCTTAAACTACCAAAAAAATAAAGAGTTACAAATTATGCACAGTATACATATAAAAAGAGATAACAATAACATTTAACAATAAAATTATACATTAAATTATATACATAATGACACGCCCTCAAGTTAGGCAGTTAACTTCCTTATTAAATAATATATATTCTCTGATACTCAGTCTGCAGTGGGAGAGGACAAAAGGACTTACCCCTTTTAGGTACGGCAGGACGGCATCGAGGTGGCACTCATCCGTCGGTTATTAGACGACCCAGTCTAAACTCTGAAAATTACCAACTGAGTTCTCTCTCAACTCTTCTTCTCTTCGTCGGGATCTCGGACGGCCCCCTGGCCGGGCTCCATAACTGACGCTTGGCCGCTATAGGTTCGAAAACCCATAAATTCAGTGACGCGGCCGGGCTCCATCGAATCACTGGACTTGGCCCCTTCCCAAGGGTTGGCTAAAAATTGGGGGGCTCTAGCCCTCTTGCAGGTGTCCATTTTATTTAAAAATAAGATAGCGTCCTTTGCCATTTTCTCACCACTGCAGCTGGTCTCTTACTCATAGCCAAGGAATGTCAACCGTTCCCAAAGAGAGAGAGGGGGGGGGGGGGTAATACTTTCTAGAAGTGAAGTGGCGACAGGAAAATTCCAATACTGTCCCACGACATGGTTCAGTGTGGACAGATTCTGTTAAGAAAACATTAGGATGATTGTTCTCAGTATTAGAAGTAAATATATGAGGGTATTAGATAAAGCTGATGTTATGGTTGTACTAGAAATGGTAGATATTCTTCCACCCTGATTTGAACCAGAAAAATTTAGGGGCATGTTATGTGTCTGTGTTCTATTAGAGAATCCAGAGATGTTATCTCTATATCTGTATTTTTTTATATACGGTCTGATTGCAGATGTTCCGCCACCGTTATTTCCGCTGGAGCCGCCAGCGATATCATGTCTGTGTCTTCTTATACATTAATTGGTTGAAGAGTTAGACCTGGTAGACATTCGACCACCCTGATTTGGATCAGAAACATATGGTGGCGTTCTACTAGGGCCTCCAGAGAAGTTATCTCTGTGTCTTGTTGTATAAGAGTTGGTTGAAGAGTTATAAATGGTAGACGCTCTTCCACCCTGATATGGATCAGAAACATATGGTGGCGTTCTACTAGAGCCTCTAGAGAAGTTATTTCTGTGTCTGTGTTCTGTTGTATAAGAACTGATTGCAGATGTTCTACCACCGTTATTTATACTAGAGCCGCCAGCGATGTCATGTCTGTGTCTTGTTGCAGAGATAGAACCTGTAGATGTTCTATCACCCTGATTTGGACCAGATTCTGGTGAAATAATTTGAATTTCCGGTTCGGTATTATCGAATAACGGATCATTCAGATAAGATGAATGCTCCGAACGAGTTTCCTCCAAATAATGTATGTTATATTTGAATAATTTATAGTCCTCTATTTTATAGATATTTAATCTGTCTTGTGAAATGTTTAGCATTGCTAATTGATTTACGGGTGCATTTGTCAGTACTAAAACGTTGATGCCGGGCCTAAAAATAACAGTGGAGCCACAGTTTGGAAATTTACCGTCTTTTATGGATTCGAAATTGCTAGCTAGAGAATTAATATTACTGTTTCTAGGTAAGTCAATAATGATACCGATGTGATCAGTGTCAAAATTTGGTAAAGATCTGACTATACCCTGTAATAACTTTTTATTATCACAGGTATAGAGAAAGCCACAATTTTCTGTCTTTTTAGCTGAAAAAAAATTAAAAATACTATGTTATATATATATGTTATATAAATATGTTATAATGTATAAAAAATAATACTTACATCTGAGGAATAATCCAAGTTGAGTTTTTCCGTTGTTTCCTTTAGGATCTGATATTATGTCTATTTCTCTGTTGTTTTGTGTGATTAAAGCATTGATGCTAGCCTTCTGCCATGGCCTTAAACAAATATTTATGTCACATTTTTTGCTAGACATCAAGAAGTGTTGGAATTCATCATATTTTGTCCATAATGGGTTGTTGGATCCGTCAGGAAGAAAGTGTTGAAAATTTATATCTATATCATTAGATATTAAACTATAATGAAACTTTTCTTTGTGATATCTTATTATGTGTTCATGTATCCACTGTGGAGCGAATTTACCCGTGCAGAAGCGACAATCTATCTTTTCCATGATGTCTAGAAAAGAAAAAAAATTGTTTTAATATAATATGTTTATAAAATATATAGTTTAAATTCTTAGATAAGTTCAAGCAGTTTATGACATGAATCTTTCCTTACAAAGTCATTGGAGGATTTAAATAGTGAAATTTGTATCAAACATTACAATCCGTGAATACTGGAAGCCTATTGTTTTGAAACGCAATCGAATGTTCAGAGTCCCCCCCCCCTCTCTCTCTCTCTCTCTTTCTCTAAATTTTAGAGTGAAATTTTGAAAAAAATCAAAACCTTTAATAAAGTTATGAAAATAGACATTTTTGTTAGAAAACGATTGACATAAACTTTAGAACCGTTCTCGAGATATTGCATAAATAAATTTATAAAAAATTCTATAAATTAAAAAATATTGAGAAAAATGTTCATATTTAGTGATATCATTCTCGTGAATCTAGCTTGTTCTATTCAGAAAAAAAGATACTTTGAGTAATACTTTTGCACGGTCGGGAAGTACCACCCAATATGGATAGGAACCCATCCATGGGGACCGTACAGTCTCTCAAATATGTAATCAAACTATTGTAACCCCATCAAAAAACATAGATTTAAAAATTATTCCATTGTTCTGTAATTTTTTCCAACGGAGCTTTTCTATTTGTTAACGAAAAATTGAATTGAATTTTTTGAAATGGATTTATTTCTAAATTATTCTTTTTCAGACTTAATTTCGGAGATTTGGAATTAATCATCCTATTTGACTAGCTGTTAAGTAGATTTACCCATCCAAGTTTGCTAAATCTCAAGTTGGTTGTTCTACAGTAAAGACGACAGTCCTGGATTATTTCCTTCAAGATCGTTGAGTGAATCCAACCAGTGCGTGATAGACCCATACAGTGTTCCGCTCTAAATGAGAGCATTTTTGGTCTTGAAAAAGGAAGGAAATGATTATTGAAATTTTCTTTAATATTCAAAATAAATATGGTTTTTAGTAAATGCCACGCATCTGAATGCCGAAATACCATATTCAGTGTGGTTCTTTTATTAGATCATAAAAATGAAAGAAAACAACATTTTGAATTAGCGTTGCGGTACGCCGCTGCGTTTATTATTCTGATTATAATGTCAAAAGGAAGATACAAACAAAACAGTGACAAGGGGCTAAAGAAGAACTATTGATAGCTGTGTCGAGAGGCTTCGTTTAAACCAAAAAATATACTGATCGCTCCCATTCGGAAAGATGCGATCCAAACCTAAAAGAAAAATACATAATTTTTAATAACACTAGTCGTTCTCTACACCACCTTTGAAAATAAGTACCAAATGAGAATTGAATTAAAATAAAGCCATAAAATTTGGTGACCATTGCTAGATGATTGCTGGTCTGAACGGCGTTTAAAATTTTCTTATTAAAGGATCCTTTGAATATACTTACCAGTTTCAAGTAGACTGGACCGAATTGCGTTCGTTCCCGACAACGTCCATGCCATCCCAGTTTCGGCATCATTAGGAATACCAGCCAAGCTGTAAATCTTCCTGCCTTCTACCGTAGTAGAGAACCTAAAGTAAAAATGGGAGTTTCTAACCTGGGAAGGACATTCTAAAGAGTTCGACAAAAGTTTTATTATGCGGTTTGTTAAAATTTTCACAACATTGTTAAAACAATTTTACGGAAAGTACCGTAATTTAGATTAGTTTGCACTTTATCATGCTAAAGGGGGCACATTTTTAAGCCTGCAATTTTCTTGGACATAGAAGTTGAAAGGTCGGGAATAAGTGCCACCAACCTCTCGGACCCACATGTTTAACGTGATCGTACACGGCGGCAGTGGCTGGAAGTTGTAATGACTCCTAAAAATTTAATCTTTAAAGTAATAAAACTTTCCAATGCAACTTTACATTAAATCTGCGAAAAAGAGGCAGGCTAGGATTTCCATTCCATGGGCCATATTCGCGTTTATTTATTTTATAATATTGACTTGCCTGCAGTAAAACTTAGTGTCGCGATATCTATAGAAAACTGTCCTAGCTTCGTTGCCTTTAGGCGGTTTCAGAGAGCCACAAGGTAGAAATTTGTTAACGAAAGAGTGGTATAACTAAAACTTTACTTTCGTAAAATTGCAGGTACGTGAAACTTTTACACTGATTCTGCAATAGGCGCGGTATCTTGTCAGCTGCAACAGAAAATTAGTTTTGGGTTTCGTCGAAATTTGAAACATTTATAGTTTGAAATATTGATTTCAGCTTATTGTACCTGTAAATTTTATAATTTATTTTATTAAAGAAATTTATTTTATTAAAGAAAAATGTTAAAGAAAGCTCTTACCTGAACATCGCATCCCGAGCGTTCGCTATCAGATCATAAACAGTCTTATTTCCAGAGAAAGTGGAACTGTCTTCTGTATCGGAAGGAAACCATATGGAGAAGGTAATTTTCTTGGCATTGGAGTCCACTTGATACAAAGAATCTCCCATGGTTCCTTTAAACAGAATATGGAACAAAATGTTTAATTTATTCTTTAAACCCTCCTGTACGTCACAAGACCGGCCACCCATTGCTGAACGGCGTTTAAAATCTTCTTATTAAAGGATCCTTTGAATATACTTACCAGTTTCAAGTAGACTGGACCGAATTGCGTTCGTTCCCGACAACGTCCATGCCATCCCAGTTTCGGCATCATTAGGAATACCAGCCAAGCTGTAAATCTTCCTGCCTTCTACCGTAGTAGAGAACCTAAGGTAAAAATGGGAGTTTCTAACCTGGGAAGGACATTCTAAAGAGTTCAACAACCCGTCAAAACTGAAATTTCTATAAAAATATTACTAAACATCAAGATAAAAGTTTTATTATGCGGCTTGTTAAAATTTTCACAACATTGTTAAAACAATTTTACGGAAAGTACCGTAATTTAGATTAGTTTGCACTTTATCATGCTAAAGGGGGCACATTTTTAAGCCTGCAATTTTCTTGGACATAGAAGTTGAAAGGTCGGGAATAAGTGCCACCAACCTCTCGGACCCACATGTTTAACGTGATCGTACACGGCGGCAGTGGCTGGAAGTTGTAATGACTCCTAAAAATTTAATCTTTAAAGTAATAAAACTTTCCAATGCAACTTTACATTAAATCTGCGAAAAAGAGGCAGGCTAGGATTTCGATTCCATGGGCCATATTCGCGTTTATTTATTTTATAATATTGACTTGCCTGCAGTAAAACTTAGTGTCGCGATATCTATAGAAAACTGTCCTAGCTTCGTTGCCTTTAGGCGGTTTCAGAGAGCCACAAGGTAGAAATTTGTTAACGAAAGAGTGGTATAACTAAAACTTTACTTTCGTAAAATTGCAGGTACGTGAAACTTTTACACTGATTCTGCAATAGGCGCGGTATCTTGTCAGCTGCAACAGAAAATTAGTTTTGGGTTTCGTCGAAATTTGAAACATTTATAGTTTGAAATATTGATTTCAGCTTATTGTACCTGTAAATTTTATAATTTATTTTATTAAAGAAATTTATTTTATTAAAGAAAAATGTTAAAGAAAGCTCTTACCTGAACATCGCATCCCGAGCGTTCGCTATCAGATCATAAACAGTCTTATTTCCAGAAAAAGTGGAACTGTCTTCTGTATCGGAAGGAAACCATATGGAGAAGGTAATTTTCTTGGCATTGGAGTCCACTTGATACAAAGAATCTCCCATGGTTCCTTTAAACAGAATATGGAACAAAATGTTTAATTTATTCTTTAAACCCTCCTGTACGTCACAAGACCGGCCACCCATTGCTGAACGGCGTTTAAAATCTTCTTATTAAAGGATCCTTTGAATATACTTACCAGTTTCAAGTAGACTGGACCGAATTGCGTTCGTTCCCGACAACGTCCATGCCATCCCAGTTTCGGCATCATTAGGAATACCAGCCAAGCTGTAAATCTTCCTGCCTTCTACCGTAGTAGAGAACCTAAGGTAAAAATGGGAGTTTCTAACCTGGGAAGGACATTCTAAAGAGTTCAACAACCCGTCAAAACTGAAATTTCTATAAAAATATTACTAAACATCAAGATAAAAGTTTTATTATGCGGCTTGTTAAAATTTTCACAACATTGTTAAAACAATTTTACGGAAAGTACCGTAATTTAGATTAGTTTGCACTTTATCATGCTAAAGGGGGCGCATTTTTAAGCCTGCAATTTTCTTGGACATAGAAGTTGAAAGGTCGGGAATAAGTGCCACCAACCTCTCGGACCCACATGTTTAACGTGATCGTACACGGCGGCAGTGGCTGGAAGTTGTAATGACTCCTAAAAATTTAATCTTTAAAGTAATAAAACTTTCCAATGCAACTTTACATTAAATCTGCGAAAAAGAGGCAGGCTAGGATTTCGATTCCATGGGCCATATTCGCGTTTATTTATTTTATAATATTGACTTGCCTGCAGTAGAACTTAGTGTCGCGATATCTATAGAAAACTGTCCTAGCTTCGTTGCCTTTAGGCGGTTTCAGAGAGCCACAAGGTAGAAATTTGTTAACGAAAGAGTGGTATAACTAAAACTTTACTTTCGTAAAATTGCAGGTACGTGAAACTTTTACACTGATTCTGCAATAGGCGCGGTATCTTGTCAGCTGCAACAGAAAACTAGTTTTGGGTTTCGTCGAAATTTGAAACATTTATAGTTTGAAATATTGATTTCAGCTTATTGTACCTGTAAATTTTATAATTTATTTTATTAAAGAAATTTATTTTATTAAAGAAAAATGTTAAAGAAAGCTCTTACCTGAACATCGCATCCCGAGCGTTCGCTATCAGATCATAAACAGTCTTATTTCCAGAGAAAGTGGAACTGTCTTCTGTATCGGAAGGAAACCATATGGAGAAGGTAATTTTCTTGGCATTGGAGTCCACTTGATACAAAGAATCTCCCATGGTTCCTTTAAACAGAATATGGAACAAAATGTTTAATTTATTCTTTAAACCCTCCTGTACGTCACAAGACCGGCCACCCATTGCTGAACGGCGTTTAAAATTTTCTTATTAAAGGATCCTTTGAATATACTTACCAGTTTCAAGTAGACTGGACCGAATTGCGTTCGTTCCCGACAACGTCCATGCCATCCCAGTTTCGGCATCATTAGGAATACCAGCCAAGCTGTAAATCTTCCTGCCTTCTACCGTAGTAGAGAACCTAAAGTAAAAATGGGAGTTTCTAACCTGGGAAGGACATTCTAAAGAGTTCAACAACCCGTCAAAACTGAAATTTCTATAAAAATATTACTAAACATCAAGATAAAAGTTTTATTATGCGGCTTGTTAAAATTTTCACAACATTGTTAAAACAATTTTACGGAAAGTACTGTAATTTAGATTAGTTTGCACTTTATCATGCTAAAGGGGGCACATTTTTAAGCCTGCAATTTTCTTGGACATAGAAGTTGAAAGGTCGGGAATAAGTGCCACCAACCTCTCGGACCCACATGTTTAACGTGATCGTACACGGCGGCAGTGGCTGGAAGTTGTAATGACTCCTAAAAATTTAATCTTTAAAGTAATAAAACTTTCCAATGCAACTTTACATTAAATCTGCGAAAAATGTGTATATCTCATACGTGTATTTTATAATAGCTGCAAGATAAATTAAAAATACATCGCTCACAAAATGTTACCCGGTTTTATAAAAGCCTCGCCATTAGTAGTAATCATCTGTTCGATTACTTTTTTTGAATACTGTACCCTCCTGCGCTTCACAAGCAATCGCTCGGAAGGTCTTACGGACCCGCATGTTTAACGTGATCGTACTCCCCGTGAACACGGCGGGGAATCTAACCCTGGTTGTCCGAGTGCGCAATCCCTAAGTGCTAACCACTAGGCTGTCGACCTAGTGATTGTAAGATAAATTGTATAAGAATTGCTGAATATTATTTGCACAAAATTATTTTAATTCCGGAGTCTGGAATAAAAGTGTAAAAATGAAATAGTCACTGCTTATTCAGAGTCTGTAGATCGGATCTTGGGAAAAAGGGGGAGTTGAAGATCGAATGGATGGTCAATGGCAGCAGATTTATTTTATTTACCCAACAAAAAGACGATGCATTTTGTGAGCTAATAGAATATTATGACTCTTGGTTAAGCCACTGGATCTGTTAGTTTCACAAATATTAAGCATGCAAAATTGATGTTATTAAACTTTATAGCGTTTTAAATATATAAACTATGTACAGTTTTAAAATTTTAAAGCAATGTTCACATGGATCATAAATAATAAATGAATACATACCACTTTTATGTCATGATACTGCTTTTACACCATTTAGAGGCTTTTCTTTGCTTTTCTCTCTACTAATTGTTGCATGAAAGTCTTATTTAAGTGTTTAATGCGAATGAATGTTCTGGTTCATGAAAACAAAGTTATGGCTTTTAGTGATATAGAAGGTGAAATGTTTTACACTTAAACTTCATTTTTAAGATAGAATTACAAATTATATTACATATTATATTAAAACGACTGACACAGCCTGTTTTACCATAGCTAATTGGAGAAACTGGCATTTCTCCTTCTAATCCAGTGACGTCACGAACGGTGATAACGTCCGCCTTCTAGCATACTGGTGGCATTCTGGTCCATTATCCTCACTGCAGTAAAATAGCCTTCTAGGATACTGGTGCCATTCTGCTTTTTCGATCTCTGATCCTCACTGCAGTAAAATAGCATATTAAAATATTGATATACATAAATAGTGTGAAAAGTTTTTATATAATAGAATATATTCATACTTTGTATACTCGTATTCTTGTCACATCAATTTCGTCAGGATACTGCCAACCGCATCCTAAAAATGGTCCATATATTGGTATTTTAATTGCAACATTATATATCGAGATTTAACAGGGCTAGAGGGTCACCTTTAATGAAAAATAATTATGCTTCTAACATTAATCATTATTTTGCCTCAGAGCTAGGAAGGGATCTTAGAATCCTGACATATTTACCATTATATAGTTGTATTGAGATTTAATTGTAATTCCATAGGGACAGAATAATGAATTTTTATTACCATTGCCTTCTTTATGCTCCTTGCAACCGCACACAAAAACTGTATCTGCGCGATTCTTGGGACAAGTATGTTTGTATATATTATCGTCTTCCCAGCAGTGTTCCCCTTCGTCGATGCAACCACATCCCATAGCAGGACCATTTAGCAGTATGTATCTGCGATTGGAGTGCCAATTTTCAACGATATCAGCGTCCGATCTGTGCATTGCCACTTCTTCCTCATCGGAGATGCACATCGGGCACTCCTCCAGAAGATCATATTCATTCATTTCATTAATCGTGACATTCTGCTTTTTCGATCTCTGATCCTCACTGCAGTAAAATAGCATATTAAAATATTGATATACATAAATAGTGTGAAAAGTTTTTATATAATAGAATATATTCATACTTTGTATAGTCGTATTCTTGTCACATCAATTTCGTCAGGATACTGCCAACCGCATCCTAAAAATGGTCCATATATTGGTATTTTAATTGCAACATTATATATCGAGATTTAACAGAGCTAGTGGGTCACCTTTAATGCAAAATAATTATGCTTCTAACATTAATCATTATTTAGCCTCAGAGCTAGGAAGGGATCTTAGAATCCTGACATATTCACAATTATATAGTTGTATTGAGATTTAATTGTAATTCCATAGGGACAGAATAATGAATTTTTATTACCATTGCCTTCTTTATGCTCCTTGCAACCGCACACAAAAACTGTATCTGCGCGATTCTTGGGACAAGTATGTGTGTATATATTATCGTCTTCCAAGCAGTGTTCCCCTTCGTCGATGCAACCACATCCCATAGCAGGACCATTTAGCAGTATGTATCTGCGATTGGAGTGCCAATTTTCAACGATATCAGCGTCCGATCTGTGCATTGCCACTTCTTCCTCATCGGAGATGCACATCGGGCACTCCTCCAGAATATCATATTCATTCATTTCATTAATCGTGACATTCTGCTTTTTCGATCTCTGATCCTCACTGCAGTAAAATAGCATATTAAAATATTGATATACATAAATAGTGTTGAAAACCCAGACCACACGACAGACCCGAAGGTTTACTGTAGCTAAGTGTGTGGCCGGGAACTTTATTTTGGATCCAAAACATTACAAAACAGGTTAAAATTGAATCACAACACAGTTACAAGACAAAAAAAAAAGAAAGGCAACGACAAAACAAAACATAAAAACAATACAATACAATACAATACAAGAGAGACATAAGAAGGAAAAAAAGAAAAGAGGGGAAAACCCCGAAGGGAAAAAACCCAAGCACAAAAGTAGTAAAACCAACAAAAACAAAACGAAAAGAAGAACATGAAATACATAAAATACGCAGAACAAGCAAAAGAATGGCAACGACAGAACAAAACATAAAAACAATACAATATAGTACAGTACAATACAATGCCATACAAGAGAGACACAAAAAGGAAAAAGATAAAAAAAAACAAAGAATTTAAGAACCAAAAGAGGACGGCTGATAACCAGGAATCCAGAGTAAAAATTTCAAGCCGAAAAGCGGACGGCTGCAGAGCAGGAATCCGAGAAGAGGACAACCACAAAACGAACAAAGAACAAACACACCCACGCAAAATAAAAAAAAATAAAAAAAATAAATTGAGGCCAAAAATGGACAGCTGTACACCAGGGATCCAAGCAAAAAAATTTTACTGAAAAAAAAAAAAAAAAAAGGACGGCTGCAGGACAGGAATCCGAGAAAAAAAGGAATAAAGTAACAAATGAAAAACAGAGAAGTATAAGACAAAATAAAGAAGATTTTGAAACCAAAAGCGGACGGCTGATAAACAGGAATCCGAGAAAATTTGAAAGCCAAAAGGCGGACGGCTGCAGAACAGGAATCCAAAGAGGAAACACAAAAAAGGTACAAAAAGGAAAAAGATAAAAAACAAAGAATTTAAGAACCAAAAGAGGACGGCTGATAACCAGGAATCCAGAGTAGAAATTTAAAGTCGAAAAGCGGACGGCTGCAGAGCAGGAATCCGAGAAGAGGAAAACCACAAAACGAACAAAGAACAAACACACCCACGCAAAAAAAAAAAAAAAAAAAAAAAAAAAAAAAAAAAAAAAAACCAGAAGCCGCAAAGCTGGACAGGAGTAACAAAGAGAACAAAAGCAATTATAAAGTCCTGAAAGGGCCGACAAGGTTGAAATATGAAAAAGCAATCAAGGGAGATCCCCCCCTCAAAGGACCTCCCAAGAAAAGGATAACCCAGAGATCCCCCTCCCAAAAGATCTCCAGGAAAGAGCACAGAGAGACCAGCCAGCAAGACCAGGGGAAAAAAATCCAGGAACAGCAAAGCTAAACAGGAATACAAGGAATATAAGAATAAATATAAAGTCCCGAAAGGGCAGACAGGTTTCAAGATAAATAATACTAGAGGAAAGTCTCTCCCCAAAGACTTCCCAAAAAAGAGTTCAACCCTGAGGTCCCCCCTCAAAGGACCACCAGGAAAAGAAGAAATACGAAACAACAGTTCAGCCCGCGAGTCCAGGAGCAAAGAAGCCAAGGTTAAAAAAAAAAAAAAAAACCACTCACGCCAACAAAGATACAATAAACTTAGTTAAAATGCCAAAAAGCAAGGAAAAAGTACAAAAGGGATAAAATAGCAGGGTTACAAAGGTTTCCCAGAGAAACCTTTGAGTGCAACAGGATACACACTTAAAGTTATACACAAACATCTATAAATAAAAACAATTCAAAAAATAACGTGCCCAAAACAATGCCAAGGTTAACAAAAATTTTAAAAGAA